>CM046427.1:10400192-10878273 GCA_025506505.1 Flaveria sonorensis | reverse complement strand
AACTTTGTTTTTAAGGAAAACTAGTGATGACTTAATTTTGTCCAAATATATGTTGTTAACATTATCTTGGATCTACTAATGAGAAATTATGCAAGGAATTTGAAGCTGTGATGAAGAAAAAATTTGAGATGAGCTCTCTGGAGAAATTTTGTTCTTGGGTATCCAAGTTAAACAAGATGACCATGGTATACTGATACATCAAGAAAAGTATGTTCACAGTATTTTGGACAAATATAAATTTCAAGACTCCAAGATTGCACCAACTCCGATGTCTTCTCGTCAAACTCCTGATCTCACGGGTGAAGATGTTGATCAACATTTGTATCGATCAACGATTGGATCCTTGATGTATGTCATTTCCAGAGCCTGACATTATGTTTCCTGTCTGGTCAATGTGCATGATATCAAAGTAAAAAAAAAGGATGAAAGCTATCAAGGGATTTTCAATATCTCAAGGGCCAACCAAAACTTGGACTTTGGTATCCTAAAAATTCCGATTTCAATTTACATGCTTATACAGATAGTGATTATGCAGGGTGTAACTTGGACAGGAAATCAACGACAGGTGGAAGTCAATTTCTTGGAAATAGGTTGGTTCTTAGCAATGCAAAAGCAGCAAACTGTATACACATCCACTGCAGAAGCTGAATATGTGGTAAGCTATTTTTCGTAGATTTTGGATTCAACAAAAAACTTCTTGATTACAATCTTAACATTTATAACACCAAGATCGGTGTGATAATCCTGCAGTGTAAACATTGTGAAGAACCATATTCAACACTTAAAAACAAAACGCATCGACATCCGAATGCATTTTATCCATGATTGTTTTGGTCGAAAGCTTATTTATTTGCACAGGTCAATTAATGAAACCATTGCTGATTGTTTACCAAGGCATTGATCATTCCCGATTCGATTTCTGGTGGAATATCTAGGAATGATTAACTTTGATTAATAAGACCTTACACCCTCTTCAAAATAGTTTTTTCATTTTGTTAAAATTATTAGGGGAAGAAAATATAAAAATGTTTCGAAAGAGATTTTAGTCTTAGGGGAGTAAAGTTTGAAAAGTGAAAAAGATTTTGTTCCAAAGTTAAAAAATAAAATAAAAAATAAATTTCAAGGTTAGAAGGATATGAAATTGTACTCCTGTTTTTTAAATATTACACACTAAAGCTTAAAATGAATTGACTTGGATTATGTTTGATATGTTGATAGGCTGACTTTCAAGAATGAAAAGCACTACGATTTATGATGCACTGAAATTAAATTCTCTATGACTAAGTGGGTTACGCATCAAGGTTTTATGTTAACACTAATTTCATGCTAAACAGACTGAGAGACAGTCTAGTTACTCAAGCCAGTTACTTTCTGATTCAGTAACTTTCATGGGTATTATATATATAAAGTTCAAAAGATGGAAAAGATACAAAATAAAAAACAGTCAAAAACAGTCAAAAGAGCAAAAAAAAATGCCAAAAGGCCATATAGGAATAAAAGATGTCAATGTGCACATTAATAAAAGATATATCAAAGACACATACTATATGATAATATTTTTTCTTTTGAAATTATGTTTGACACAGGAGGCAAAAATAAAAGATGGGGCAGTAAGTCCGATTTGGTGTATAAGTCCTAAATGTCTTACGAGGGCCAAAACAAAGTCCGACTGGCTGTTAATAAGTCCTAAAAACTATTATACTCTATGTTCAGAAATTTTTCTCACGGTAGTTATGTTATAGATATTATAAGAAAGAAAATAATCTTGAGAATGCTAATCAGAGGTAAAAGTTTAAGTCGATTGGGGACTTGAAATCTCAAAAAGTGTCTTGAAGCAGATAGGAGTTCTACAGGATTTTTGATTATGGGATCTATTTATTTCATATAAACACTCAAAAACATGATAAATATCAGCATATGTGTCAAGTAAAACTGAGTTTATATTGATAAATCATATTGACAATCAGTGTAACCAGTCTTATTTAAATAAAGTTGGACGATGTTAATAATCGATTTCAACGAAGTATGATCCTATACTTGAAAATTTACCAAAAACAGTTTAAGATATAAGTCTAAATTTATGTGTTTAACTTTTTTTTTCGTATTTCTTTACATTCTGTGTTTTTAGTTTACCAAAGTTTTACAAAATTGAGGGTTTCTGTAATTATTAACACTTGGTTAAACATGACTTAAATAGAATAACTCACAAGATTAAATAAAATGAACAAAATTTGAAAAAAAATTGAAAACTTCAAAAAATTTCAAAAATAAATTGAACTTCTCACATGCGAGAAGGTCATGGGTGCGATAAGTTCATTGGGCGACTAGTTGAACTAGTCGGCTGGAAGTCAGAAAGCTATAAATAGCACAGTTGTGCGATTAGTTGACTTATCGCATGAAAAAACCCCTGATTTCACTCTCAAATTAGTCTAATGTTGAACTTATTTTCTTTGTATACTTGTTCGTTCTGTTCATTATTGATCTTAAGAGTTTGACAAGGTATTTTGTTGGTTATAGTTTAGTTTTAAGTGAATTTGATTAATGACAAAAGTTAATGACTGATACACTCAAAATAAACAAAGTAAATCATTTTAAACCTTAATAAAGCCTAATCGACACTAACAAACATGTATTTGTAGGTAAAACACCTACAAAAGCTTAATTTAAAATTTGAAAAATTAAACTTGTTACGTGCGAATAGTTGAAGTGAATGTGAAGATGCGAGAAGTATCAAATTTGCACAGAACTACTAGCATGGAATTTTTAAGAAGCGAGTTGCTCGAGCGAGTAGTTTTTGGTCAAAATTGAGTTCATGCGAATCATCTACTTGTCGCGCGAGAAGTTACTTCTAAAATGAACTATTCGCATGCGAATAGTCTATCTTGTGCAAGAAGTTTAAATTTTATAATTTCAAATTTTTAAGTCTAAACCTCTTTGTGTGACTAATAAACGTTTGTTCATTCTAATTTTCAGAGGCTAGATAAATGGTTTTAATAAAAACCATAATGCAGTTGCATTTCTTGAGACATTTGGAAGACAATGCGTTATTCCGATCACTGATAGATGGTCTCAAGACTTCTCAGATATATCATGCTATTACAGCTAATCTACCATTTATACTGATGTGATCGATCAGTTTTGGCTGACAGCTGCCATGAGGGAGACGCTTGGGGAGAACTGTGCATTGTTGTGATGGTCAAAGGCAAGAGAATTTGGACTTCTGAGGTGATCAATAGTGTTTTACTGTTGGAAGATCAGCCGAATGTTCTGGTGAATATTGATGATGACATGCCCGAGAGGTTTACTGAGGATGGGATATGATCACAGATATCCGTCATTGGAGAAGAAATAATTACCTCCATTCTGGAAGTATCTATCCACGTGTTGGTTCATTGTTTAAGGTAACCTAAAGGTGGGTTGGATAGTCTAAATGCTTTACCATATAGCATATCCAAAGCTATATTTGCAGATGATCGTGAACACTGCTCACCCGGAGTTAACTACATCTAATTCTTCTGCCTATGTTGTTATGGTGATGAAGAAAGATATCTTTACATATCTGATAGGATCATATGGAAACGCTTGGAAAGGTGATCACTTTGCCAAACTTGGCTGATTTTGTTGAGGGTTTTCAATCTGATTATCAGCTACTTAGCAACAAGCTTTTATTGAATCACAGCATACTGATCCAGTTATTTCATCTTCTCAAGCTCCTAAGGATGCTGAGGAAGCTCTTCTAAATTGGGGTATGTCTGTTGATGAAGAGATTGATTCTTGGTTCAGTTCTGATAATGAGACGGATAGGATCAAATAGGAAGTGTTCCTTATGTTTTACAAGAGAGACCCTGAGTGCAAAAATTCTCTTACAAAACACAATGCTTAGGATAGGGATACAAATTTATTCCTAAGGATTCACCATCTACTCAGAGGAGGAAGAAGAGAATAGTAGGAAAAAGAGCTGATTCTTATGTGAGTCCACGTGGGAGGGGTAGAAGACGAGGTCTTCTGTGAAGCGTCAGACCCCGATGACCACTGTGTCACCTACACGAGATATTCCTATGTCTGAGACTCCCATCACAGTGATTAAGGCTATTCACTAAAGATACCAGTGATTGTTATAGAATCTACAACTGTAACATCATCGCTTGCCTATTGCTGATGATGTGATAAGTACTCCTCTAAGAGATCAACACCCTAATGATGATACATTGGGATGGAAGATTTTCTCAACACTCCTCCAGCGCAAAGACATAATGTGTAACTACTTCTAGTTCACCTACATCAGTTACACTTGAACAGAGAGTTCAAACATTGGAGAGGGAGATGTAGAGAAAAGCCAACAAATTTATGATTTACATGCTCTAAATCAAGAAAAGGATTAGAGGATTAAGAATCTGAACATCCGCAATAGTTCATATTCAGCTATGTTCAGATTCTAGAGCAGAACATTAGAGACCTCACTTTTCGGCTTCTATTTACGTTTGCACAGCAACCTACTACAGAAGTTGATGATGTTGATCAAGAGCAACAGAGATTGATGATGTTGATCAAGAGCCAACTAACAGTGTTCCTGTTGAGGCTACTGAGGATCGACCTGTAGTATTTACTGGAGAGGCATTTGTTGAGCCTGAACATGATATACCATTCACTGAGCCTGTGGTAGATTGTAGTTGTGACGAAGATGATGATATTGATGATGATGAGGATGATGATGATGATGGTGGTGATGGTGATGGTGAGGAGTAGTGATAAAGGAAAGAAAAAGGATGATGATGATGATGATTAGGGTGGTGATATGGGTTCAACTTCTAGTCCTTCTGGTTCTGCTAATGTCTCCTGACTAAGACCGATGATACAGATGACTATGTACCACTAGATCCTACTACTGAAGAAATGTATGAGAAAGAGTTCTACACTTTCCTAAAACAGATACTTGCTTAAGAATCCGATGAAGATTTTGGAGATTTTGATGATATAAATTAGACTGTAGATTACGGATGTATTTGTGAATATTTGTTAAAGTTTATTTTCTAATATTTTGATGAAGGAGAGATTGTTGAAGAGTCTGGTGCTAATCAACAACATGACAAGACTGATGATCAAACTGGATAGAGAGGAGTCTGACAGGTTGGGAATCTTACTGTTGATGCTCCTCCTCCGCCAACTTATGTACACACACTGAGACATTCCAAACCTTCATAAGGTACGAAAATTCAGAACCAATTATTAGTGGCGTATGATGGAGAGAAGAAGATGTATATTATGAGGAGAGGCGGTGCTATTGAGTATTATAAGGACAAAGCATGACTTTCATACACATAGTGTCTGACTTGTATGCAATGGTCGTGTTCCATTCATAAATCCATGCAACTATGGGAAGGGGAATTGGATAAGAAACATGATCTGGAGGCAAAGCAATACCAACTTCAAAAACTTTAAGATAGTTAAATCCAAACATTAAAGATGAGACACGTATGGATCCAATACAAATAAGCCAATGAAGATACGGGTCTACAAGCATCCAAGATATGCAAGAAAGATCTCATACATGCTCCTATACTAGTTAACAGCTTGTTTAGCTTATGTGGTAGAGTCATGAGAAGGAGACAGGGCATGCGTTAATTCATTATGTTGACAAAGATTACGGTATCATCGACCCTGTGGATTTGCTCAAATTTGGAAGGGATGATTTGATGAGGTTGTAGGCTTGTCCAATTGCAGTTGATGAATCAGTTCATTTTCTAGTAGCACAGTTTGCTTGGTTGATTAGGAAAGCCCTAGAAAACAAGATGTATGCATATAGACAGTTACAAGGTTGCATACGAGGACTTCTAAAGCTTGATTCACCAGAGCTTATGGGAAGATTGTAGGGATTGAACTAGAGGCTCGGGAAATCAATGAAGATGATCAAGATCAAATTCGCACAAGAACTTAAAGTATCCGTGCGAGAACTTACATCTCATTTGAGAACTCTTTTGTTTAGTATAAATAGTTGTTTTTGTTGTAATTTAGTAAGCTTTTTTCATTTCCTGATTTCACACTTATTTGTAATCATTTTAAATCAGAGAGCAATATACGTCAACTTTATTTACATTTGTGTTTATCTTCTACTTGATCAATCTTCTTACCGTGAATGATTATATTACGCATTTTAATCATGAGATCAATTTGTTATTATTGATCCTTACAAACTTGAATTGGTAAATCATGTACACCAATGGCTAGAGGCTACCGTTCTGAAAATCTATTAAGAAAACACACGAAAAATAACTTTATTGATACTAGAAAGGAAACAAAAAAGAAGGTGAAGTTAAGAATTACAAGAAAAAATAAATAAATAAAAACTAACAACATGATGTTTCTTGTTCCTTCAAGATCTATATTTATTATCCTTAAATGAGAATGATCGACAGCAATCACGTTTAAAATCCATTTAGTTGGTACTATGATGTTAACACATTGAAGGATGTTATGGAAAGAAAGAGAGCAAGATATAAGACTATTTTCAGCTTATGAATTTAAAATTCTTAGTGATTATACTTAAATGTTTTGTACTATCATACACCTAATAGAAGCTTGGGAATTGGAAAAACTACATGGCAAGAATTAGAAGCTTTGATAGTATTAATTTACTACGTAAATAATGAGTTATTATCTGTTCATATTCCTATATTAATTATTGTCCATTCATGTTCTTCTATAGCTTCTTTATATTTTTTTTTGGTATTTTGTAATGTATTTCATTAAGTAGATAGATGTCTCATTATTCTTATATGGTATCATACGCCACATCGATCCCTCTCCCATCCTTCTGGCTTTTATCCCATCTTCCTCCTTAAAACTTATCCCATGCTCCCCAATCTTCCTCACATCTCTTATGGCTACCCCTTCATCAACAAACCCATATGGCACCCTAAATCTAAATACCATATTCCACATGCTCACCATTAAATTAACTCCCTCAAATTACTTATTATGAAAAAAATCAGATGCTCACTTTCCAGTCATTCAGAAGTTGTTACCACATGTAGATGGGTCTTTGGTTCCCCTGGCAATGTAGATCACTCGAGCCGACAAATCTGTTCCGAACCCTCTTTATGCATCGTGGCTTGCTGATGATCAAAAGGCCATTCTCATCATCCATGGTTCTCTTTCCGAAGATGTTATCGCCGAAATCCTCGGGCTCTCCTCCGCCCGACATATTTGGCTAGCCCCTTGAAAACGCTTATAGTAACACATCCATGAATGTTTGCAAAATCTACGTGATCAACTTCGGCAAACATTCAAGGGTACCTCCACTGTTGCAGATTTTAACTGTAACCATTAAAGAAATAAAGTATATGTATTATTATAGTTAAAGGTTAAAGAAGATAGTAAAGTCACATCTCACGCGATAAGTTCTTGTGCGAGTTATAGTGTTCTTGTGTTGATTTTCTCACGCGAAACCATAGATTGAAATGTGTATAGATACTCCCATTTAGCGTGCGGCAAAGATAGTTTAACTGAGAACTTACAGCTAAAGAAATAAAGTATATGTATTATTACAGTTAAAGGTTAAAGAAGATAGTAAAGTCATGTGAAACATTAAAAAACTTGAATAATATTTCAAGAACTGTTACCCCCTAATACATAGCTGTGAAAACGTTAAAGTGCACTAAAGAAGTCTTGCAAGCACTACTAAAGGATAATTTGCGTTCGTTGCAATCTCACATAGGAGCTATACTTTGGGTATGCTTATCTGCTAAAAGAGTTATGCTTGGTGCATTCTCACATAGGAGCTATACTTTGGGTATGCTCACCTGCTAAAGGAGTTATGCTTGGTGCATTCTCTCATAGGAGCTATACTTTGGGTATGCTCACCAGCTAAAGGAGTTATGCTTGGTGCATTCTCACATAGGAGCTATACTTTGGGTATGCTCGCCTGTTAATGGAGTTATTCTTGGTGCATTCTCACATAGGAGCTATACTATGGGTATGCTTGCCTGCTAAAAGAGAATGGCATTAGTTGCATTCTCACTTGATAAAGGAGCTAAACATTTATGCTAAGCTCAGTGATAAAGTAAAAGAATAAAGCTAAAGTACCGATAAAAGTAAAGATAAAGTAACTAATAAAGAAATGATAAAGTAAAGCGAAAGTATAATTAACGAACGAGTATTATAGAAGTTAAAGAAGCCTTACCCTAGCATAAGCACAAAGTTATAGTATATGTACGGTTAAAGTATGGACAGGTGTATGTTTATGATAAAGTTCTGTTAAAGTAAATCGATAAAGTAACCTTGAGCTCACTTAGTGTTGTTGACTTTTGTATGCATATTGGATTGACAGGTATGGTACAGGAATAAGTGGCGAGCTTGGCATGGATTGGGAAGCTACCTGCGTATGGTCAAGACTGGCATCCTGGCATAGAATTTTTGATAGATAGCTAAAGTGGTCTGTTTGATGTAATTACTTCGAATGATGAAAATGTTTTACGTTCCGCTGCTTATATTAATGATATTTGATGTTTGAGAACTTGTGTTTCTGATCTCCAAACCCAACTGTGAGGTTACCTGGATCAACGCCTTACATTAATGAGAACATTTTCATGGAACAACCACCAGGATTTATTAATCATAAATTTTCTAATCATGTGTGCAAATTAAATAAAGCTTTATATGGTCTCAAACAAGCACCGCATGCATGGTTTCATCAGTTGAGTGCTTTGGTGGATAACGGTTTTCCTTGTAGTCATGCTAACCCGTCCCATTTTATTTTTAAAAGGGATTCATGCGTTATGTATTCATTGGTTTATGTGGATGACTTGATACTCACCAGAAATCAAAATTTCATTCTCACATCCATCATTGTTTGGCTAAACAAAGAATTTGCTATTAAAGAACTCGGTGAACTCATTTTTCTTGGGCTTGAAGTTACATACACCAATAGTGGTCTATTTTTAAATCAATCCAAATACGCACGAGACATTTTGGATCGTGCGAAAATGATGGATGCAAAACCGGCTTCCACACCACTTTCAACACACGTATCATTTACTACCACTAGCGAGGCGTACTCGGATCCAACTCACTACCGTTCCATTGTGGGGGCATTACAATATTTGACCATTACAAGACTTGATATTTCCTATGTTGTCAACCAAGTGAGCCAATTTCTTCATGCTCCCACGGTTGATCATATTCAAGAAAAATGTATTCTTTGATATATTAAAGAACGTTGGCTTTCAGTCTCATATTTTCTAAACCTTCAAAGCCTTCACTTATTGGTTATTCTGATGCTGACTGGGCAAGTTGTATTGAGACACGACGCTCCGCATATGGCTACTCTATATTTTTTGGCAGTAATCTTGTTTCATGGAGTCCAAAGAAGCAACCTACGGTATCCCGATCCAGTTGTGAATCTGAATATCGTGCAATGGCAAATACAACGGCAGAAATCATTTGAATAACAAACCTTCTACGGGAATTACATGCTTTACCTCCAGATAGGCCAACTATTCTATGTGACAACCAGAGTGCTTTGTTTCTCACTCAAAAATCCTATCTCTCACAACGAGTTAAGCATATTGAGTTGGATTATCATTTTCTACGTGAACTTGTTTCCTCAGGGAAGCTTCACACTTGCTTCATTCTTACCAAGCTCTAGGTGGCGGATATATTTACAAAAAGACTTCCTAAACCTCAGTTTGAGTTTTTTCGAGGTCTTCTTCGTCTTGGACCACCACCGTCTCGCTTGCGGGGGTATATTAAGTTACTATGTAAACAATGAGTTATTATCTGTTCATATTCCTATATTAATAATTGTCCATTCATGTTCTTCTGTAACTTCTTTATATTTGTTTCTTGGTATTTTGTAATGTAATTCATTGAGTGGATAGATGTCTCATTATTCTTATAGATAGCATCAGCTTAGAAAGAGATTGCAAAATTATATAAAGAATAATGCTGGATACTATGAACAAATAAAAGTGTTACTACTAACAAAGGCTCACTATGAATGAAGTGTTCAGTATGCTACAGATGTCAGCACGAATGAATAATGATGACTACGTATAAAGTGTTGTTTGTTACGAACCAAAACTTGGTGACTACGAACCAATATGGGTCTTGAAGGAGCTTTGGGAATAAAGAAATAACAGATAATGCAACATGATAATGGTACTTATTGTAATGCAACATAATAGCGGTTAAAAAAACATATATCAATCTCTAGACATGTAGAAGCTCACGATACTAAATTTTTATTAATATCTAGCCTAACTAATTGAATGATTTTTAAAATTATAAAATTAAATGAAAATTAAGTTACAAATAAATCAACAAAAAACAATACGAAAAGAGAGTGCATGGCTTGAAATCATATATGGGAAAGAACCACGTAGGTGTCAAATCCTTTTAATAATGTAATAACTTAACTTATGAGACTCTTCTCGAAACTAACTTTGGTGATTGAATAGAATACAAGGACAAATAGACACATCCAAAATATTCTAAAAAAAACTATATATGCTGAAGTGCACGAATGGATAAAATACCAATCTAAAGCCGTTTGATCCCCACAGCAATCAAAGTATTAATATCATAAACAACACCAATAATTCTCAAATCCTGAATCAAACCCTAAATTAATTAACTAATCCCTTAGAAACTACAAATCATATACTAAGCCCTGGTTTGATTAATCAATATTAAACAACCTGAAAATAACTGTATTTACACACGAGAGTATCTAATATGACATGACGTATATTTCAACATAAACAGATGATAAGGATTAATCATAACAAGTACAAATGTTCATCCAAAGCAATTGAATTAAAATTCTACGAAAATCATTACTAGTTCATGCGAAAAGTCAAACCAGATGATCAAAGCGTGTTAAATTTCAACTAAACTAGATGATTATAAAATCTTTGAAATCTAACAAAAAAATATAAATTGCAAATCAAGTAAATTAACACGAATACATGTTAACAGAAGACTAGATCTGGACATAATGACAAATCTAGAAATTTATTTGCATGAAGTCACTAGTTTTACACACTCCAATTTCATAAAAGTAGACATTAAAATTTTCGAGCCGAATCAGTTTGGTCAAATAATACAAATATGATATAAAACTTTACAAAAACATTTGTCATTGTAACTGATATGAATAGTGACAACTTTAATAAATAATAAAATGGTGTTTAATCAATATGTTTTTTGTTTCCATTATTATTTTGACAAAATCACTTATCACATTCATGTTGGCAAATATTTTATCTTCTTTCACATTAATAATATAGTAAGTGTTGAACCAAAAACATTTAATGGAGCGTCGTGACAATATATAAAAAAATAAGGCAATAAGTTAACTAAGTCTTGAAGCTAAATAAATAAACAAAAAAATTAATTAAACAAAAGTCATACGTTAACTAAATATAATAAAAATGGAAAACAATAAAATTTAAGCTAAATTCAATAAAAACAAAATGAAGATAAATAAAAATGTCTCACCTAAAAAAATAATTATTATTAAGTATTTCACATATTAAAAGACAAGCAAGTTTGAGTAGAAATAATACAGTTTCTGTATGCATTTAGACAATTGTTAGATAGTGAATAAAAGAAACAAAAGCAAAAGTAAAATAGAGATAAATATCAAATGTACTATTACCTTCGAACTTCCAATGTCTATGTATTTTCACTCCAATATTTGATGTAAGTTTTATGGTATTCGAAGAAAATTAAAGAAAATTGAACATATATTTTCTTTCCTTTTTTATTCTTTTATTTTAACTAAAATTTTCTTTTCAATCAAAATAAACATAATGGAGTCACCATTCATAAAAGCCATTGGTGTCATTCATAAAATAGTACATATATCTCTATATACTTATAAAAATTTATTGTATTCCATTGACTCTATTATCACTTATATAGGTTTTTATCTGGATCTAAATCCAGTCTTGAAGATATTTTCTTTTAGGCTGTACTTCAAAGTCACCCTTTATCTCTTATGCTCCAAATCCTCGAAGCTAACATGCGAACTCTCTTCAATCGTCCTATTTTTATGCTCAAGTCTGTAATTCTCTGCCGTATCCTCTTGTGCAATCCTATTTATTGCCGACTACTACCTTTGAAGTTTGAACAATGAAATTTAGTTTTTTCTAACAGTGTAATAACTTATTACTTTTTTTAATATGTTAATGGGCCTTTAGTTTAGTTTTTAAAAATGGGCTTTGGACTTGAATTACTGAATGATGATTCTAATTCACATTTGCGATGATCCTAATTCGCACTTGGAATTCACGTTGACTTCTACTAATTCATACCGGCTTTTCTATTGAATTATTAAATCCACCTCACGCAGTCACGCGTGGGCCCTCCTTGAATTCCAATCATGGCTCATCAAACACTTTAAAACAAACTAGGATTCTAACCCACATGTTACAGCGGGGTCTTCTCGTCTCGGTCAGGTTTCAGTTAAATAAACTTTCTCTATTAAGATAACATGGATGTTTCTTTAAGCCGGATGTGGCTACAACTCAAAAGCAACAAATCATTATATACCAAAGAATGAGTGTGAAAATTGTTAGAATTACCTGAAGCAATAATCGAAGAGGTTTACCATAGATGTCACAAACATAATAAGTTAATTAGATATAACCAGTCCTAAATCACCAATAAATAATCATATTATTATATTCACTAACTACTACTATCAAATGTAGTATAGAAAATAAGAATCAAACATTAAATGTACAGGAGTACAGGAGTTACTTCAGCATCGCTAGGAAATAGATGGTAATGAAGCAATATCCTCGATCTGTCAAAATATAAAAAAACTTGATAATTGATCAAATATTATAAACTATCAAATATATCTTTAATGAAATTAACTATTTATGTGTAAATTCCACGGTGTTCTCATAAAAGAATGGCGTGTTTTGTGTCTATTATGCAAATTGTTCTAAATGAGCATAAAGCTCAATATCTAAAGCCATGCATAATCATAGACAAAGCATAATCATAGGCATAAACATAAGAATGAACATACCTTGAAAATTAGCATATTGGATATAATATAAAATGCATAAAATGAAGAAAATATACCAAGCTACTATGTTATCCAAAGTGAGTTCATCATTAAACCACTTGAGAATCCCTGAGTTTTCTCACTGGAAACACATCCACCGCACCTAGCTTAAATATCAGTAACAAACAGTACCCATCAAAACATCATCATACAAAATATTTGACGAATCGAAACAGTAAGTTAAATAAATGATAATATGTAAAAGAACGTAAGTGGTTGCAAACTGCATGACTTAATCCTTGCATATAATCTTTTTTAGAGTCTCCTAAATGCCAAAGTTATATAAAAGAAAACGTGTGTGTGTATATATATATATATATATATATATATATATATATATATATATATAAAAGAAACTACTGCTGTCAATTCGATCTTAATCAAACACCTCAATAATTGGAAAGTCTGCTTGAGAAGCTTATTTTCGTGTTTCAATTTCGTAAACACGAATATAACAAAATAATAGTAAAAATAAAAACAATTTGCAGGTATTGATTTAAATTTATTTATTTGGCCCAGAAATGATAAGCCTCTTATTCTTTTTTTACTTGGCAACCCCTCTCTTGTAGATTTCAATGTTTCAAACCCCTCACCAACTGAATATACCCTAAACCAATCAAAACAAAATTCAAAACTCTAAACATAGAACATCATTTGTTAAAAATAAAAGTATTAAATCCACAGTTTCTTTTACTAAACAATAGGAACTACATTTGTTAAGAAAGTCCCATGTTGAGAAAATACTAAAATTGTTCGAAAACTAATCAGAAACAGTACCAATTAAGATAACTTGAGACAGGAGATCGATGCCATTTTATCATTATTCGAGTTAATGTCTTGTTGTCGATGCCTCACCTGGTCAAAGCTATGAGAAACTGATGCGTAGCTGCTAAGGGATATTGAAAATTAGTTCACTGACTTTTGCGTGAATCATATTGCAAAAGTCACAATAAAGGACACAATATCCCTGAAAATTGAGATTCGCAATATATAGCAACGATTAGAAATGAAATTGTAAGAAGAGTGAAGAATGATCAAGAGTGAAGAATGATCAAACGTAAAGAAGGTAAAAAACCCTAACATGTATAATTTAGGGTGTAGGAAAGACCATCACAACGGGCGATGATGTAAAAGGCAATGTATCCTTTCGTCGCTTGCTTCGGTTATGCCTCGGGCTTTTGTTTTGGTGTCGTCTACATCCTCTCAGCCACTGATGTTGCGGTTCTTGACTGGCACTCATAGTGTTAAGCCAAGACTTTCATATATTTTTATAAGATCTTTGGTATCTTATATTAACCATTTGAGCTAATATCATTGATCACCATTTTGATATTTATCTCATTTATATATTGAGGTAAATTATAGAAAAAAACCTTTATGTTTGTAATTTATTTTATTTTCGACCTTTATATTTAGTGATTACACTATACAACGTTTGCAGAACCATTGAAGGGTGATCAATGCAACAGTTTCAGAATGTGAAGAGACTTTGAACACTTAGCAGATCAAATAGGGAACTAGCTTAGATGAAACAAAGAACACTTAGAGAAAGAACAAGAACAAGAACAGGATAATATGGTTTTCAAGAATGATATATATTGCTCTCAAGTTCTTTTTAAGTGTTACAAAGCTTAATACTAAATACAAGCACTTGAGATACTTTATACTACATCCTACAGCTGGCCATACTTTGAAGGCCAGCTGAAAATACTAATCTAGACAACAAGATCAATGTAGAGTCAAAAAAGCAGATTGCCTTTTTTTACTAGTGACTATGACATGCCATAGATCACATCCTTATCTAATACAAAAAGGATAAAAGTATGTAGTTGAAAAGTTACAGACTCAACACCTTAATCTACAGTTGACAAAAGCATGGACTTTTCACCAACTCATGCTAGTTGGTGAGTCGATAAAGATGGCAGTGGAAAGGTGTTTCAGCTTTTGAGAAAAGTATATCAGAGAAGACATGCCTTCTCTATCTTCGGAAGAAATCAGTATTTGGCTTCGGAAGACTTTGTCTTTAGAGCTTCGGAAGACTGCATCTTTGGCTTCGGAAGAATTGGTCTTTTGGCTACGAAAGATTTGATACTTAGCATAATTCTCTGTGATATATCAAATCTTTCAAAGTATTTTCCTAGTACTTTACATTTGCATGCTGAGAGCTCTTTGGTTGCTCTTTAGTTACATCAGCCTTTAAGTGTATCCTTACAAACTCCCCCTGGCCTGATGCTACCAAAACTGAAAAGACCTTTGAGTCTTGATCTTCATCTATTGACAGTCCTCATTAGAATCAAGACCATTCCCTTCATTATTAGTTGGTCAGGATTCCTCAGACTCTTAAAGTATCTCCTCATGTCACAGATATCATGTAGAGGGAGATCAAGAATGTTTTGCCAGAAGTACATGTCTTGACCTTCTTGATGTCTAAGACATACCATCTGCCTGGGTTAATAGCAAACACCTAAGACAAGATGGGTCTCTTAGCAGTAAGAGGATCTACTATGAGTGGACTTTGTTGAGCAGCCTCTTCTTGAGCACCCTCAGGATGTTTTGACCCATCTTGAGGTGCAGAGGTAGATGCCTTGGACTTCTTCTTCTTCTTCTTATCCCTTTTTATGGCCATCCTTTTCGTCTTACTGTACTTTAACTGAGAAGGCTGGCCTATAGCACCAGATGGTTCTTGTTTGTCCTTCTCAGTTGGGTCCTTTTCCTTCATAGGTTTAGAAGGAGAGGGATCAAGACCCTGCTATAGATCAAAAGATGAAGCTGGTTGTGATACGACACTAGGTCCTCAGCTTTAGATACAGCCTGACTTGGTGGAGAATGCAAGTCAACCAGCTCACCCCTTTTTATCTTTAGCTTGATCATTCTAATGTGCTCATCCGTAGTGGATAGAGACATTAGACCAAGTCTCCTTCCAGAGAATCCATACAGCTTCAAGAAGCTCACCATCTTTTGTCTATCAGCAGACTTCTTCAGATTTGCTCTGATGGTGGCTCTTGACCTTGTAGCCTCTTCCCTCGTCTTCCTTTTAGCAGTTTTTTGCTCTTTTAGCACTAGTTGCTCAAGCTGCTTGGGCTATTCAAACTCAATGTATTCATATGATAAGGGAAAAATATCTGCTGCCTGATAGGGACCTGTGGCACTCAGGTAGGTTATCATGTTTTGCCTGTCTTGTTCTCTACTTACCAGAGTTTGTTGCTCGATAACCAGAGCCTCTACCTCAAGACTTTCCTGAACTAGGGAGAGGGTAGGGGCTTTATAGAGTCTTTTTCTCCTCCTTTCTTCCTTGATCTTGAGAAGCAATCCCGTATCCTCAGCTTCCCTCCTCTCCTTTGACACTTCCATGTCAACTAGTTCCTTTAGTTCATCCAAGGGGAGAGAGATGAGTTCATCAGCATTATAGTTCCTAGACCCCAGATAGTTCAATCTGGCTGCCCTTAACTCATCTTCTTGAATGCTTAGCCTGGGGTAGCCTTGATTGCAGCTTCCATAAAGCTAGGGGTCCTACTTGAACTCTCTCCCCTTACCTTCATGTTCTCTCTCTCTTCTCCTCCTCAATCACCTCAGAGGTCATCTTCCTCTTCCTTTTGTCAGTCACGGGTATGTGTGACTTAGGATGGAAAGAGCTTTGGCCTTCATTACTTGGTGTTGCACTTGAGCTCTGGCTTGAGAGAGGCTGTGAGAAACCTTCACCAGCTAGTGCCTCACTGAGGATAATAGGTGTTGAAATAGTTCCTTTCTCAAGCACAAGCTTAACTATTAGGCCTTCAGCTAAGGTTTCCCCTTCGAAGTTAATCTTAGGATCCACCTCAGCATCCAGTTGACCAATAGTCTTACCTGCTAGCCTCTTTCTATATAATTTGGATCTCAGCTTGAACTCTTTAAGCACCCTATCTTGAATCCTATTAGCTAACCTTGCAGCTTGCCTGTTTGACTTGGGTTGGCAAGTCGGAGGTTAATTAAATAGGTGCTCTTATAGTATCTCAGGTTGTAGAAGTTGAAGATTTCTTGTTGTCCCTAAGACCAAAAGATTACCAGGGCTCTCCTTTCAGCATCATACCTCCATCCCACTATTGGATTTTTAGCAGGGTGAGATAGAGTAGGCATTACCCTTGGTATACCCTCTTCAAACAGTCTTTGAATGAGTGACTCCATATCAATATGAACCTGAGGAGGTTGTTGAGCATGGACAACTGCAAGTGAGGGTGTTGAGTCCTCTATATCCATACTCTGAGAGGAACTCTCAGGTTTTGTGATTGTAGGTAGGACTTTCTCCCCCTTTTTGATAGCATCACCCTCATGCACAGGGAAGCTAAGGGTTAGATCTACCACATCCACATATTCTTATGGGCCTGGTTGAGTTCTCCGGATGGGTCTCTCAGCTAACTTGCCCTTGAGATCTGTGATCTCAAGTTGCTGGTCACTGACTCTTCTTTGTAAGGTAGCCACCTAAGATTCCAGGTGGCTCACCTCTGAAACTAAATAGGTGCATGTTTTTTGATAGTTTTTGCACCTTTAGTTGTAGACTCCCCTTATCTTTATCAGAAGAATCATAGGGAGATGAGAGAATAGGATCAAACTCTTCTTCCTCACCACCAGCTAGTGATTCTTGGCTGCTGGATTTCCCCTACACCATGACTGCTTCAAGAGAAGTGTCAACAGGCTGGGTTTCCATGGTTGTCGTCTTAATGATGTAATCACTTGCAAAAGTGAGAGCTTCTTCCATATGAACTTCCTGAACATGTTCAGGGAGGTCCATCTCAGTTGTGGGTGGATGATGTGGGCTGGATATGGGTGATTCAGGAGCACTCATCTCTCATTAAGTAGGGGTGGAGAAGAGAGACTCATGGTACTTACTGAAGCCCATATCTTCATCATCATAGAATTCATGGTTTGGGATTAGTTGGTTGAGATCTAAAGGTTGCGGATGGTATCTTTTCCCTGAAGGTTGATGACTAGAGTTTTGAGACTTAGAGTGAAGGCTTAAGGTTAGGGTAGTGAGCTTATCAGGCTGAGCATGAGGAACCTCAGCACTGATCAAAGAAATGATGGGAGTGGTCTGCTCCTCAGGAGAAATAGGAGCTCTAGTGTCCACTTCTTCCTGCATGAGTGAGTGTTTGGGGGCCTGCACAACCTAAGTAGTTTGTGCAGGGGTTCGTTTGATGTGAGGGTGATTTGTGGCTGTGTAGGTGTTGCAGATGTTGAAGGTGTGGGTTCAATATTGGATTGTGTTGCCAAGTTGTCACCTTGAGCAATGAGCTCTAACATTTTTAGGACTAAGGCTGTTTCTACCCCTGAGAAGCCAACAGTGGACTTTCTCATTGTCTTAAAAATGTCGAGCTTCATCTATCCCGATTTAAGAGTGTTACCTGTTCCCCTTGACTGTGAGCCCAGATCATAATTAAGAATGTGTTAAACATATCTAAGGAACATGTAATACTCTAAGGAGTCCAAGTTAGCAAGCAAGTTTGTATAAATAAATTGAGAGTATCTGAACTTGACCCCTTGAACCATTCTATGGACTATATAGGATAAGTCCCCAAGAATTAGGTCCCAACCTATATGTTTGTTGGATAAAGAATGGATGACAACATGGAGGAGGTACTTCCATTGGGAGGAAACCTTACCCTTTTTGAAGGTTCTTACTGAGTTGTCCCCTTCATAGCCCATCTATCGGAATAAGTTGTTTATAGCAGATTTGGGGAAGGACAATTCGCTTTCTTCATCATTTAGCCTCAGATGAGAGTTGATGGTGGCTGGAGTGATGAAAATTGTCTTCCCCTGCACTATACCAAACAGTGCCTTCTCACCGTCCAAGATGACCTCTTGGCAGGTCCTCCAGAACTCTAAAAATTGATCTTTATACAAGGGAGGGTCAATGGTAAGTGGAATTGGGTAGTTTGAAAGAGACAAGAAGCGGTAAACATCTGAGAAGCCTAGATCTTTATTAGATGATAACAAAGCGTATGCTATTCTCAGGTCGTGGTTAATGAAAAGCCTAGGAGCACTCACGGGTCAGCATTTGTGGGTCAGCATTGTTGGGAACATTTGTTGGTTTTGCTATTGGAATTGTTGTGTATTTTGTTTTGAACAATGGTTGGCGCGTGTTTGCGCATTTTATATTACATTACATTACTTTGGTTTGTCTTGTTTACTGAACGCTTCCACACTGTTTTAAAGTTTTAAACTCTGATTTTGCTTGAATCTTTCATATAGAGTCGTTCTGAGTAACTAATGACTGAGATCCTGGTTTGTCACACGTCTCGCGGTAAAACCTTGCACGTGGATTTTAAGGGTGTGACAGAGGGTGTGACAACAGCCCCATTTTCTTATACTATCTTTGGGAAAGAGAAACATGTTCTTTTAAAATATTCTTTTATTAGATCAGTATTATTGTACTATCACATGCTTACTAGTGTTGTACCAATTTAAGTCCTCACTTTCGAACCGTTAATTTATGTACTTTAACGAGGTAATTCTAAGTAGATCTATTGGGTTTGACAAACCCCACCCGGGCTAGTCGTGCTAGCACGACTGCATGTCAAACATGTGTTTAATTGACCTAATTTCTGTTGTTGTGGTCTGGTAACCACAGCCGAGGCATACTTATAATTGTCAGCTTCGGTTGTGAACTTCATATACTATGTAACTTGTTATGTACACTAGCTATCTACTTATATTATTTTATTTACTGGATCTGCTTTCGATTATAATACTGTTTATCATAACCTGTGAACTCATCAATCCTGTGTTGACACTTTAGTATGTTTCTTTCAGGTTCATAAGATGTGCACGTTTAGGAGCATTGCATCACTTCTATCATATTCTGATCACTTTTCAAAACAGTTTAAACGCTACCTTTCGCAAGTATACTTTAAATTGGGTTGCGCGTGTTTTGTACTAGTTGAATTATCATTGATTAATTGTTTATGCTTCCGCAACTATTGTCTTGGATTCGTTATTAATTATGCTTTTGGAATTTTCTAATAAAATTGAACAACTATATTTTGTAATTATTGTGTCGTTTGATGTAACTATTGGCTGAGATCCTGGTATGTCACGCGTCTAACGGTAAAACCCCGTTTGTGAAAATTGAGGATGTGACATAATCGGTTCTTACAATTAGGAAGGGTTTGCATGTGATCTTATCCGTATATACGTATGATATATATAATAATAATGATTACATATTGCATATTTATGATATATTCTATAATTTTTCAATGTAAATTATAACACCTTTTAAAGTTATTTTTTTAAAATGTTTTTTTTTTCAAAAAGAACTATATAAACGTTCAATTTATAAAATGTATAAAAACTAGTATTACATCCGGCCCTTCGCTGCGGTGTTATTATTTGTGATTAATAAAAAATAAAAAAGTAAATTTACGTTACTAAGATTAACGGGTGAAGTTACTTGTACATTCAACCAAAACATACAAAATGTGTTAAACATTTGCATAAATAAGCATGTTGTGTGTTCGTAAAACAAAATTACGTCTTGTGAATGTGGATAGAAAGAAGCACGTCACAACGATATAATCGGAGTTTAGAAAAATATATCGTTGTTATGTTAAAAAATATAAACAACATGATTACAATCTATACGACATGATTTAGAAATAAAGTTGTTTAGATCGTTGTTGTTTTGCTCTGATTTAACATGGGAAAAGACGAACATTAAACATTAAACCAACATGACATCACCTCTCGTAAAATTTTAAAGCTGCTAACAGATATACAGAACTAAATTATAAATATTTAAATAACTAAAAAACAAAAAATGAAATTTAAAAAGAAAAAAAAAGTAAGAAACCGCCTCTTTGGGTTTTGAAAGTCGAAAATGTAGGCGTGAAGGTTTAATGGGCCTGATTGCCAACCACTAAACCAAGTGGTCAGCTTTATTTGAATTGCTGTTTATCAATAGATAAAGAAAATAATATTAGTAAAAAACCCATTATCAAAAACGCATTAGATCTTGTACAACAACCTTTAACTGTTGTATTTTAAAAATTATTTTTATTTAATAGGAGAGTGAGACAAAAACAATTTTTTATAAAAACAACAGTGAATTATCGTTTTCTTGGTCAATTTTGCTATTTTTATCCAAAAATATTTTTTCTTACGTTTGGTTACCCAAGGTTTGACAAAAGTTATCATTTTCATTTAAAAATGTTAAATATTCATCGTTAAAAGGTACTTATGTATATTTTCATATAATCCTAATTATGTTTACGTGTTGCTAATAAAATTTCTTTCAGGAAATTCATGTTTTTGGATGAAAATGATAACCTTTTCAAACATTAGGGAACCAAATGCAAGAAAAAATATTCTTGGATGAAAATGGCAAGTATGATGAAACCATAGGGAGAAAATTGACAATTCACTCTAAAAACAAATAAAGAAATTAATATAACTAATGGTGAGGTTATTCTATAAAGTGTATTATTACTACAAAGTGTGAGAAGACACAATGAGTCAAAAAAATGTCACAAAAAAATTATATCTCACAATTTAAATCGAATTTCATAAAGTACTTCGAAGTCTCTGTTCCTCTCGTCGTCCTGTTTCAGAAAAAAATAAAAAAATAAAAAAAATATTATTGTGCCTTTTATGACACAATGACGACGTCATTGTGTCTGTCATAAATGACACAATAAAAAAGTTAATTTTTTTATTTTTTTTATTTTTCGTTTATTTTTTTCTTAGTGAGGACGGCTAGGGGAACAAACGCTCGAAATTACTTTTTTGAAATTCGATTTAAATTGTAAGATATAATTTTTTTGTGATTTTTTTAACTCATTGTGTTTTCTCACACTTTGTAGCAAAAATAAACTTTGTATTTGAACCTTTTTCAATAGCTAATAGGAGAAATCGAAAGAAAAAACAAAAAAAAAAAAAAAAAAGCTTAGAAGGCACAGAAAAGTAAGATTTGTTCCTTATGATTCACTTTATTAGGTATAGAGGTTGTTAATATGGTAATAGTTTATATAAGAAGGCAAAAAAAAATTCTTATTCAAAAAGTATAAGAAGTAATTTTAACAAACCCTTTTTTTAATCAATAGTTAAGATCAAATTATAAAAAAAATTATTATAAAAGTATTTTAGTCATGACCACTTTTATTGACTTTTTTTTCAAGTTTTCTAACTTTTTTTTAAACATTTGTAAGTTTTATATGCCACGCACGTTATTTTTCTTATAAAAAAGTACATCATAAAAACGAGTGTTGTTTTATCTTTAAAAGTAGTATAATATCATTATATATGAAAATACAAAAACTATTTTTTTCAGCACATATTATTTCTATCCGTCAATGCCTTCTTCCAAGAGTTTATTGCGTCTTTCTGTTCATTATTATGTTTTCTCAGAACACCATTGTGTTTTTCATGAACACCATTGTGTTTTTTTTTTCTAAAATGATTAATTCTAAAAAAAACATTATAGCAAAATAATATTGTTGGGTACTTTTATTATATAAAAAACAATAATAAAATATATCATCATATATGAAAATAAAAAAAATTTACTTTTTTCAGCTAATATTATTTCAATCCGTCATTGCCTTCTTCATATAGTTTATTTTGTCTTTCTCTTTGTTATTGTGTTTTTCATGAACACCATTGTCTTTTTTTAAAATGATGAATTTTAAAAAACAAAATAAGAAAATAACATTGTTGGGTATTTTTATTATATAAAACACAATAATAAAATAACAACTGAACAAAAAAACATATTCGGTATATCCTATTAATAATAAACTATTTATAGGGTGTGAGAGGGATATGATAGAGGCAAGCCTTTGCTCTTTAAGGGAAGGAGATGCCGCTTCCATGAAGACCTTCGACTTCAAACACAAATATGAAACATATATCATATAGTAGGATGAAATACATAGATAAAACAAACAGTATGATCATACAAAATAACATCATTATAACACAAAATGATATAAAATATAAACATATATTATGAATTATTACCATAGCAAGTGGATGAACTCTTTGTCAAACTTGTAGATAAGTTTACTATGCTAAATAGTTTTACTTGTCTACCAAAATGATTGATCTTTGTAGTATAAATACCACCTCAATGTAGAAGAGAAGATGCACATCTTGTATACACTTTCATAAGTTATACATTTTCTCTTCTTCTTGCTCTTGCAATTCTCTTTAAAGTTCTTAAGGTTATAACACTAATCTTGTGTTAATTATTGTGATATTATAACACGTTATCAGCACGAGAGCTCTTAAACTCTAATCAAGAAGATCAATAAAGCACAAAGTCATCCATTAATTAAGGTAAGGACTTCATTAAGTAATAATATATAATATTTATATTGAGAAGATAACTAAGATAAATAAAATAAGCATAAAGGAGATCATATTATGGACATCTTGATAACCATGGGACTACTAACAAGCTAACTTTTATTTATGCATCTAACTTTTGATTATGCAACTAACATTTTATTTTATGTCAACTAACTTTTACTTATTCATCTAACATATTATTTATGCATCTAACTTTTACTTATGCAACTAACATTTACTTATGCATCTAACTTTTTCTTTAGTTATGCAACTAACATTTCTTTATATGTCAACTAACTTTATACAACTAACATTTTGATTATGTTTATTCGTACTAACGTCTTATTCTAACCTGTCGTTCTTATTCTCTATTGTTTTTATAAACTACATACATGTTTTTATAACATAATATTATACTTATCTATTTTATTTAAAACTGTTGTCGATATATACACACACGACGGTTATTAGCCGTTATAAACGGTTATATAGCCGTTGTACATAGCCGTTACAAAACGGTTATAATTTTAAACTATAAATTGACCACTATCAACCTATTTTCAATAAACAGATTATCTCTTTTCTCAAGTTTATCCAAGGCAACTTTTCAAAGATGATACACCCGGTTTTAGTACTGGCAACCATAATGCTCATTTTAATTCTTATTCCCATTGCTGAACTACCACCTGAAGAATTTAAACTTTTCTTATTTTTATATTTGTTTATAGCTCTACCGCTTTATTGTATCGCAATGCTTATTGATATATATGGATTCTAATAATTATCTTACTATTTGCTTAATTCTTGTTTAGCAAACAAAAATGTCGAACATTGCAAAAATTGAATTCCCGGCTCTTAATATCAATGGAGAAAACTATATGCCGTGGACGGCCCACGTAAAAAGACATCTTAAATCCATGGGTGTCTTAGAAACTATACAAGAGGGAAATGCTTGCTCGGAACAAGACAAAGCGAAAGCTGATGTCTTTTTACATAAGCATATTGATGAAATGTTACAATTTGAATATTCAAATTGTGAAGATCCATATATTTTATGGAAAGATTTAAAAAGCAGATTTGATCACCAAAGGGAAGTTCTGCTTCCCACTGCTAGAGATGAATGGAACAATCTCAGGTTCCAGGATTTCAAAAAGGTAAACGAGTACACCTCTGCTTTGTTCAGGATATGCTCGACCCTCAGATTCTGTGGACAAAATGTTACTGAGGAAGATATGTTGGAGAAAACTTTCTCCACATTTCATGCATCAAATATAAACTTGCAACAACAATATAGGTTGCAAAAGTTTAAAAGATATTCTGATTTAAATTCATTCCTCCTTGTAGCAGAAAAAAATAATGAGCTTTTGATGAAAAATCATCAAGCTCGTCCCACGGGATCATTAGCAATTCCAGAAGTTAATGTTGCTACTAAAAACTCTGGAAGAAAGTGGGGAAGAGGTCGTGGTCGTGGCTCTGTTGATAAAAGTTACCCTAATGGTCGCAACCATTCTTTCAAGGGTAATTATAATTACCGAGGTAACTTTTATAGTCGTGGACGTGGTCGTGGCCGTGGATATGGCCGTGGTAGAAATCAAAGAACAATCAATTACCACGCTCCACAAAATAACAATTTTAACCAACACAAAGGGAATGAAGCTGGTAGGTCCAAAACAATGGCACTTCCTGTTTTAGATGTGGTAGCACAAACCACTGGTCAAAGGCTTGTCGCACAGCTCCACATTTATGTGAGCTATACCAAGCCTCTCTTAAAAGGAAAGAGAAGGAAGTGAACCATGTTGATAATTTTGATAATCTCAACGTTGAGTTGAACACTGCAGACTTTGACATGGAACTCTGAAACACATGTTGCTTGACCATAATAGTTATATGCAACAATTAAGTGTTTTCATATTTATTAATTATGTATTTTTCTTCATGTAATGTTTTCTTTCAATTAAATAAAGTTCTCGTTAAAATATAACAATATCGTCGTTATTCACTTATTATTTTTTTTTTTACTTTCAAGATTAAAATGAACATCATTGGAGCGCAAGGTCAAACAAATGAAGCAGATATATGTATAGCGGATAGTGGAGCCACACATACTATACTTAGGTCTAAGAAATATTTTTTTGAGCTTAAACCAACAAAAGAATCATTAATACAATATCAGGACCTACAGACCTGATAGAAGGAGTGGGAAAAGCTAATTTAGCATTACCAAATGGTACAAAGCTTATAATAGAAAATGCTTTATTTTCCCCAAAATCAACAAGAAATCTGTTGAGTTTTAAAAACATATATCATAATGGATATGATACTCAGTCAAAGACTGTTGATAGTGAAAAATATTTGCATATCATAAGCAAAGATCGAATATTAGAAAAACTGCCAATGCTTCAGTCTGGTTTACATTATACACACATTAATGTGCCTCAGGCATATATGGCAGTTAAAGAAAAATTTGTGATCCTGAAACACTTAACTTATGGCATGACAGATTAGGCCATCCAGGATCTACAATGATGAGAAGAATAATTGAAAACACTCATGGGCACCCATTGAAATATCAAAAGATCCCACAATCGAATAAAATTCCGTTGTGTACATCTTGTTCTCTTGGGAAATTAATTACAAGGCCTTCGCCTGTAAAAATTGAAAAGGAATCACCTCTGTTTCTTGAAAGAATTCAAGGAGACATATGTGGGCCAATTCATCCACCATGTGGACCATTCAGATACTTTATGGTTTTGATAGACGCGTCAAGTAGATGGTCTCATGTCTGTTTGTTATCAACTCGTAATGTAGCATTTGCAAAATTTCTTGCACAAATTATCAAATTACGAGCACATTTTCCTGATTATACTATTAAAAGGTGAGACTTGATAATGCTGGTGAATTCACATCACATGCTTTTAATGATTATTGCATGTCTGTAGGAATTATTGTTGAACACCCTGTTGCTCATGTACACACACAAAATGGCTTAGCTGAGTCGTTAATCAAACGTCTACAACTAATAGCTAGACCATTAATAATGAGGACAAAACTCCCTGTGTCTATTTGGGGTCATGCAATTCTTCATGCTGGATCACTAATTCGTGTGAGACCAAGTGCAAATCTTAAATACTCTCCCTTACAACTTGTTTCTGGCAATGAGCCAAACATTTCCCACCTTAGAATTTTTGGGTGTGCTGTATACGTCCCTATTGCACCACCACAACGTATAAAAATGGGTCCTCAAAGAAGGTTGGGAATATATGTTGGATATGAATCAGCTTCCATCATAAGATATCTTGAACCTTTAACGGGTGATGTATTTACAGCACGTTTTGCTGATTGTCACTTTAACGAGTCAGTTTTCCCGGCATTAGGGGGAGAAAAGAAAAAACAAGAAAATGATGTATCATGGTATGTTCCTTCATTATTGTATCTTGATCCAGTAACTAAACAATGTGAGACAGAGGTTCAAAAGATAATACACTTGCAAGAAATTGCAAATCAATTACCTGATGCATTTACTGATACAAGCAGAGTTACTAAGTCTCATATACCAGCTGCTAATGCTCCAGCTCGAGTTGAGATTCCAAATAAGCAAATAGATAACACAATGGCTCATGAATCTCAGAGACGTTTGAAACGAGGAAGACCAATCGGTTCCAAGGATAAAAATCCTCGAAAAAGAAAAACTCATGAAAAGGAAGTTGACAATAAAGTGAATGATCTTGATGAAACGCTTAATACCAAAACCTCTCATGAGGAGGATTTGGATGAAACTAACAAAGAAATATCAATTAACTATGGTCACACACATATCTTATGGAATCAAGATGAAATGGAAGGTATTGATGAAATATTTTCTTATTCCGTAGCAAGTGACATCATGAGTGGAGATGATGATCCTGAACCAAAATCAGTTAGTGACTGTCAAAATAGACATGATTGGGATAAATGGAAAGGAGCTATGCAAGCTGAATTAGATTCACTTAACAAACGAAAGGTGTTTGGACCTATTGTTATTACTCCTATGTCCGTAAAGCCTGTAGGGTACAAATGGGTTTTTGTACGAAAACGAAATGAGAAAAATGAAGTTACAAGGTATAAAGCTAGACTTGTAGCTCAAGGTTTTTCACAAAGGCCAGGGATTGATTATGAGGAAACATACTCCCCTGTTATGGATGCAATAACCTTTAGATACTTAATCAGCTTTGCAGTCTCTAGAAATTTAGAGATGCGTCTTATGGATGTTGTCACAGCTTACTTGTATGGATCACTAGATAGTAACATCTATATGAAAATTCCTGAAGGTTTTAAATTCCCCGAATCATTAAACTCAAAGCCTAAGGAAATGTATTCCATCAAATTACAAAGATCCTTGTATGGACTCAAACAATCTGGACGGATGTGGTATAATCGTTTGAGTGATTATTTGACAAGTAAAGGATACACAAGTAACCTTATTTGTCCATGCATCTTCATTAAGAAGACAACATCAGGATATGTGATCATAGCTGTGTATGTTGATGATCTAAATATAATTGGGACGCAAAAGGAAATTAATGAAACAATTGCTCTTTTAAAGAAAGAATTTGAAATGAAAGACCTTGGAAAAACCAAATATTGTCTTGGTTGCAGATTGAACATATGCATAATGGAATACTTGTACATCAGTCGACTTATACTGAGAAACTCTTAAAGCGTTTCAATATGGACAAAGCAAATCCTTTAAGCACACCGATGGTTGTTAGATCACTCAATGTTGATAATGATCCATTTCGTCCTTGCGAAGATAATGAAGAGGTCCTTGGTCCAGAGATACCATATCTCAGTGCAATTGGAGCTCTTATGTATCTTACTAACTGTACGAGACCTGACATTTCTTTTGCAGTTAATTTGTTAGCAAGATTTAGTTCAGCCCCTACTAAAAGACACTGGAATGGGATTAAACATATTTTTCGATATCTTCGAGGTACTATTGATTTAGGCTTGTTTTATCCTAATAATTCAAAAGAAGGTTTGGTTGGTTATGCAGATGCAGGTTATTTATCTGATCCTCATAAAGCAAAATCTCAAACGGGATACATATTTAAGAATGGAGGAACTGCGATTTCATGGCGCTCTCAGAAACAAACACTCGTTGCGACATCCTCAAATTATGCTGAAGTCATTGCAGTACATGAAGCTTCAAGAGAATGTGTATGGTTAAGATCTATGACACAACTTATATTAACTTCTTGTGGATTGGAGAAAGATAGAAATGCAACACCAATCTATGAAGATAATGCAGCTTGTGTCTCACAAATGAAAGAAGGGTATATCAAAAGTGACAGAACAAAACATATACCACCAAGATTCTTTTCATACACTCAAGACCTTATTAAAGATAAACAAGTTGAAATGAGATACGTTCAATCTAGCAATAATTCAGCTGATCTTTTCACAAAGGCACTTCCAAAAACAACTTTCAGAAAACATGTTTATGATATTGGCATGCGGCACGTACACACAATGTGATGATCTACAGAAGACAATTTGAGGGGGAGTTATAAGCTGCACTCTTTTTTCCTTAGCTAAGGTTTTTTTTCCCACTGGGTTTTTCTTTAGCAAGGTTTTTAATGAGACAGTACTTAAACTCTTGAAGTTTGAAAAGTGTCATCCAAGGGGGAGTATTATGAATTATTACCATAGCAAGTGGATGAACTCTTTGTCAAACTTGTAGATAAGTTTACTATGCTAAATAGTTTTACTTGTCTACCAAAATGATTGATCTTTGTAGTATAAATACCACCTCAATGTAGAAGAGAAGATGCACCTCTTGTATACACTTTCATAAGTTATACATTTTCTCTTCTTCTTGCTCTTGCAATTCTCTTTAAAGTTCTTAAGGTTATAACACTAATCTTGTGTTAATTATTGTGATATTATAACAACATAAAGATAAAATATCTCATTATGTTTGTTTATGTTTATTGTGTTTTCCTTTACACAATTTTGTTTTTCTAAGCCGACGAGTTTTGAAAACTACACCGGCAAAATAACATAATTATATACTTTTAATTGTAAAACATAATGATAAAATAATAATAAATATGAATAATTTATAAAAAAAACAATGATAACAATAACACGAATTGATTTAAAATGTAAAACACAATGATGATTACATATATAACAAATGAAAAAAAAATATTTGAGACTATAATCTAACATATTTGACAAATTGATCAACTACGTCATTGTCTATAAGAACAATAAAATGACAGATATTAAGCCCAAAATTCTTTTAATATTTTTAGATTAAATAGTATTTTTTTACTGTAATCCTACCCTTTTGCTATTTTATATAATAAATTGTATAAGAAATAGATGAATGGTTTTAAATCACTCGGTCTCAAGTTTGGTTAAAATACATCATTTTCGCTCATGGTCTCTTTAAACCTTTAAAATTTAAATAGAGTAAATTACATGAGCAGTCCCTGTGATACACGTATTGCAACTTTAGTCTCCATTTCCAATAAGTTACAGATGAGTGCCTAAACTATGTCAATAGCGCACGTTGGTACTCCCTAACACTAACAAGGGTTGGGTTTCTTTGTTAAGTCCTTAGGAAATTACCAAAATGCCCCTAATTGTCTTATTCATCTTCATTGCCACTCCAAACCCATCCCCGTCCACCGTTAAACCAACAACTGTCCACAACCTACCAATCACCATGGGCCAACCTAACCACCACCTGAATCCCATCTTAGCCACCCTAATCCATTCCTCAAAACGACTATATGTTGTCTTCATCCCGATTCATCCACGATTCCAAGAAATCGAAGGTCTCCTAAAACCGATCCTTTTAGATATGTGACGCCATCGGAGCAAGTGATGAAGTTGTCCAATGGATTACGGTAGTGGGTGGTGGCCTCTAACGACACTGGTGGTGGCGTTGGTTCCATGGGTGTACGAGGTGGTTTTATGGTGATGGCAATGGTTTGGGGTGTAGGAATAGATGAGGGGGAGCTAGAGAGAGGTTGGGGGAAGTAGTGGTCGGCCAGCAAGTCAGGTTTCAAGGGGTTAGATTTGACGGAGACGGTTTGGTGTTGTTTTTGTAACATCCGGAAAATTTCGGTAAAAAGAAAAGAAAAGAAAATAAGGAAGAAAAATAGAATTATTTCAAAGCAAGGGGTTTAAAGGTATGCAAAGGTAAAACCTGCCCATAAAGGGTTCAAAAAGGTGATAAGGCCACCCATACCCCCTCTCTCATGCATATTTTCGGCTAGAGTGAGAAGAAGAAGCTCTCATCCGAATTTAGAGAGAGAAAGTAGAAGAAATCTTCAAGAATGTAAGATTTTAAGGTGTTTTTTCTCGTTTTTAGTCGGGTTCCAGCTTCTGGACGGAGTTCTATGTGTTTCTATGTGTTTAGTTGCTTGTTTTCGTGTGTTTAGGTGCTAGAACTCCAAGTTGCTCTCGGGTTTGAGGTGTTTTACTCGAAAGCTATTTAATGTGAGTTCTAGATCCCCTCTTTTACTGATTTTTCTACTTGTTTGGGGCTGATATGCATACTAAAAAATGATGTTACTGGATAAGCTATGTTTTCCACTGCTAAAATAATGTTTTCACAAAATATATGTGTTTTAAAGATTTCTATCAAGTTGTATGGTTGTTTATGGTGTTTTAAGTGTATAACTGATAGATCTAAGCTAAGAATACGATTAAAATGATGTATGGGATTCGAAACTGCGTAAGTTGGACTGTAGGTGGAACATGCTGTCCGCTGTGGGCTTTGTATGTCCGCTTTGGACACTTAGAGAATTTTGCATGCTGTCCGCTGTGGATACTAAGTGTCCGCTGTAGACACTTGTGATCTAGACCGTCCGCTGTGGACATTGTTTGTCCGCTGTAGGCACTTTAGGAATTCATGCACGTCCGCTGTAGACACTTGAGTGCTTAACACGTCCGTTGTGTACCCTGTAGGTACTTTAGACTGTCCGCTATGGACACTTAGAATGTTTTAACTCATCCGCTGAGGACAATACATGTCCGCTGTAGACCCTTTAAGTATGCATACATGTCCGCTGTGAACCTTAGCTGTCCGTTGTGGACACTTAGCATTTAAGTCATCCGCTGTATAACTTACTCATGCCCTGTGGACACACTTAGTGTCTTATTCATGCGTTGTGGACCCTTAGCCGTCCGCTATGGACCTTAGCTGTCTGCTGTGGACACTTAGCATTTATGCCATCTGCTGTATAACTTACTCATTAGCATTTATGCCATCTGCTGTATAACTTACTCATGTGCTGTGGACACTTAGAATTATTCTGAAATTTTGTGAATAGAATTTAAGTGTTAAGTACTTATGTATAAGGAAAGATTATGCTTGTTTAATGTTTCTAATGTTTGATTCTTTTCTTATGGCCTGCTATTATGGATAATATTTATTATGTTTCATGTTATGTGATTATAAGGCGATGAATATTTTAAAAGTATTATTCATAACCAAGTGGACACAAAAAAATAAAAGAAGACAGTGGAAATTAATGAATTTTACCCCCGAGCCCTTATAATAAATGGAAAGCCTTGCAAGCACAATAGAATGAGGTGCACGACCTTGTTGTCGTTAGCTCAACTAATGTGTGGCTGATTCAGGATGCATATATGGGTTCTAATCCTGGGGATTGACCAATAAATCAATGGGACCCGTATTCATGAGCAGGCTTCGTGCCTAGTAGTGTGGATCAACTGTCAAAGGGTTAGCTACCATAATAAACGTTTGCCGACAGGGGTTCGACATCTGTTGCCAACCAACAATATAGGCTCTTGCTTTGTGCAATCCTAGTTAATAAAAGAGAAAGATAATGAAAGAAAGAAAGATAAAGAATCTCTTAACTAATGATTATGTATAATAATGGATGATCACCAAGTGAAGTTTACAAAAAAGTATATTTTCTATATTATCAAACTACAACTCACTCAGCAACGCTAACTTTTTATATGCATATCAGTTGGCAGGTAATGTTGTTGCTGGGAATGGCACAAGGTTAAAGCTACTTGGTAAATAAAGATTGGCATCCATGACATGCTGAAATGATATTTTTATCTAGTAATACAACTAAATGTTCCTTTTGTAACTTGTAACAACGATGTATTTCTTGATAAAAGTTATTATCAATGCATGAAATGGTTTTTGTTTAACTATTCCGCTGCTATCATTTCTTACTTCAAGGTATATTAACGTGTAAAGCGCTATGAATGACCAGCTGTGAGGTTTCCCGGGAACGGGGCCTTACAGTTTTTCCAACCAGTGGTGGGGGTTTTTGTTACAACTCAATCAAAGGAAAAGGTTGCGGCGGTGGTGTGTTGACGGTAGAGGGTGACTATGGTGGATTGAGGGTAGAGGCAGCGGCGACGTTGGTGGTGGGTTGAGGGTAGAGGTGGTGCCGACGACGATAATTGAATGTATAGGTGGTGTTGTATGTTGAGAAGAAGATAAAATAAAAGGGGTATTTTGGTTTTTTTAAAAGAACTAACAGAGAAACTTAACTGTTGTTAATGTCAAGGACTAACAACGTATACTATTGACATAATTTAGACCCTTATCTGTAATTTATTCAAAGTGTGAACTAAAATTGTAATACGTACACATCACAGGGACTATCAATGTAATTTATTCAAATATGAACAAATCAAGTGTAATATTAAATAAAAACTAACCAACTAACAATCTAAAATGTAAAGAAATATTTATATATTCAATTTATAAATTAGACCACAATCACCACATAGTGACACAAGTCAAATATTGGCTTTGCTTCAAATCAATATCACACATTAAAGTTTATAAAAACAACAATAAATAAAGGTGTGATATATAAACACCCCAAAATTATAAATCAACACCCCAAATTTCTATACGTGTCGTTTGGCCTCATACGCATCGTATAGGGGGTCGTATAGCCCTATACGGGGCGTATAACCCTATACGGGGGCATATAACCCCTCTGACAGCCTCCTGAATTTTTACTTGTAGTCAGTGTCGAAATTTGTTATACGCGTCATATAGCCCCATATGTGTCGTATAGAGGGTCGTATAGGGCTATATGGGGCGTATAGCCCTCAGACAGCCCCCCCTCAATTTTCCTCGTTTTCAATGTTTTCGACCCTATACGCCGCGTATGGAACCATACGCGTCGTATAGGGAGGTGTCGATTTATCCAAATGGATGTTTTTATATTAGGACCCATAAATAAACAGAATCTATTACAAATGTGTGTAATGATTTGAAAAATCTAACTATCTACATTAGCAGACAATAGATCTATGAATTAGTAGCCATTATAGATTTATCCAACCAAACAATGATGCGATATGTAGTCAAACTCGCAACAAAGTGTTGCAGATTTAAGATCAAAACCCTAAGCAGATGAATGGACAGAGAAGACGATTTTGAGAGAAAGTGTGTGTGTGTTTGATAACAGAAAGAATGAGAAATTGATCACAACTCGTTCTCTTTCTTCGTATATGATATCCACTCTTCAAATGAATAGTCATAATAACCCATGATAGTAGAGAGAGATAGAGTCTCTTATTGATTTAAGGTAATTTAGGGTGTAATTATATATAACTGGGGGGTTACATCTACGCTACTAAGTTGGGTTGATTTGATACATACTGATAAAATTAACATGAATATAGAAAGAAAGATGAATTAAAAATTAATAACATTTAATTGAAAACTAGAAAAAAAATTTTAATTGAGACATTATAAAAAGAAAAATATAAAAAAGAATAAAAAAAATCAATCACATAAGCCAGAGGTTCAAGAGAGTGGATTCCGCTAATTAAAAATCAATCACATAAGAAAAATATCGAATTCATATTAAACATGTTCATGGGGAGGATCTAATTAAAACTATTAATATTGGTTGCACAATATGTGTTTTCTGCTACATGTTCATGCAGGCACAAACCTCGACATTATAGGGGTGACTGAATAATCGCCACTGATAATTGATTAATAAGAACTATGAAGAAATACAATAAACATTATCACTAGTTATATGCAATGTGGGGAGAATGTATTAAGACATCATTTGATGCTATAGTGATTAATAATTTTAAGTCTCATTGTGATGTTGGCATATTAAGGAAAACCGCCCTAGAAATAATTAATAAGCTAGCACAAAATTATCACTAACGTCGAGGTATGAACCGTACCAATCAAAGTTGAATATTCTTACTACGTTACATACATGTTCATATAATATATCGGAAATTGTTAGATAACTAGTACGAAATCAAATTACAAACTCAAGCTTTCAACAACACTCAAACCCAAATAACCTTATATTGGTGTCTAAATATATTGAGAAATATTAATTTTTAGTAAAAGAATTATAGAAAACATAAGAATGTGATTCGTACAATCGCAAGCATGTATTTGGTTCCTTACCATGGATCCATGTTTGATGAGTTTAAACATGATAAGCAATTTAGACTAAACACATAGAATGCAGCGATTTTCATATCTAATTTCAATTTTCAATACATGAAACTAAACACTCAAAGTACAAAACAGTATCATAAAAATTAGCTTTGAATCGAAATGTAGAAGTATATCTAACCAACTAACCAAGTGCACAAAAGCAAGAGACCTAGCAACACACATGCAGACCGAATCAGACCTAAAAATCAACAATGCAAACTCAACTCAATTAGAAGCGAGAGCTACTGAATCGCACCTTAAAATCAACAATGCAAACACAATTCAAGATCAAACCCATCAATTAATCGAACATAAGCAACCACAAAAACCTAGAATCACATAGCATGCGGCAAAACATCAATGGAAGAACAAGTCCAATAGAATCAGGAGGAATCATAGAGTCGATGAATAGATGTTGTTATACCCTTTCCCTTTTGCTTTTAGACTTACTTTAGAACTAAAAGGTATTTTTACATATTTTCTCTTTTTAAAACCACTAATTACATATTTTCTCAAACCATATAATCAATTACATATTTTTCCTTTCTAAAACATATATGTTACATGTATATCCATTTCATTAAAATTAACTTATAAAGAGATAGTCATTCTATAAGTTAATTTTAATAAAATGGATAAACATGTAATATATATGTTTTAGAAAGGATAAATATGTAATTGAATTTTAGACTTGAGAAAATACATAATTAAAGATCTAATGATGGAGAAATATGTAAATGCCTAAAAAAACTTCTGTTTGACTTCTTAAAGTAAAAATTGACAAACAAATCCATTCCGTGTACGTCCTGTTGTTTGGTCGATTGAATCAAATCAAAATAGTTTGCATAAGGCTCTTCGATCAATTCCCAAATTCGTTTATGATTTGCTATTTATAATCGAATACTTGGTTGAATCAAAACTTGAATTTTGTTTTGTTCTATCGATTGAAGCCAAATGGTTTGAGAAAAGCTTGCTCAATTCGTACTTTCGGAAACAGGGAGTGCACCGATTGCTTTAGATTAACAGACCAGATCAAATATACAAACAACCTCTTGATTGTTCGATGATTACGGGTACTCCTAATCCGACTGTTTGATACTCGATTTCAGTTTTTTGATCCAGTTGGAATCTTTGCGTGCTTCTGTTCTTGATCTTAGAATTTTGGTTTTTGATTTTTGAATTCATCGATGTTAATTGATGATGTCCTTGTTTCCAATTTGTTTTGATTTCCAAGTTTTGGTGATTATTGCACGATTGCAAACAATAACAAGGAATGTTCAAATACAAAATCGTCTAAAACTAAAAAGTTTAAAAAATAATCTCAATCATCCATTTATTTAATTAATGGTTGAGATCAAATTATAGAAAAAAATTTGTTAGAGGGGTGTTTTAAGAATAGTCATTTTTGTTGATTTTTTGCAAGTTCCTCAATTTTTTTAAACGTTCGTAACTTTTGTGTACGATATTATTATTTTATAAAAATTACACCATGAAAACGAGTATTTTTATTTTTAAAACGAATACAGTATTGTTATATGAAAAGATATAAAAATATTTACGTTATTAAGCTCATATCTCATCATTGTGTATTTAGTGCAGTGCATTGTGTCTTTCTGTTAGTTATTGTGTTTTTTTGAATACTATTGTGTTTTCCTAAAATGATGAATTATAAAAAAAATATAATGATAGAATAATATTGTTACGTATATCTAATATGTAAAACATAATAATACATTAACAACTAATTGATCTAATACATTAAAAACAATAACAAAATAACATAATGTCTCATTGTGTATTTTGATATTCATTGTGTTATCTTGAATACTATGAGTTTTAAAAAATACATTGATGAAATAACATCATTGTGTACTTCTAATGATAAGACACAATGATAGATAACAAGCTTATATAATCTATTAAAAAATTAAACAAAAATAACACATTGTGTTATATTCATCACTATGAGTTTTGAAAAATACATTGGTGAAAGTATGTCATTGTGTACTTCTAATTGTAAAATACAATAATAGATAACAAATTTATAATCTATAAAAACAATAACAAAAATACTCAAAATAATCTAAAACGTAAAACACAAATGATTAATACACATAACAAATGATGTAAAATATATGATACAATGAACGTATAACACACAATGAGCTGATGTATTTGACACAATGACCAAAATGTCATTCTCTTTAAAACAATAGAATGACACGTGGTAAGCCCACAATCCTTCTTAGCCTTTTCAGATTAAACATCATTTTTAGTATAAACCTATCCAACAATAAGAAGGAAAGTTTTTCAATTTTCAGTCTCTGATTTTTCTTTAATTGCACGATGATGATGATCAAGTATCGGTGTTCTTCTTTCTTTCTAATTGCTTTTGATAGCAAACTAATTTCGTTCTTGATTCAAATCTTTTGAAAAAGAACACTAAGATCTATGTTGATGTTCTTGATTGATGTTGATTCTCATTTGATTTGTTCTTAGATCTTCAAAAACCTCTTTGATACCAACTGTTGGAATCAAAGTCGCTGAAAACACGCACTAAAACACACACATTCTATACACACAAAGAGAAAACATGTAGTGCATTTCGTCAAGTGTCGAATGTTAGTTTACAAGGGTAATTATAGGTGTAGGATTTAGTGGATAATCCACGGGTTCTCCACCGGGTTACTTAACCACCACATAGGCATGTTCAAATTGCTCGACCCTTGATGCTCGCTCGAAAAATGCTCATAAAATGCTCGTTCGATTTACCGCTTGTTTGTAATTGTGCCGATCGGCTCGATTCGGTTTGTAAACCAGCCAAGCTCGAGCATAGGTCCGCTCGGTTCGGTTTCGCCCGAATTATTTTGAAATTTAAATTTTATATATAATAATTATATACACACAAATATACAATTATATATATAGTTTTACACATACCATTCTATTGTATTTGGCACACTATATATAATTTAAAATTTATATTAATACATACTAGACAATCAACCCAATAAAAAAACTAACATTTTAAAAGTAGAACCTTAAGCCGCTAAGCGATAAACTTCTTGTCGGATTGTCATTTATAAACATGATTATATTATGAAATGTGGCTATTTTATAAAGCATAAAAATTTGAGACCGAACATATTCATTCTCTCTTTGTAAAATAAAATCATATGGCACAACAGACTATATGATTATCAATATCGCGGGATGTCAAGACCGTTTGCCGTTCGTCAAAACTCGCTCAAAAAATGTCCGCTCGATTTTCGGCTCGGTTGTAGAAGAGCCGATCAGCTCAGTTCGGACTGTAAACGAGCCAAGCAAGAGCAAAGGTCTGCTCGTTTCGACTCAGCTCGTGAACAACCCTACCACCATCTAACTAACATAACTAACTTACCAATATTAATCTTAATTATATAATTATCACACTAAACTTATGATAACATATACACATACGAATTAAATTTGGTGTAACATTCAAACAGCCTTTAGATCGACAAGAACCTCTCAACATAATATTCACGATAAGACCGAACCCACAAGTCCAACAAGACGTCTCCTGACTATCTAAAGAGTAAGGCAGGACATCTCATAATATATCGAAGATTAAGGTTCGACGCCTCATAATACACCAAACTAGTTCGGCCAGCTATGACAGGCCCTCATGCCACGAAAAGTGCCACTCAAGAGTAATAAACTATTATGAGCCAAAAGCCATGGAGGAATGGAGCCTACGACAATGAAAAGTTTTGCCACAAAAGAAAGCACACAAAAAAGCACAACACCCCTTCTGCTGACGTGTAATTCACATGTAATGCTTCAATTGACACGAAACGTTCTTATGTTTGAATAAACCTCCATTTAACTAACACTATCTTAGCATTTAAATTGTATTATTATGTATTAAGCCTATGTATGACCGTTACAATTGTAACATCACTAGTGCCTCTAATGGGACACACCCTTTTGTTTAGTATAAATAGGCCTTAAGTTCTTATTTATAAATGAAGGATCTTTTAGATCACTTAATCGGTTTCACTCAAACATAATATACTCACTGCACACAGGTTTGAATCAAGAAAATACGCAAGAAACATATATCATATATTATCAAATGTCAGGTACTGAGGGGTATTTATACTCTCCTATGTGTCGGTTAATTTATGGCGCCAATAACTGGCATTAACTAACTAATTCGCCCCATTGAACATAAATTCGACCCATACATACATACAAATTATTTTGACCTGTTTATCTATTTACATAAATATAGTGTTGTCCATTTGATGTCAAGATTATGATCCTAAAAATGTTCACCCTAAGCTTGACATCAATTCTCCAGTAACTTCATTTGGCCGGACCATAATGTGGTGGCCAATATCGAACTGCATTCATTCTTCTTTTCTTGACAGGTAGCATGTTGCCTAAAGTTTCTTCTACTTTGTGGTCTCTTTTGTCACTATTGCATTCACCCTCTTCGAGTACCATACTTCCGGTCTCCTTTTTCCTTTCTTTAAATGGTGATAGTACCATTCAATCGCATCCAAATGTTCATCGTATAGTATCACTAACTTCATATAATTCTGCAAATTGATACCCAGATCTACTGTTATTAAGGGCCATAAACTTTTCTTGTTCACCACGGTCTTTACTCCATTAAGTTGAACTCCCATATAAAGATCGTACAGATCCACGACTTGGCCATAGATCTTTGGTGGGAATATACTTTATTGTTTTAAGCTGTATTTTAAAACCCATTTTACCATTTTCTTGAATTTCTCCTTAATGGATTGTTTGTATAATGCCTAAATTCATAGCCTTTAACTGATCTAGGAAGATGATCATATCTTCTATATTTGTCACTCCCTATTCTTGTTCAAGTACTAGTTCTTTCCCTTTACCATCTTCCATCTTGACTTCATTTTTTGTTTTTTCTAAATCCACTTTATCAATGTGATTCCACATTACCCTTTTTTTCATCCAAGCGATCAGCATCTTTCCATTTTGCATTTACAACAATTTCTTTTTCTTGATTCACAAACTCTCGATTATTATAGTCAACCATCCGATTTCTTGAAATGTATTTTCGAATCCTTGTAATGCTAATTATTGAGGTTTAGCACATTCCTTTTCATAGTTAGAATGTAATAAACCTATTCAATAATCCATGATTTGCCATTTTAATTCAAATCAACTTGCCCTTTACCCCGAAGGTAATCTTTAGTGAACTTTGGCAAGTATGTTTCGATTCCAAATGATATCTTAAGTTTCTTAAAGAGTCTCTTATTCCCGGTAGAATGTTTCTTACAATGCAAACCAACATACCATATATCATTCTAATTTCCAATTGAATTCTATTTTTGCATACATCCTTAAACCTACAGGGTTGATTACAATAGGTTATACATGATTCTTGAATGACCTTCTTGCATATCTCTCCTTTGCCATGTTTTATAATGTTTTGAGTAAACTTCGCTTTTGTTCCCTGTGCTTTGGTCCAAGTAGCTCTTTTCATTCAAAGGTTTCAAAATCTTGATTTCGCTCCTTGTCATTTGCAATTCGTTTCAATCAACTCCAACCCATTAACATCGTTAAGTTTTTCTGTTAACTTCAGGGGTATTTTAGTCAATTTCCTAATAAGGACTATTTCTACCATTTATTCAAACTTGTTTATTAATTCAAAGGACCAATTATATAATTTTATTAAAATGATTAAAACCCTAACTCCAATCCCCACCTTCACCGGCCACCATCCGCCACCGACCACGATCACCAACCCTCTTCCATCTCTATCTTAAAGCCAAGAACCCACCCCACCACACCACCTCTCCCTACCACCAGGAACCACCTTGTACAACCACCACGCACAACCATCACCACCAACATCATCGTAATATTACACCATCACTACACCATTGTTCCCCCATTTCAGCTCACCACCACTTTCGTTCTCCCACCCCACTAACTTCCCCCATTTCTGCTTACTACCGCCTCCCCTATTTCCTTTCTCATCTGGATAGAATCCAAAAATCATAGCTCGAGCTCTCTACCTCCCTCGATTCATACCCACTTCCATCACCATCACGTTCGGCGATATGCTCAGATCTAAACAAAATCGATTGATCCATGGTGACTATTGATTGACATGAGGAACCCTAATTTAAAATCGATTAGTTCCATCTGGGTGCTATCGGGTAAAATTTGCATCGATGGTCTGTCGAAGTTGATGAGGGGTGGCAAGTGCTGAACGGTGCGACAGTGTGGGGGTTCATGGTGGTGATCTGTCGAAGTTGATGAGGGGTGGAAGGCGCTTGACAGTGGCGGTGGTATGAGGTTGATGAAGATGATGATGGTGATCTACCAAAAATGCTATGGGGTGGTAAGTGGTGGACGATGGTGGTGGTGGATGATGGAAGACGGCGGTTGTATGGGGTAGATAGTGCCATCAGGTGAAAATAGGATAAAATGGATTCATAGGTTTTTAATGATTTTAATTAAATATTTTAATAAAATTACATTACTGGTCCTTTAAATTTAAGAAGTTGAAATAAATGACATAATTAGCCCTTATCTGTAAATTGAATAAAATTCCCCTGAAATTAATAGAAAAAACTAACGGTGTTAGTGGGTTGGAGTTGATTGAAACGAATTGCAAACCACAAGGAGCAAAATCAAGATTTTGAAACCTTTGGATGAAAAACGTTATTTGGACCAAACCACAGGGAGCAAAAGTGAAGTTTACATTAATTTTTTTGTTTCCAAACTGATTCTTTCTTCCATCTTATCCGAACAACCATTAGTGAAATCACTCACTTTGATACAAAGTGTCTCCATACTCTAATCCTTGATGTCTCCCCAACTGCAATTGCTTGCTTCATCCTAGTACTCTTAACCAAATCCAAGCACTGATTTCATCACTGTAATATCTACTCAAGAACTACTCAAACCATGTATTGATCTTCCATTCTTTGATTCTTCTGACACCCCGTCTAAAGCAGAAACACCAAGTCGTGATGAAATTGAATCAAAATACAAGGATAAAGAGTACTAAGGGAAAATACTTATTAAAATAAAACAGTTGATTACATCCATTTCTAAAAACAAACTACACAAGCAAATAAGTCTTTATTTTATTTAAATTCAAACTAGATCCAAGTAAAGCTTATTCTTGAAACCTAGTGTGAGCAAAACAACGAACTTAGTTTCCATCACCTAAAACATACTAAACTATGTCAACTTAAAACTTAGTGAGAATATAGGTTTAGAAGTAAACATATAGTAGATAATAATGTACAAACCAACAAACAATTTTTAAATACAAGTAAGTAAACTATTATACATGAGTCAATAACCAACCCTAGTGATTGAATGACCTACCGTCTAACCCCCTGACACAAGTGGTCAGACTAATAGTATGTATATCTAGTATGTAGTTTTTGAACAACCAGATTCTTTTAAGTAAAAAACGAATACATTGACTCAAAGGACGCTCGGTATTGATTGGCATGCATTAACCTGTGTATCGAATGAGCTTGTCATGCCAATAGATTTATCTAGGTACTCTTGTGGCTTCTGTGAAGTTAATGTTTGTATAGATTTTAGAAAAATAGAGGGACTTTATAGTGAAAAATGCCATAAAATATTACAATATATATAATCAGTTTAGTTTTATCAATATAAGAAAGTTATCATTGAGTTTGCAAAAGACTAGTTTTATCTTTCGAATTCAAATTCCCAGTTTGATATAAAGAGCATTTTTCCAACCCAAAATACAAAAGGAAAGGGGCTATAAACTCACCTTTTAAAATAGGTGGGTTGATCTTGCAACTTGTAGTAACTTGGAGTGTGGATTGCCCTAAATAAGTTTATATAGTTAGTTTACTGGATTTGTGGATAGCTAAGGGGTTTTTATTGTAAAAAAATCAAGAATAGTTATCGTATACTAGATATGTGTCATCCCAGAATAGAAAATCCAACAAATGAATTTCTAAGAAAGAGTTGGTGGATTTTCATCACTTAAGTACCTCGTATTTCCTTAGTCAGAATCTTTTGCTTGCCATATAACTACATATCGGGTGAAACGATTCTAGATGTATACTAGACCAAGTCAAAGGTGTGTTTGGTATGTTTATAAAGTATAGGGAATAAGTATAAATATAAGTCTAATAAGCATGGGAATAAACAAGTGTAAATATAGTATAGGGTTATAACTGAAAATATGAAGAATCTTACTAGAAATATGTTTCAAAGTTGATAGATAATCATAAGAATCATTAAAATTTAGACTTTTACTTTTAAAACATGTTTATATTGCTTATTTTATCATAAAAATCTTTGATTTACATTATATTCATAAGAATCATTAAATTTAGGGTTATGACAGCATTGGATAGATTCACGCACTAAACTTGTGTGAGCTGTTTGAGGGGTCAAATGAAAGAGTTAGAATACTTTCTTTATGTGGTTGGAAGATAAACTTTGAATTTAATTTTGAAAAAAAATAATCTAAAATGGATTGGTTATGAGAGAGATATGGCTGTGCGAAGTTGACCCTATGAATATGTCAAAATTCTAAACTTTAAGTTCGATGTCTTTAAGCAAAGTTTTGATGATTTCATGTTTGTTTGATGTTTTGATCACACTTAGATCAATGATTGCTACATAAAAATTTAATTTATTCATAGATTCAATCTAGTTATGATTAAATTTTGATATAATAAAATTGAAAAAGTATGAATACGAAGAACATTAAACTTACTTGATATGAAAAACTTCTTAGATCTTCAAGAGAGGTTTTATGAGTTGATATTTGATTCTATGAAAGCTCTATATTTAGAGTTTGGGGTAAAATTTAATGTTTATAAATCTCTAAAAGCCTCTTTGTATATGAAATATGAGATTGTACTTGAAAATTCATCATTGTCATCTAATATAACTAGTTTCAATCCATATCGTCTTGTAGCTCTTGACAACGTGAAATGAAGTTTTAAGTATGTAAAAACTGGTTGTTTTAAAAATAAAACAGCTCTTGATAATAATTAACCCCAACTCTTATTTATAGTCATCACAAAACACACGGCTAGTAGGAATTGTCTTTTTTGAAACTTAAACGGTATCCTTTTATCAGTAAGTATCAAGGAAATTCTAGGGATAAAAAATACATTCTCTAATATTACTACGAAATTTAATCTCTGGTTCTAAGATAGACACATACATAATTTATAAAAAAAAACCTGATTCAGCTAGTAGCTTTTGAAACCTAGGAAACCACCATTATAAAACGTTTTCTTGCATTGTAGTTTCCTGAAATAAAAGCAAAACAAAAAAAAACATTATATCAATTAATAATCTGATTGTTTAAATTAAATTTTTTAACAAATATTGAATGATGTAAAATAATTTGTATTTACAAACGTGATAATTTAGTCGTTTGTTTACTTAGATAACATGCAAGTTTGTTAAAACTCAATATAAAAAATTATAAATTGGTTAAAAATATGTACATGCATATTAATTTTATAAATTATAAAAAATAAATGTATAGAAATATTAAAAGATGAAAGGTCGTTAATTTTGTTATAAGTCAATGTTTGTTGAATATATTAATGTCAGATTATAGTATTTTAAAACTATTACAATTTTTGAAAATATATTTATATTCAAAGTAAACATATAGCATCAGTTTTAAATAGTTGACTTAGATTCTTTATTCTAATAAACTCATTCTTATTTTTTTAAAATCATATTGCTGAGATGACGACACGTGATAATTGTTTGCTGAGAATGTGCTATGTAGCAAATCATTGCTTAAAATTAAGCCACCTCAGCAGCATGGTAAGAAATTATAAGAAATGATCTTCCATAAAATTTTAAAAAATCTAACTTACATCATGTTATTGTATAATGTAGAAAAAAAGCAAGGTAAAATATGAAGAATACCTAAAACCTTTTATCAAGTTGCACTCAATAACAAAGTATTCTTAAAACAAAAATGATAATATAAAACTAAGAAATTAATTCTAGATGTATTTTAATAAAAATCTAAATCTTTATATATATAACAAAAGCAGTATAAAATCTTACAATAATGTAGGGCAATTATTTAAGGAAATTATATAGGGAGTATTTTTGAGTTAATTATAGCAACAACGTAAAATTTCAAATTTTAAGTTTTTAATTAATAAAATATAATATTTTGAGAGAATGTATATTTTAGGTCATTTGATAATTAATAGTCATAATTATTAATTTTAAGAGAATAATATTTTTGGATGAGATTGATAAAATTGATGGCTAATTGTAGTTAGTATAATATAAATGGAAAGTAATAATGAGTTTATTAGTTGATGGACAAAATTAATTACTAATTGCAGTTACTATAAAATCTACATTAAAGTCAGACGCGTGATAATTGTTTGCTAAAATTATATTGCTAATTAAACGACACATGGCAATTGTTTACTAAGAATACACCATGTGGTAATACATTGTTTAAAATCAAGCCATGTTGCTGAACCCTTTTCATTTATTATATATAGAGATAGAGAGAGATTGGCATTTGATATTATCATTAAAAGGTTAACTTGATATGGTAATTACATGTGGTAAAATGGTTATAAGAAAATTATTGGTAACAAAATAGTTGTAAGAAAATGACATGTGACAATAATTATTTTACTTTATTAGTATTGACTAGCTTTAGTAAACCCGTATATAACACGGGTTGAATAAATAAAACATTAAATAAAATAATAAGAGTATTATAAAATAAAATATTAAACAAACCGTTTTAAAATAATATCATTTTTAAAATTTTCTTATTATAACTTTTAATTTTAATTATTTTTTATTTAAAATTTTTACATTTTGAAAACAAGAATTTTAAAATATTTTATACATTTAAAAATTATCTAATAAAATTTGTTTCTATATAAATAACATAAAAAAGGATCTCTTATATAATTTATTAATAAACTATTTTTAATAAAAATTAAATAATATTATTAGTAATTATTATAATCATTTAATAGAAGAGAGAAGCGGAAAAGTTTTGATAAAAAAAAATATGATGCTGACACGTGTGCTCTCTAGTTACTCTTTTATTATGACGAGTATAGAAACTCGTGTATTAAACGAGTTTAATAAAAAATAATAAATTAACAATTAGTAGTTATTATTTTAAGAGAACATATGGTTGAAATTAAATAATTAGACATAATAAAACAATAACAATATTTTTTTAGACTTTGGCCTTTAAAAAAGTTTAGTTTAAAAGAATATTTTTAAACATTCTATTTTCTTAGAAAAACCAAAAATCTATTTTTTAAATAGTGTTTTTTTCAGAAAAAGTTTGTATTAAAAAACTTCATATTTTATAATTAAAAAACTATATTTTTTAATAAAAAGAATCATGTTTTACATTATTTAAAAAATATTTTATAATGAAGGAAGATATAAATAATATCATTACCATTTGATATTTTCATTAAATGCTTGCCTTCCTATATAAATGACATGTGGTAAAGTTGATATGATAAAATGACATGTGACAAATAATTATTTTGCTTTATTAGTATAGATTAGAAAAATCAAAAATCGATTTTTTAAACAGCGATTTTTTTAGAACAAGTTTGTATTAAAAACCTTCATATTTTAGAATTAAAAAAACTATTTTTTAATAAAAAAAATCATGTTTTATATTATTTTAAAATATTTTATAATTAAGGAAGATATAAATAATATCATTAACATTTGATATTATCATTAAATACTTACCTTCCTATATAAATAACATGTGGCAAAGTTGGTATGAAACAATGGCATATTGCAAACAATTATTTTGCTTTATTAATATAGATTAATGATTGATTGTTTAACAAATTGGAAATGATATACAACATCATTAGCATTTGATAGTATCATTAAATGGTTGACTTGATATGGTAATGAAATGTGGTAAAATGGTTGTAGGAAGATTACACGTGGTAAAATAGTTATAAGGAAATGACATTTGACAATAATTATTTTGCTTTATTAGTATTGATTGATGATTGTTTAACAATTTCAAAAGGATATACAACATCATTGGCATTTGATATTATCATTAAAATGTTGACTTGATATGGTAATCACATGTGGCAAAATGGTCGTAAGAATATTACCTGTGGCAAAATAGTTGTCAGAAAATGATATGTGACAATGTTATTTTGCTTTATTAGTATTGATATTAGTATTGATCGTTTAACAATTTGAAAAGGATATGCAACATCATTTGCATTTTATATTATAATTAAAAGGTTGATTTGATATGGTAATAACATTTGATAAAATGATTGTAAGAAGATTACACATGGCAAAATAGTTGTAAGAAAATAACATGTGTTAATAATTATTGTGCTCTATTAGTATTGATTTGAAAAGGATATGCAACATAATTAGCATTTTAGATTATCATTAAAAGATGAGTTAGTTACGCAAATGGTCCATGTGATTTATCTAAAATAACATATTTGGGTACTAAAGGTTTTAAATAACAAGTTTGGGTATTGTATTTTCAATTTATAACGCGTTAAGGTATTAACACTAACAGACGTTAATTTTTCTGTTAAATCTAAGTGTATTTTTGTCTTTTCACCTTACATTGACTACTAATCTAACTTAAAGAGACTTTTTGTGTAATTTCATATATATAAGGGACTGTTTGTGTAATATCACACACACACACAAATATATATATATATATATATATATGTCACACCTTAGTTTACAAACTCATTTCACCACCATCACCATCACCCGCCGCCAGGCCAGCACCACCTCTAGCCCTGATACCGCTACCCCCATCGCCGGCGTTGCTTCTCTCCGGCCAGCACCATCGTATCCTCCTGCCGCCACCACCCCCACCTCCTCCACCAGTACATGAACTACACCCCCTTCTCCCTCTGTCTGTCATCGTCCTCCGTCGCCGGAGAGCCGCTAATCCTCCGTGGGTGCCACCCTCTCCCTCGCCGGCATTGCTTCTCTTCGACTACCACTAAACCACCCTCTTCACTTCTGACGAACCCCTTTTCTCCGGTGCCGGAGAATTCAATATTATGGCACAATTACAACTACAAAACCCTAAATTGTCTCGACCCTAATCAAAGTTTCAATTTCAACAACGAGAAATCAAAGTTCTTAACCTACAAATCGAATCTTGATCTCCCAATTTTGCAACTAATCAGCATCGCTAACAGCTTAAAATCCATTTTCCGATTAGCATTAGACATCGGCGGTGGTATGGCGAATTTCGCCGCTCAAATGAAACAAAAAAACGTGACGGTGGTGACACCACCATGAGCTTGGGTGCACCATACAACGAAGTGGCTGCACTCAGGGGATTAGTGACGTTACATAGGGCATTGTAGCAGAGGTTACATCTATTCGATGGGGTTTTGGATCTGGTGCGATGTGGGAATGCTGTAAACAAGTGGATACCACTGCAAATGATGGAGTTTTTGCTGTATGATGTTGATAGAGTGTTGAGAGGTGGTGGGTTCTTGTAGGTTGATCGTTTTTTCAGCAAAAGGGTGGATCTTGATGAGGTTTATCGGCCATTGCTGTACAATCTAGGAACAAACCAAATTCTTGTGAACAATGCTCAATTAGGGTTCAGTTCTCGATTGGGGAGTTCAGTGGTGGCCGGTGGCTGGAGGGTTGGCGATTAAAGGTGGAGGAAATGGTTGGTAAGATGGTGGTGTCTAGATGGTGGTTAGACGATGGTGGTGGCCGACGGGGAAAGGGGGAGGGTTGGATTTTCTTAAAAAGTTGTAGTTAATTACAAAAATGGTCCCCAGATAATAAAGAGATATAAAATTACAAAAGTAGTCCCTCAAAGGGCATTTTACTCATTTTGTTAAAATTTAACAGAATAATTAACGTCAGTTAGTTTTAGTACCTATTCTCGTTACAAAATTAAAAACATAATACCCCAACCTGTTACAAAAAACCCTTAATACCCAAACCTGTTATTTTTGATAAACCACGGGTACCATTTGCGTAATTAACTCTTAAAAGATTGACTTGATATGGTAATGACATGTGGTAAATGATTGTAAGAAGATTACACGTGGCAAAATAGTTGTAAAAAAATGACATGTGACAAGATTAGTATTTATGATCAGCATTTGATATTATTATTAAAAGATTGACTTGATATAGTAATGACATGTGTTAAAATAATTATAAGAAGAATACATGTGGCAAAATAGTTGTAATAAAATGACATGTAACAATATTTATTTTGTTTTATTATTATTGATGATGTGGTGCATTGGATGTTGCTATATTAATATAAATAGGTATGATTTTCTTGTAAATTGAAATACTACACATTTGTAAACAATGTTACTCTTTTTTTTTTCATTTGATTTTTAATCAAACATTGTTCAAAAAAGAATGGATTGCTAGTAATTACCACGGAGAAACAATTATAAAATCTAATGTAAAATCTTTGAATTAAATGACAAAATCAAGTTAAATATAACAAGAGAGAAATGGGCTAATTCATTTGTAAAACACTAAAAACTTAAAACGATTAGATTGATTTTTACGTTGAAATAAGCCTTAAGGCCATTTTCATTCAGATCCACTCGTCAAACATATGATTTCCATTATGATTCTCCGTGATAGTGAGACTATATTTACGTGTTTGGGAAAACATCGCTACGCTTGGGCTGGGCGCCTTGCCAAAACCCTATTCTCAGCCTACCGCTACCATTCCACTTTTGAACTTTATGACCTTTTTTTATTTTTATTTTATTATTATTTTTTTTCTTTTTGAATGTTGTTTCAATTTTAATTTTAAAAAAAGTTAACTTAAATTTATATTCAACGCATTTATAACCCACCGAATTTACATCTCCTTTACGTGGAGAACATCCGCATACGCATTGTCAAACGCTATATATATGTAGTTTCTATATTTCCCTTATTTTGTGATTAGGGAAGGTTCAAATTAAAAGTTATCAAAAACTAAAAAAGTGTACAAAATAATCTTAAGCATCAGTCTTTTTAATTAATTGTTGAGATCAGATTGAAGAAAAAAGTTTGTTAGAGAAGCATTTTTAAAACAACAATTTTTGTTGAATTTTTACAAGTTCTCCTATTTTTCTTAAACGTTTATAACTTTTATGTACGGCGTTAATTTTTTATAAATATTAAATCATAAAAACGAGTGTTTTTATCTTTAAAACGAGTAACGTATTGTTATATAAAAGATAATAATTTTTTTATATTTTTAATTCATATCTAGTCATTGTATATTCAATGCAGTTTATTGTGTGTTTTGTTAGTTATTATGTTTTTTTATACTATTGTGTTTTTCTAAAATGATGAATTTTAAAAAAAATATAATGATGAAATAACATTGTTGCATATCTCTAATATGTATAATGTAATAATAACTTAATAATTAATTAATCTAATACCTTAAAAACAATACAGCATAACACAATGTCTCGTTTTATTTTTGACTGTTATTGTGTTATCTTGAAAACTATAAGTTTTGAAAAAATACATTGGTGATATATAAACATTGTATACTTCTAATTGTAAAACACAATTATAGATAACAACAAGTTTATATAATCTGTGAAAAATAATGACAAAAATAACACATTGTGTTATCTTAATTACCATGAGTTTTGAAAAATACATTGGTAAAAATATATAACATTATGTACTTCTAATTGTAAAATACAATAACAGACAAGTCTATATAATATATAAAAGTAATAACAAAAATAACAATAAAATGATCTAAAACGTAAACATAATGGAATACATATAACAAATGATGTAAATATATGACACAATTAACTGATATTTGACATAATAAACGTATAAAATATAATAAACTATCGTATTTGATACAATAACCAAAATAACATTCTGTTTAAAATAATAGAAGGACACGTGTCAAGTCTATAATCATTCTTAGAACTTTTTAGATTAAATCATTATTTTTAGTATAACCTTACCCTTATTATTATACAATATTTCTTTATTATAATGTAATCTTTTTTTAATTAATGAATGCTACTTTTTATTTATATATTTTGATTAGTTTTTATGCAAGAATATAAAGATAGTTCAAAAAAAGACAGAAACTGAAAAAAAGTTAGTGAAAGCTAGGTGCCAAGGCCAGTGGTCGAAAGAAGAATTATAATGTCATGTTGTGCTGATATGAATATAGTGTAATATGACATGATAAAACCACATTCCGATAACAACTCGTCAACTACCTAGGAATCACCATGCTCAAGCCATGTCCTAGTTGACATTTCTTTTTGTAAACATATAATATTAGCAATTTGATAATAATCTTCTTATTCTAAACATTGTATTGCCAACCATTCTCTTTTAATAACGCATTTCTAGCCAATATTTTAATATGTCTTCTCTGTTTGTAGGGTATCTACCGGTTCGATCTGCCACCATTTAAATGCAAAGGACTCAAGCTTTATCTTCACATACACTTCTACAAAAAGAAATGGTTGCAAGAATCTATCTTGTTATACTATTCTTTTGGGCAGTTCTCACCATCGTTACGCCTATTCTTGTTCACATGTCCTCTCATGGAAGTCTCTGGGATTGTTACGGTATGTTTTTCTAAGATGCTGCGAAGTCAACCCTTGATTTACTTACGAATGGATCAATTCAAGTTATCTTTAACGGGTTTTCAAAACATGTAACTAAAAGTAAACTACTTGTTAGATAGGTTGAACTGGTTGAGAGTGGCCCAAAGTATTATTTAGTGCTCACGATTTACTTAATAGTTTTATTATTATTAGCTATGTTTTTAGTGAATTTATTTGCATACATTTTTAACAAATGATTCACTTATAAAAATATTGGTATCTTTAACAGAAGGTGATCGGTTAAAACCAATTTCAGGAACTATAACACTTTACTAGTTTTGATCTATATTCAAATTTGTAAGATCTGTTAATTATGTCACCTCTAATAATTTTTGCTATTACTTTTCTAGATGAACAGGAGCCGGTTGACCTTCAAAGTTTTAGAGGGATGAGTCTCTGGTGGAGAAAAAAATGTGAATGTATTGAAAGTTTAGTTGGACCAGTATCCACACCAGCACCGACATCAACACCTTTCGATCCCCGTACACCTCAACTTTTTGTGATGCGAGTAAACTGCAGCGGTTTGTCTAGAGAATTTGTAGTGCTAAATCAGTTGCAATAAATTGTGCATAGTCGAGCTATGGTTTTATGTGGAATTCGTTATAAAGTAATTGATATACATTATTCTTTTCCAAAATGAATCAAAGATATTTATAGCAATAGTTATTTGGTGAAAGATGAATTAGCAAGCATCAATAAGAATCTTGTGCCCACTACTTAAAAAGAAAATTATCAAAATAAACATTTGACTAATCAAAAATATAAAATAAGCATATGACTTTTAGCACTAATCTATCCACTTTCAGCCAACGAGAGAGTGCTAAATAGCCTCATTCCCGCTAAGTCAGCTACTTTTTAGCCGACCGAATCTTTGTCTTGAAAACAGGGTGTTGACATGTGTTTGGCTAAACCAGAGCCAACTTGTTAGCATTCCTGCTAGCCTAAGCTAACCAAACACATGCAGGGCCGGTTCAAGCCCAAAGCTAGTAAAACTAGGACTTTGTACCTCCAATTTTATAGGGCCTCCAAATTTTATATATTGAGTTATATGTGTAAAAAAATTAAAAGAGCTAGACACTTTATTAATTTAGTTGTCTTCTATCCAATAAAAATTTACCCTTTCTCCCCTCCAGATCTTATAAATTAATTTAAAAAAAACACAGATGTGATTTGTTCTATCAAGCGACAATTTCGAACACATATTCGCAAGTATTCTCTGAATCTAGTTCTAAAGATTAGTTTTTTTTTCAAGTCTAGATTCTAATTTTTTGAGTTTTAATCTTGATTTTTGTTGTTGGATCGCACTGTACTATTGTTATCTCTCTTGGTCTAAGGTGCTGTTTGTTTTTTCTACAGCAAAACGTCTGCAGTCTGTGCACTATATCTGCAGACATCTGCAGGAGAAGAGGTGGACCAAACGTCTGCAGTCTGCAAGAAAAAGAGGGTTTGTTTTTAACATCTGCAACTTTATTATTATTATTATTATTATTATTATTATTATTATTATTATTATTATTATTATTATTATTATTATTATTATTATTATTATTATTATTATTATTATTATTATTATTATTCTAAACCAACCCCACCTTTCCCAATTGCCACTTTCCCAATCCCCACTTCTTCATAAGCGTCTTCATCCATCATCTTCATCTTCATCCATCATCTTCATCCATCATCACTCTCTTCATCCATCATCCATCATCTTCGTCTTCATCCATCATCACTGTCTTCATCCATCATCTCCACTGTCGCGAGCCCAAATCACCGGCTAGAACGACACCACCATTTGGAGACAGTGAGAACGACACCACCACACCGCACCACCGCACCACCACCCTCTGGTTAGAACGGCGGCGAATCAGTTGAAGATGTCGATGGTGATGGTGATTATTACGGTGGCGGAGGTCCACTAGACCAGTGGACGGCGTCACGGGTTGTCCGAGGTTTACTGTGACGATGGTGGAGTGGTGGTGTGGCAACTTTGATGTGGTTGTGGTGGTGTGGCAATGTTGGATGCGGTGGTGGTGTGCAGGCGGTAGTGGTACTGGGCGGTGGTGGTAATGGGGATGGTGTTTGTTGTGAAGAGAAGAGGTTTGAAGATTGTAGAAGTGATAAGACCATGTCTGCACTAAGAAGACCTCACGCAGATGTTTTTTAATGAAACGTCTTCGAAAAAACAAACACACTGTAGAGCCTTATGTCTGCGCGTGGTCTGCGCGACGCAGACATAAGAGGTCACGCAGACCTTTTTGTGAAAAACAAACACCACCTAACTCTCTAGTTAGTGTTTAAATTTGAATTTACAAGTATAGTATTTAGTCACATGTTTAGTAAATTAGTTTTTGTTAGTGTTTGAATATTTGCAAAGTTGCGCTTTGTAGTTTTGTGAATTAGATTTGAATCTAGTGAAGTAGTCTATAACTCATTTGTTTAGTATATATGTTATAATATTGTTTGCTTAGTAGAAGTCTGCATTCGAATATATCATATATAAGTGTAATGTCGATTAGGAAGTATGAAATGTGTCATGTGAAAAGACAAAAGAAACAAAAACATAAACCGATATTGAGTTACAATAAGGGTATTTGCTCAAATTCAATTAAAAAAAATTAACTCTGCCAATTATAAACTTTTTAATTTATTGTTTTTGGTCCCCAACTCGTATAAAGAAAAAAGATTTATAATGTTAACTTTCGAAAGGCCCCGTTTTTTTGGTTTGCTTAAAGCCTCCAGAATCATTAAGACGGCCCTGGACACGAGAAATGAACGTTTGGGTTAAAACAAAGAATTACACGAGTCTGATGCATAGATTATTCACCATGTGAGAATGTATACATCTTTAATTGCATTATTACTAGGAATTGTTTGGGAGTAAATAATCTGATCATAATATAGAGTATCTTCCATCTTCCTTGTGGTTACATTAGTCCTATCAAACTCATGTCATCTTAAACCTTCTAGGTTAATCAAGAGTCAAAAAAGGTTGTGATTTTAAGATAAGTGTACTTCGAGATAACATTAGAAATCTTAACAAATGGTTGGGATATTCGTATGATAAGCTGGACTCTCTCAAATCCATGGTATCCACTAACTGCAGTGACTGATAGTGGTGTATGACAATGGTTCTCAAAGGTGAACATTGATTGAACTACAAACATATCATAAAAAATCAAATAGAGCCTTATTACCAGAAGCATCCTGCAATAATACAGTGTTCATAATGATCGTCTAAGAGGATGCCCAAACGCCCGTTAACTTTCACCAGATGGACTGGTATGTGTTAGTGAATGGTGCTAGTGCGACGTCAAACCTAAAAACCATTCAACAATTTGGTGCATTGTCTTAGGAGTTTGGCTTTTGAAGTACACAGGCTCTATAGAAACTGACACGTGTCATTCCCTTAAATGCAAACAAACGGGTGTTTGATCCTTGAGGCAAACGACCATTTATTTTCTATTGTGATGTTTGATCTTGAGTGTTTTCTTTGTAGTTAAACGCTCAAATGACCATATACTATAAGGGAAAATGATCGTTATCTCCCAAAAATATTTATAGAATAATGCAAATTACTATAATTAAAATTGTTAAGTTCAGTGGTATCTTGGTTAGGTTTATTTATCAAAACAATTTTATTAATTATTAATTAGATTAATAATAGTTAACACAGCGGAGTAAAAAGTTAAAATACCAAAAGTGAACCCGACAGGATCTGGGTTACAAACAATGAAAATATAGATATTTGATTAATATACTGATGAGATATAATATACCTTGGTTAATAAATAACCGTTTGAGACACCGAGGGTCAACCGAACGGGAACGCAAAACAAGACGCGTGGTTCTCGGGTCTTGATGTTGCTCACAGAAGTGCAGACACGCAACAGCAACAAAAACGGGTGTGTAGCGGTTCACGGTTGTTGTTGACAAGGAAGAGGAGCGGCAGCCGTGGGTTTTTGGGCACTGGTGCTCAAGTCCAAGAACAATTGAAAAACAATTGTTCAAGAGTTGCTGCCGTTAGTGGATTCGACCAAAAAGTTCCAGCCGTGGGTTTTTGTGATCCACATATATATAAGTATATTGATTGATTAGGTTTTAAACCTAATTAAATGTTTTAATTAACTTTAATCTACTCGCGGGCCTTGGGCCGTATAGATTAATATTGGCCCACGAGATAGCTGAAACTCGAAACAACAACGTTTTTTAATTAAACGGTTATTGATAACTAATAATTAGTATTAATTATCAGATACCCGATATGGTTCGTAATCGTCAGTTAATCAAATTAAGTGGACTTTATAATTCGTTGCCCAATGTGTAACTCTTACGGGTCATACGAGTTAGCAACGTCAAGTAATCGAACCCGTACATGTAATCCAACAAACTCCCACTTGGACGGTATTCTTAAATATTAACATAGACAGTCAGCGGCGCTCTAGCTGCACATGGTTGCCCCCAACAAGGTATGACACTTTAAAATCATTAACCAAAACGTCTTGTTTTAGTAACATCTTACTATAACAAGATAATAGACTTATGGTAATCGTAGTCATTTATTCTTTTTGTAAAAGACATCAATTGAGTCATTGAGATTGATGCTCATATGGAGCTCAATCATTATTATTCTCGATCCAGATTCAAAATGGTCTAATCAAACACACAGTCAATTTGGGTGAGGCCTCACACTTCACCAGTTTGAATCAACAAGGGCGACATGATGTCTAACTGTTACATATAATGTAAGAGTACAGAATCCCTTATTGACTACATACAACTTCCACTGAACTTCAAAATTATTCCCAACCAAAGCTTTTATGACTAGCAGTTACGCAGCAGCGGTTGATAGTGATCAAAGAATAACCCGTGGTAAACCAAAGTTCTAGTATGCATCTCAGGTCAAAGGATACTAAATGAGTATACCAGTATCAAAGCATCTTATAATAAATATGGTTTGTGGCGAGTTACATCCAACGTCATTCATAATGAGGTCTGTGAATTTAGAAGTCAAATCCTTGAGTCTAAATTCAGAATAGTCTTAATTCAGAATTGTTCCCACAAGTCTGACCAACTATGGATAATTTAGAATATAATATTCATAGATTAAACGTATTAAAATCGAACATAGTTATAAGATTCATAATTGCAATTAAATCAGTAAATGAAAATGAATTCAAAGTATAACTGTTAGAAGTTCATACATCCAAATATTAAATCAAAACGTATCACTAGCTAATCTAAGCCCGATCGCATCCCTATGCTGATCATGCTTGTCCTTAGTCATGGGCTTAGTAAACGGGTCTGCTAGGTTTTGATCTGTGTCTATTTTGCTTATCATGATGTCTCCCTGTTTCACTATGTCTCGTATATAGTGAAACTTCCTCTGAACATGCTTGGCCCTGTGATGGGATCTAGGCTCTTTGGCTTGAGCAATGGCACCTGTGTTATCACAGAATATCTCGATTGGGTGCTGAATACTTGGAACCACATCAAGATCGGCTATGAACTTCTTCATCCAAGCAACTTCCTTTGCAGCATCTAATGCTACAATATATTCAGATTCAGTGGTAGAATCTGCTACCACCCTTTGGTTGGAACTTTTCCAAGAGATGGCTCCACCATTGAGTGTGAATACGAAATCGGATTGTGAGCGAGAGTCATCTCGGTCAGTTTGAAAACTAGCATCAGTGTAACATCTTACAGTGAGCTGTTCTTCAACTTCTCCAAATACTAAGAACATGTCTTTAGTCCTTCTCAAGTACTTCAAAATGTTCTTAACTGCAGTCCAATGGGGAAAGCCAGGGTTCTGTTGATAACGGCTAGTAATGCTTAAAGCATACGCGACGTCAGGTCTAGTGCATAATATAATATACATGATGGACCCAATTGCTGAAGCATATGGAACCTTTTCTATTTGCTTAATATCAATGTCCATTGAAGGAGATTGAGACAGTATCTTTAGTCATTGGAACACCTCCTTTCTTGGAGTTTTTCATCTTAAAGAGAGTCATCATTTTAGCTATGTATGTGCTTTGACTAAGCCCTAAAAGCCGCTTAGATCTATCCATATAGATCTTGATTCTTAGAATGTAAGCAGCTTCTCCAAGATCTTTCATTGCGAAACAAGCTCCCAACCATTGTTTAACTTCGTTAAGCATTGGGATATTGTTTCCAATGATCAGTATATCATCCACATACAATATGAGGAATGATATAGTGCTCCTATTAGCCTTTCTGTAAAGACAAGGCTCATCTTCACTTTTGACAAAACCGAATTCTACGATTCTTTGATCAAAATGAAGATTCCAGCTATGAGATGCCTGTTTAAGTCCATAAATGGACTTATTCAGTTTGCACACCTTATTTGGATATTGTGGATCAACAAAACTATCAGGCTGAACCATATAGACATCTTCAGAGAGATGTCCATTTAGAAAAGCAATTTTGACATCCATTTGCCATATCTCATAATCATAGTAGGCGACTATGGCAAGCAATATCCTGATCGATTTGATCATAGCAACAGGTGAGAAACTTTTATCATAGTCAATACCTTAAGTTTGAGTGAAACCTTTCGCAACTAGCCATGCTTTATAGGTGTGTATATTTCCATGCATGTCAGTTTTTCTCTTGAAAAGCCACTTTCTCCCTACTTCCCGTGAACCGGGGGGTAGCTCAACCAAGTCCCAAACTTGATTGTCTCGCATGGATTGCATCTCGACGTTCATGGCATCTAGCCATTTCACAGATTTCGGATATGAGATAGCAGATTTGTAGTTAGTAGGTTCATCACTAGAATCAGCTACTACCAGAACCTCAGGACCCTCTAGATTCCAAAGATATCTGTCAGGTTCTTTGCGAGTTCTGCTACTTCTGCGAACGCTTGTGTTTATGTCTGAATCAACAACAATTTCTTGTTGTTCAGACGCACCGACTACATCAGCGTTTGTTTGTGGTTCTCGAATTTCTCCAAGATCCATAATATTACTTCCAGTTCCTCGATCAAGAAATTCTTGCTAGAGGAAATGTTCCTTCAATTTTTGATGGAAATCATATTTGCATCAGGATGGTAAAAGTAATATCCGCTTCTATTGTAGTATCCGACGAAAATAACGTTTTTGCCTCGAGGATCTAGCTTGTCATCAGACTCACCGGTGACATAAGCATCACATCCCCATACTCTAAGGTAAGATAAATTAGGTTTAGACCCATGCCATATCTCATATGGAGTTTTGTCTACCTTCTTAGTGGTGCTAGATTGAAAAGGCGGGCGACAGTCATAAGAGCATAACTCCAAAAGGAGTGAGGTAAGTTAGATCTACACATCATCGATCAAACCATATTAAGTAGGGTTTGATTTCTCCTCTCACTCATGCCATTAAGTTGGGGTGTGCCTGGTGGAGTGAACTGTGAAACAATTCCACGTTCCTTTAGATGATTAGTGAACTCTTGGCTTAGGTATTCTCCACCTTGATCTGATCGAAGTACCTTGATACTTTTACCAAGATGGTTTTCTACTTCATTCTGAAACTCTTTGAACTTTTCAAAGGTTTCATGTCTATGCTTCATAAGGTAGACATAGGCGTATCGACTATAATCATCAATAAACGTAACGAAGTATGTTTCGTGATTTCTAGAAATGGTTCTGAAAGGACCACATACATCAGAATGTATAAGTGCTAACAGATCCTTGGCCCGTTTGCCAACATGGGTGAAAGGATCCTTTGTGAGTTTGCCAACTATGCAAGATTCGCATTCATCAAAAGATTCATGTCCTATGGATTCAAGAATCCCTTCAGACTGAAGCCTTTTCACACGAGCCTTGCTTATGTGGCCAAGTCTATAATGCCATAGAAACGTATTGTTAATTCCAGATTTGATACATTTAGTAAGATATATATGTCATTGTTTGTTTGAATATCAATCTCATAAATACCACTTCTAGGTTTAGCCTCAAAATAAAAGACATCATTCAAGTAGGCAGAAATAAAAGAATCATTAAAAACATACTTGTATCCTTGTTCAAACAATAAAGAAACTGAAATAATCTTTTTGGTCAAACTAGGAGCAAACAAACAATTATCTATAGTAATTACAAGGCCAGATGGACAAGAAACATAATATGTTCCAGTTGCAAGAACTGGTACTCTTTTCCTATCACCGATAATGAGCTCCATGTCACCTTGTTTTAGTTTCTTTCACTTTTCAGGCTCCTACAAGACATTAATAATATGGTAACCACATCTAGTATCAATAACATAAATCAGAATACCTGAAGAAGAGCCTTCATCATTGGCCTTCTTCACCTTCAGCTTGGCTAGATAGTCAGAACAGTTACGTCTCCAGTGCCCTATCTTATTGCATTCAAAGCAGTGTCGCTCCTCAGGGGGGGTGTTGCTTTATTTTTAGCCAGCTGTTTGTTGTTGGTGCCAGGCTTGGCAGCAACAACTTTACCTTTACCCTTACTGTTATAAGCTTTCTTCTTGGGGTTTGGCTTCCTAGCACCAGTAGACCAGACCATCAACATTTGACTAGCTTTACCTGGTATGTTTTGCTTAGCAGTTTTGGGCATACCATGTAGTTCATCTACACTCTTAACCCATGCATTCATATTAAAGTTCATTACGAACTGGTTGTAAGAACTAGGCAGGGAGTTCAAGATGAAGTCTACTGCCATTTCATCCTGCATAGGATAACCAAGTTTGGCCATTTGGTCGATGCACCCTTTCATTTTAAGCACATGGGCACTAACAGGCGAGCCTTCTTGCATTTTGCAGGATATAAGCTGCTTCATGGTATCATAGCGCTCTTGTCGGGCCTGTTTCTAAAACACACCCTTAAGTTGCTCAATCATGTCAAATGCAGCCATGTCCTCCATGTTCTTCTGGAGATCAGGGGACATGGTAGCTAGTATAAGGTAGGCTACCTCATCGGCATCCTCGTTAAATTTTTCCCAAATTCTACGGGCAGCGGCCGTATTATTTTCAAGCTCGTTGGGAACAATGCTATCTAAAACATAGAGCTTTTTCGCCATCTTGAGAACAATTCTCAGATTGCGATGCCATACGAGAAGTTGATGTTATCAAATTTCTCTTTCTCAAGTATAGACTTGAGAATGAAAGAGTTATTGGTTTCTGAAGACATCTGTTTAAATAAGCAAAAATAAATTAATTAGTATTTTCGATATATTATTTCCTTATTTTAATTAATGACCCATTTACAGTAATTTTAAATAAGAAATGAGAATTTGGCTTGGTCAGTTACTAAAGGCAGTTGGGGCACGCAACATTAGTAAGTGACTAGGCAGACTGACAACGCTTATCAATTGTGAAAATTGCACAACTCTCGGGTATGAGGCCGCAACGACAACATTTGTCAATGCATTGATACGTTTAGCCTCATCTATGCCCACTTTTCTCTCTAGACAGCTGTGGCACATAACAAGAGAGAAAAGTAATTGTCCTCCTGAAACAGGTACGTGTGGAAGGGCCAAATGTGTCAACGAAACCCTTGCACCTTGGAAGAATAAACTACATATCAAGTGCGGTGCTGTGGCTCCAAACACTGATGTTTCGCTTAATGTTCCAAGTGTTCCTTATAATAGGGTGGCATAGACTACTAATTTTATCTATGGGATCCAATTTTAGTGTTTACCGAATAGGGTCAAACACAACGTATAATTAAGTAATACGTGCGTTGTAAAAGTCAGTTTTACAATATTCAATTCGTGATAACAAATGACGAGCCCTTTCATCTCTCAGAATACTAAATTTTAATACCCTATTAAAACTAGGTTTGTTGCGAGATAGACAACCGATTTTAAGTTGATAATTTTAAATTATTAAGTATTTAAGTTTTAAAATTTAAACTAATTTTAAATTTGAAGACTTATCTAGTTATCCTTTTAAATAGATAATTAATTTTTAATTTAAAGTTATCAAGTTTTAAATTTTGAAATTCAAATTCATTTTTTGAATTTGAAAACTTATCCGGTTATCCCTTTTAAAATAAACAATTTATTTTCATATTTTAACAAGTTGTAAAAATAAGTTTAAAACTTGTTATTTATTTTGATTGTCGAAAAAAAATATTTTCTAATTAGTTTGATATTAGGTTGGATGTTATAATAATTATAAAAAAAGTAACCATAATAGCAAAATAATATGTAAATCTAATGGCTATGATTGTTTGATCTTGCTAGAGCCAAGTAGCAAGATCAAACCAGGTCACGAGGTCAAAACACAAAACAACCACATGGATAGACCTAAATGCATCTAGTTGTCTTGATGGGCTCCCACTAACTTCTTGATTCGTCTCGTCTCCAGTTTGGCTTCGAGTCTTCAAATATTACAATATTTACAAAAAAAATACAAAATAAAATAAAACCCTAATCTATTACAACTTTAAGTCATCAAATGGGCCAAAATCATAAAACCAAAAACTTTAACAAAAATAAATTACATTACAACCAGTCAACCACTGGGTTTAGCCAGATTGACATATTAAAATACAATCAAAATAAAACGGACAATCTTTTGATTAATAAATATATAACCAAAATATATAATTGCCCTAAATAATAAATCAGAAACTTTAAATAATTTTAAAGTTTGTGGTCTATAACCGATTAACAGACCGGATCTAATTTGCATGTTGTAAGCGTGGCTCTGATACCACTATTAGGTTCAGTGGTATATTGGTTAGGTTTATTTATCAAAACAATTTTATTAATTATTAATCAGATTAATAATAGTGCACACATTGGAGTAAAAAATTAAAATACCAAAAGTGAACCCGATAGGATCTGGGTTACAAGCAATGTAAATACAGATATTTGATTAATCTACTGATAAGATATAATATATCTTGGTTAATAAATAACCGTTTGAGACACCGAGGGTCAATGATTAGGTGCTAGATTGAACGAACCGAACGGGAACGGAAAACAAGACGCGTGGTTCTCGGGTCTTGATGTTGCTCACAGAAGTGCAGCCACGCAACAGCAACAAAAACGGGTGTGTAGCGGTTCGCGGTTGTTGTTGACAAGGAAGAGGAGCGGCAGCCGTGGGTTTTTGTGTACCGGTGCGCAAGTCCAAGAACAATTGAAAAACAATTGTTCAAGAGTTGCTGCCGTCAGTGGATTCGACCAAAAAGTTCCAGCCTTGGGTTTTTGTTTTCCATATATATATATAAGTATATTGATTAATTAGGTTTTAAACCAAATTAAATGTTTTAGTTAACTTTAATCTACTCGTGGGCCTTGGGCCCGCATAGATTAATATTGGCCCACGAGATAGCTGAAACTCGAAACAACAACGTTTTCTAATTAAACGTTTATTGATAACTAATAATTAGTATTAATTATCAGATACCCGAGATGGTTCGTAATCATCAGTTAATCAAATTAAATGGACTTTATAATTCATTGACCAAGGTGTAACTCTTACAGGTCATACGAGTTGGCAATGTCAAGTAATCGAACCCGTACATGTAATCCAACAAAAACCAATACCCTTGCAATTGTTTAATAGAGTTGTTTACAAGTTCTATCATCAGTTTTCCATGTGGTATCCTTATTCTCCATCAAACACTTGAAATTATGGTGGTCTTCAAAGAATAAAGCTGATTGAGATAGGGTATTGAATGTATTCCAGATAAATCTCCATTTGACATAAAAACACATTTTTCCCTAACACGTTTATTGGTGATAAAAAGAGAGGAGTTCATCGATAAGATCCTTTGGCAGGCTACTTACAAGTTCTATCATCGTTTTACAAACGGTATCAGCCTTTAACCTCACGTAGAGATATGCATCCACCATGGTGATTACGGTTGTCTTGAAAGTAAGCACGCATTGTGAAGCTTGTGTTCAAGAGATTTCATAACATAAGATAATCCTGCACTTTCAAACTTAAACAAAAACATTTATCATAACCAGTCATTTAATTTCTTGTTTTCAAACACTTTCTGGGTGTGATGCACTTTTCAAAACTATTAGGAACTAAGTTGTCAACATCCACACAAAAATATATAAGAAGGGTCAGTGTGTGATATCCCTTATAGGAAAATTAGGAGTCAAGAAAGCTTGAAATTTTAGGATAACCATACTTCAAGTTAATATAGAAATCTTAGCAAATGCATAATGGAGGAATTCATTATTAGGTGCTAATTTATTTGATAAACTTTATATATTGTAATATGTAATTAATAGTGGGTCTTTAATATTGGGTTACAAACTAATTAAATAAAAGCCCAAACTAAGTGTCTAGTAGTATTATTTGTAAACTGGGCCATAGGCCACCAGCATAGGTATAGTAAATAGAAGATCAGGAACGTTGGGTTGAAACAAAAGTCGACAAAATGAAGATTGTAGGAACCTTTGAGGTTATGAGGCTGATGCAACCAAAGGATACCAAAACAACCAAGTCTTCCAACATGCACTAAGGAACAAAGAAGAACTAGCTTCGGAAGTTTTACACACTCAAGTAAAATACTAAGTGTAAAATCTTCCGAAGCCAATGTTCAGAAGAAACTACTGAAGAAACTTTACACTAAGTGTCAAGTCTTCCAAAGCCAAAGACTCAACTCTTCCAAAGGTTAAAGATGAAGTCTTCCAAAGCTCTTAAGACAAAGTCTTCCAAAGCGGAATAAAGATAAGACAGATTACTTTAGAAGAGAGAGAAAAGACACTTTTTCTGTCAACTTTATCATAAAGCAACCTCCTGTCCGCTGCATGCTCTGGTGGTTCACCAACTATCATAAGTTGGTGAAACTTCCATGCTTTATGATAAAGTAGATAAGGTCTTTGTCTGTAAGTTTCTGTATTTGTTTTTTTTTTTTTGGCTTTTTGTAATAGGAAAGTCAGTGAGCTATGGCCTGTCATAGTCACTAGTCAAAAGACAATCTGCCTTTTGACTTTAGGCTGATCTTGTTGTCTAGATTAGTCACATCCAACTGTTTTTTGCATATTGACGGTTGTAGGTTTAGTATAAAGAGTCAAAGGTTTTTGTATTTCAAATATTAGTCCAAACACCTATAATAGAACTTAAGAAGTAATATACTACTTCCTTGAAAATTATTTCTTGTGTTCTTGCTCTTACTTTAGTTGTGTTGTGCATTGTATCATCTGTTTAAAGTTCTAAGTTCCCCATTTGAATTGTTAAGTGATCCTAAAGATCCTCCTAAGTGTGTTAACTAAGTACAAAGTCCCTTTTTAACGGTCCTGCATTTGGTATCAGAGCATTCAAGGCACTTGTTTGCAAGATCTCACCATCTTCAAAACCTCTTAGTTACACACATCAATTAACTCTTCAAATGGCAGCTATCTCCAAAGCTGATATGGAAACTGGAACAATGACAAAGTCCCCACTGATCACTCCTGAGGATTTTGACACTTGGTGTCAAAGAATGGAAGGCTTTATCAAGTCTTAAGATTTCAGGATGTGGGAGTCTGTTGTCCATGGACCTCATGTACCATGCACCAGTTCAGCTACTGTTGGTGGTGGCATGATACCAAAGGATAAGGCTGACTTTTCTGATGAAGATTGGAAAAGAATTGATATTGATCAGAAAGTCATGACAGCCCTCCAAAATGCTCTTCCAAACTCCATCTACAAAGGTTTCAAGAAGTGCAAGACCGCCAAACAGCTATGGGATGCACTGAAGCTTATGTATGAGGGTTTAAATGAAGCCAAGGAGAACAAGAAAGATCTCATGAAGCAGCAGGTTGAAAATTCACCTTCAAAATAGGTGAAACCATGACTTAACAATACTTCAGGTATGTTGAGATTGTGGATACTCTGGCTGATGTTGGAGTGACCATTGAGAACAAGGATATTGTAAGGAAGTTCATGTCCTCTCTTCTAAGACAATGGACACACTATTGTGTGGTCATTAAGAGGACTGAAAACCTCAAGACCCTTACTATCACTAAACTGTATGGGATACTCAATGGATACCAGATGGAGATGAACATGCAGAATTCATCTGGTAACTCCAACACTCACTAGAGTTCAGCCCTTCATGTGGTTGAAAGGGATAGCAAAGAACCACAACATCATCTCATCTGCTACCCTAAGACTTCACAAAAGGGTCCTTTCATCACCTTCCCGGAGACACCAAGAGAGAGCTACATCCAAGGAAGTCCCTTCCAAGAGACAAACTCCTCTCAAGCCTTTGTTTCCACTGATGAAAGTTCAGGCAACTTTCTCTTTACTCTTGAAGACCTGGACTGTATCCATACAGATGATCTGGAATATATGGAGATAGTCCAGCAGATGGCTCTTCTCACTCACAAAGCCCAGAAATTCTACAAGAGGACTGGGAGAAGGTTTCCTAGCAATGCTGCCAGTGGCAAGTTTGGGCTAGACAAGAGCAAAGTCAAGTGTTACAACTGTAACCAGATAGGACACTTTGCTAGAGAATGCAAGGCACCCAAATCAAATGGTGGCCAAGCCTCATCCAGGCCAAACTACACTGAAGGAGGGCACCAGAATGAGAAGCCAAGACAGCAAGCTGCAGTTGCTGTTGAAGAAGGAGGCTTTGACTGGAGCTTTCAAGCTGAAGATGCATCTCCAAACGAAGCACTCATGGCTGACCACGATAAAGCCAAGGTACTCGAACATCTTTGCTCTCCTGATTGTATTGCTAAAGTAAACAGATACAGGTCCTACAACTTAGAAATGAGATCTGACATTGAGTCCTTAAATATTTTAAAAGATGATTTTAAAAGAGCTGAAAATGACTATAAACTTAAGATAGAAGATCTAGAAAAAATAGTTTCAACTCTTAAACATGAGCAAACAAATTACAGGACTCAAATTAAGGATCTCATTACCAAGTTGACTGAATGCCAGGCTGACCTTGTGATCAGCAAAGCCAGAGTAGAAAAATATGTTCTTGAAGAGGAAACCTTCAAGAACATGATATCCTCATCTCTGCATGCAAAAGTGTGTTATCAGAACAAGCAGGGACTGGGATCTAGCGAGATAGCTCCTCCACACTCTCTACTATCAGTTAGATCTCCAAGGTATGGAACTGGTCAGGATGAGCTTCCATCCATAGACCCCAGTGATGAAGAGGATGAAGAGGAGAAGGTGAGGGATGACTCTGAGATGAGTGAAGAGAGTCAATCCAAAAAGGGTCACCATGCTCCTAAAGAGGAAAAAGAAGCTGGTTTGAGCAAAACCAAAAGGAAGAACTTGATTAGAAGAGCAAAGAGAAGATCAATAAAAGCTCAAGAAGTCAAGACCACCTTTGATCCCAAACAGAAACAAGTATTTGTATCTGCAGGGTTCAAGGTGATAAAAGCTGAAGATCCTGTCAAGAATTCTAGTACCAAGAGTTCTACTTCAGCTTCAACTCACTCCAGCAACAACAAGAAGATTGATCAGCTATGTGTCACTGCTACACAGCCTGAACCATCCATTTCTAAAAGCAAGCTTCACCCTAAGAAGCCTACTGCATCATCTGAAAAGGTGAAAGAGGAAAAGGAAAGTGTTCAAGCTCAGTCTTCTTTGGAAAAGAAGGCTCTCAGAAGAAAATATATAGATTGTGTTATGTGTGGTAGTACCTCACATCTGGCTAAGGATTGTCAATACAATCCAAAGGGTACTATCCACATGATCAAAAAGAAAACTTCTGAAATGAAGAGGAAACAAACAGCTTCAGAAGGAAAATTTGTTTCCTTAGGAAGCTCCAAAATGAAGAAAAAGGCAAATGAACCATTGTCTTTGGAAGGAAAATTGGTCTCGAAAGAAAGGAATGCTTCCGAAGTACTGAGGCCTGCTACAGTGAAAGGAAGATCTTCCGAAGGATCAGTCTCCAAAGCTTCTGAAGCCACAAAAGCTTTCGAAGCATTGAAGGTCAAGCCCAATCTTTCAAAGGTGGTGTGGAAGATGAAGGAAGACCATGTGGCTAAAAGTTCATCATCAGAAACAGCAAATCATCCCCAAAGCCTGAGCATAGGATCTATTAGTGTTTCATTGCATTTAACTCATTCTAATAAGCCTACGACCAATGAGGCTTGGGTTTCTAAATATAACTAAATCATCTCTTATTGTGCAGGGACAACTAAAGACCAACAAAAATATCTGGATTGTTGATAGTGGCTGCTCCAGGCACATGACTGGCAATGAGTCTTTGCTTCAAAACTTTGAAAGGATTGATGGAGGACCAGTTGCTTTTGGGGGAGATGCAGGAGGGTACATTACTGGTAGGGGCAAGGTTACAAATGGTAAGCTCAGCATTGAGAAGGATCTATGGATAACAGGTCAACAGAGGATCCTGACCCAAGATTTGAGCTGAGAAGACCAAACAAGAAGACTACTTCAGCTCCAATGGTGACTAACCCTGTCATTGAGGCTCAAATCAGCACAAGCATGACAAATACTGCTGATTCAACTGAATTACTCTTAAAGTCCAGTTCAGAGGCTTAGAATTCAGGTGAAGGAACCTTCAATGCAGGAGGAATGGATGGTGGTGATAGTGATCAAGAATTTCTTGATGCTGATAACCACTCCATTGAAGACAACATCAATGATGTCACACACTCATTGGAAATGAACTCTATCACTACTCCCCTACACTTGTTACATATGGATCTGTTTGGCCCTACCAGTGTAATAAGTCTAGAAAGGACCTCATACTGTTTAGTGATCACAGATGATTTCACAAGATTCACTTGGGTGTTTTTCCTTAGAACTAAGGATGAAACCTCTGAAATCGAAGAATTTCATTCTGAAAATTGAGAATCAATCTGATCACAAGGTCAAAATCATAAGATGTGATCAGGGAACCGAATTTAAAAACCAAATCCTTGATACATTTTATGATGAGAAGGGTATTTCAAGACAATATAGTGCCCCCAGGACTCCTCAGCAAAATGGTGTTGCTAAGAGGAGAAACAGGACACTTATTGAAGCTGCAAGAACTATGTTGTCTGACTCTAGGCTGCCCATCACCTTCTGGGCAGAGGCTGTCAACACAGCTTGCTATGTGCAGAACAGAGTTTTAGTAGTTAACACATGGTAAGACTCCTTATGAACCGTGGCACAAAAGGAGACCATTTATTGGTTTTCTCAGAACATTTGGATGTCCTTGCACCATCTTGAATACCAAAGATCAAATAGCTAAGTTTGCTGAGAAATCAGATGATGGACATTTTGTTGGATACTCTTCTCAAGCCAAGGCTTATAGAGTATACAATCTCAGAACTAGAATCATTGAAGAGTCAGCCAATGTGACTTTTAATGAACACACACCCTGTGTGAATGGTCTGGATTGTTTATTTGATCTTGATTTAGTTACCAACTGTTTTAATAAATCTTGTGAGAATGTTTCAGGATCTATGGATAACAGGTCTACAGAGGATCCTGACCCAAGATTTGAGCTAAGAAGACCAAACAAGAAGACTACTTCAGCTCCAATGGTGACTAACCCTGTCATTGAGGCTCCAATCAGCACAAGCATGACAAATACTGTTGATTCAACTGAATTACCCTCAAAGTCCAGTTCAGAGGCTTAGAATTTAGGTGAAGGAACCTCCAATGCAGGAGGAATGGGTGGTGGTGATGGTGATCAAGAATTTCTTGATGCTGATAACGACTACATTGAAGACAACATTAATGATTTCACACACTCATTGGATCAAGTTTTTCTTAATAAGTGTGCTGATGTGGTGGGGGACTCTTCTTTGCCAGATCAAAATTTCTTTAATCTTGATCTGTCCAACCAACTTGCTGTGATTCCTCAACTAAGGATCCACAGTCACATCCCACCATAAACATCATTGGAAATGTTAACTCAGGGGTGAGAACAAGAGGACAAACTAATGATAGCCATGTTTGTCTACATTCTTGTTTCTTATCCCAAATTGAGCCTAAGAAATTTGATGAGGCTCTAAAGGATGGAAGCTAGATTGAAGTAATGCAAGAAGAGTTACTTCAAATTAAAAGACAGAAGGTATGGAACTTGTGCCCTCTTCCTCAAGGGAAGACTGTCATAGGTACCAAGTGAGTATTTAGGAACAAGAAGGATGATAGAGGGATCATCATCAAAAACAAGGCTAGACTGGTTGTCCAAGGATACACATAAGAAGAAGGAATTGATTATACTGATGTCTTTGCTCCTGTAGCAAGACTTGAAGCTGTAAGGATATTCCTGGCTTATGCTGCATCCAAGGATTTCAAGGTCTACCAGCTTGATGTGAAGTGTGCCTTTCTTTATGGGGTGATTGATGAAGAAGTTTATATTAAACAACCACCTGGCTTTGCAGACCCAGATCATCCTGATGATGTCTGCAAGCTTGATAAAGCCCTTTATGGACTACATCAAGCTCCAAGAAAGTGGTATGAGACACTATCAACATACCTCTGTAATCATGGATACAAAAGAGGTACTATTGATGGGACTCTCTTCATCAAAGATACAAGGAATGACACATTGCTAGTTCAGATATATCTAGATGACATCATCTTTGGTTTAACTACTCCAAAGCTCTGCAAAGACTTTGAGATGTTGATGAAGAATAGATTTAAAATGAGTGCCATGGGGGAACTCAATTTCTTTCTAAGAATTCAAGTGAAGTAGGTTGAAGATGGCATCTTCATCAGTTAGTCAAAGTATGTACAGGACATACTTACAAGGTTCAAGATGACTGATTGTAAAGTTGCTAAGACACCCATAGCCAAAAACCATTCCCTTGGTCTTGACCTTAAGGGGGAGTGTGTTGATGAACATCTCTACAGGGCTATGATTGGGTCACTTATGTATCTTACTGCCAGCGGGCCTGATATCATGTTTGCCACATGCATATGTGCAAGATATCAAGCAAACCCCAAGATGTCACACCTAATCACTTTAAAAAGGATTCTTAGATATCTCAAAGGTGCTCCAAATCTAGGCCTTTGGTATCCAAAGAATTCAGACTTTAATCTGTATGCTTATACAGATAGTGACTATGGTGGTTGCAACATGACTACAAAGTCCACATTTAGGGGGTGTCAGTTCCTTGGTGAAAGGATAGTCTCTTGGCAATGCAAGAAGCAATCCTGTGTGTCTGCATCAACTGCTGAAGCTGAATACATTGCTGCTACCAGCTGCTATGCTCAAGTGCTTTGGATTCAAAATCAGATGCTAGACTATGGATTCAATTTCAAAGAGACTCCCATCCATATAGACAACAACAGTGCTATCTCTATAATAGAGAATCCTGTGCAGCACTCAAGGACCAAACACATCAACATCAGGTATCATCTGATTAGGGATAATTTTGAAAAGGGCTTGATAAAACTAATCAAGGTTAACACAAATGAACAATATGCTGATCTGTTCACAAAAGCTTTTGATGAGCAGAGATTTAAGTATCTTGTATCAGCCATTAGGATGATTAACCTTGAATAGGTTTTTCTAAATAACTTCATCAATCTTACTACCTAAAATTATGTGTCCTAGGTTGTCTATTAGATCACTTCATAAGCCCAGTTCTCTTTGGAGGAAAACAAATTTTCAAAATGATATTTTTTAGAGTTATGAAAATTTACCTTCGGAAGAAATAAAATTTCCCTCGGAAGAAATTTACAGCTTATCTGCCTATTATCTTCGGAAGAAATTCATGAAGCATCTTCCGAAGCTTAAGTTGAATATAAGCTCCTAAATACATTTTAGAATAAATCTCTTCCAAAGGAAATTAAGTCTTGGAAGACCTGTTTATCTCTTCCGAAGCCAAAACTTTCAAAACTCTTTGAAATATCATCCGAAGCAAAATTGCCTTCGGAAGCTTTTTCTGAAAAGCTTCCGAAGCTAAAATAACCTTCGGAAGTTTTGCAACTTCCAAAAAAACTACCTTTTTGGGTGCCTTTTTTTGAAGTAGGATCCACTTGCGGATTTCAAAGTTTATCTTTTGCTTTAACTTTGTTTCAAATCCTGAGTATATCTCCCCAAACGGTCCTATCTTCATCTCTCTACTCTCATTTTTCCTTAACCTAAAATTTCCCCTAAATTCATCTTCTTCAACCTTCCTTCTCTGCAAAGCTTCTGCAAATGGCAAATCTTGATCGCCGAAACGACCCAGATTTCACCATGTATCTACACAGGCAACACAACCAGGTTGCTCTGTTAAACTCTGAGAAGGATCCAAGCTTCTCAGATGTTTATAGGTATCTTTCTTCATCTCATTATCTCACCTCCCTTACGATTGATCCTCCCTTCTATGAGGATCAGTTGTTTGAGTTCTGGCGGACCTGTCAAGAGGTCACTTTGAATGGGGAGAAGGCACTGTCTGCCATAGTGCGAGGGAGGACGCTGTTCATCACTCCAGCCATCATCAACACCCATCTTCAGCTGGATGATGAAGAAGGTGAAATGTCCTTCCCAAAAGCTGTTGTCAACCATTCCTTTGAGCAGATGGGATATGAAGGTGACTTCACAGTCAAGACCTTCAGGAAGGGGAAGGTCTCATACTAGTGGAAGTACCTCCTCCATGTTGTCATCCACAGCTTGTCTAACAAACATGGAGGATGGGACCAGATTCTAGAAGACCTCTCCTTCATTGTCCATGGGATGGTTCAAGGAGTCAAATTCAGGTATTCTCAGTTTGTTTTCACAAATTTACTTGCAAATTTAGACTCCCTAGAATATTACATGTTTCCCCGATATGTTCAACACATTCTCAACTGTGAATGGGACCAACGTTAAACTTGCACATATGAGACCCGACATTTTCAAAATATTGAAAAAGCCAACTGTTGGGTTCTCAGGGGTAGAAATAGCCTTTGTACCAAAAATGTTAGAGCTCATTGCTCAGGGTGACATCCTAGCAGCACCAGCTAGTGATGAACCAACACCATCTACCTCTCAACCACCATCAAGGCCTGCCATTACCCTCACTTACCAAAGAAAATCCAAACGAACCCTTGCACCTGCTATTAAGCATATGCAGGCCCCCATATCACAACCCACACAGGAGGAAGTGGACACTAGAGCTCCTACTTCCCCTGAGGAGCAAACCACTTCCATTCTTGACACAATCAGTGCTGAGGTTCCTCATGCTCAGCCTGATGAGCTCACACCTCCTCAAATAGCCTTAAGCCATCACTTTGAGTCTCAACACTCTGGTGATCAACCTTCAGGGGAAAGCTACCATCCCCAGCCTCTTGATCTTAATCAACCTATGCCCAGCCTTGACTTTTACTCTGATGAAGATTTGGGTTTCAGTGAGTACCATGAATCTCTCCCTCCACCCACACTCAAGGTGAGATGAGTACTCCTGCCTCACCCACTTCTAGCCCACATCAGACACCACAAACTGAGGTGGATCTCCTTTAGATTGTCTAGGAGATCCATATGCCAGAGGCTTTCACTGTTGGTAGTGATTACATCTCTAAGACCTCAACCATGGCAACCCAGCCTCTTGAAATAGAGCAGGGGAAATCCAGCAGCCAAGAAACCTATGCTAGTGATGAGGGAGAAGACTCAGGTCCAATCATCTTATCCCCCTATGATTCTTCATCTGAAGATGAGGGGAGTCTGCAACAAAAGGTGCACAAACTCTCAAACATGTACACCTACTTTGTGTCCAATATAGCTCACCTGGAATCTCAGGTGACTATCTTGCAGAAAAGGGTCAATGACCAGCAACTTGAGATCACCGATCTCAAGGGTAAGCTAGCTGAGAGACCAATGAGATCAACTCATCCAGGTCCACAAGAACCTGTGGATGTCATGGATCAATCTCCCAGCTCACCTATGCAAGAGGGTGATGCTACCAAAAAAGGGGAGAAAATCCTAACAATCACAAAACCTGGGAGTTCCTCTCAGAGTATGGACATAGAGGACTCACCATCCTCTCTTGCAGTTGTCCATACTCAGTAACCTCCTCTAGACAGTGATCTACATTTATTAATACAACAACTGTTTGAGGAGGGAATACCAAGAGCAATGTCTGCCCCTTCTGAGAACCCAATCTGGGGTTGGGGGTATGACAGTGAAAGGAAAGCTCTTGTACTCTCTAGAGCTCAGGGTCAACTAGAAATTTTAAATTTCAAACCTGAGTTTCTATGAGGGTATAAATCTGGTAGATCTGGCACTTGTCAACCCAAACAACAACAGACAAGCTGCCAGACTAGCCAGTAGAATTCAAGATTAGGTGCTGGAAGAATTCAAAAGGAGATCAGAACTATATAGACAGAGGCTAGCAGTTGAAGCCTTTGGTTAACTAGATATTGAGGTGGACCCTAAGATTAGCTTCAAAGGGAAAGCCTTGACTGAAAGCCTAAGGCTGAGACTGTGAACCTTAAGACAATATCTCCTCCAGCACCCCATACCCTCAGTGAGGCACCGCTGGTGATGGTGCATCACAACCTCTCTCTGGCTAGAGCTTGAGTGCTGAATCCAGCAATGAAGGCCAAAGTTCTCCTCAGCCTGAGTCATCAAGATCAATACTTGACAAAGGCAAAAGAAAACTAACTGCTGAGGAGACTGAAGAAGAGAAAAGAGAGAGGAAGAGGAAGCTGAGGGGAGAGAGTTCAAGTGGTTCCCCAGGATTCATGCAAGCTGCAATTCTGACTGCCCATCTTCCAAACACTCAAGAAGATGAGTTAAAGGCAGCCAGACTTAATTATCTAGGGACTAGGAACTACAACATAGATGAACTCATCTCTCTCCCCTTAGAGAAATTAAATGAACTGGCTGACACTAGTTGTCAAAGGAGAGGAATAAAGCTGAGGATGCAGCCTTGACCCTCAAGCATAAAGAGGAAATGAGAAGAAAAAGAATATACAAGAATATTCCTATCCTCTCCCCAGTTCAAGAAAGCCCTGAGTCAGAGGCTGTGGCTGCTGATCAACCTCAGGTAGTTAATGAAGAAGAAAAGACAAAGATGATCAACTACCTGAGAGCCACAGGCCTTACCAGGCACATGCACTTCTTCCCTTGCCATATGATTACATACTGTTTGAATACAACAAGCAGCTGGAAGAGCAAGACAAAAGAAATAGGCAAGCTGCTAGAAAAAAGGAAAGGGAAGAAGCTGCCAAGTCAAGAGCCATCATCAAGAAAAGTAAAAAAAAGTCTGTAGATAGGCAGAAGTTGATGAGCTTCTTGAAGCTGTATGGGTTCTCTGGAAGGAGACTTGGTCCCATGTCTCTGTCCATAATGGATAAGCACATAAGGGTGATCAAGTAGAAGATTAAAAGGGGAGAGCTTGTGGATCTCCACTCACCATCAGAACAAGCTCAACCTGAAGTTGAGGTAAAGGTTGAACCTGCAGAGACAACACAACCTGCACCTGAAGCTACACAACAGCCAACTTCATCTTCTGATCCACAGCAGGGTTCTCCTCCCTCTCCTTCTAAACCTGGGAGAGAGAAGATCCCAACTGAGAGGGAATCCACTAAAGAATCTGGTACTGAAGACCAACCCTCTCAGTTAAAATCATCTGGGAGGAAAAAGAGGATGGCCAAAAGAAGATCCTCTAAGAAGAAGAAAAGAAGAAAGGCATCCACCTCCCAAACTCAGGATGAGTTAGAACATCCTGAGGAAGTACATGAAGAGGGCTCTCAACCAACTCCTATCATAGTAGAGCCTCTCTCTATTGGAAGACCAATTCTATCATGGACATTTGTTGAAGATCCTGATATGGTATGTCAATAGAGATCAGGGAGAACAACATGTCTACTTCACTAGTGACATGCTTGAACTCCCTCTGCATGATCTCTATGACATGAGAAGGTACTTCATGGGTCTGAAGAATCCTGATCTGCTAATGATGAAAGGAATTCTGAAGATTCTCATATGGACTATCCCAGTCTGAAGACCTCTCTGTTTTGGTAGCATCAGCCTAGGGGGAGTTTGTAGGAACCTCTGAGGTTATGAGGCTGATGCAACCAAAGGATACCAAAACAACCAAGTCTTCCAACATGCACTAAGGACCAAAGAAGAACTAGCTTCGGAAGTTTTACACACTCAAGTAAAATACTAAGTGTAAAATCTTCCAAAGCCAATGTTTAGAAGAAACTACTAAAGAAACTTTACACTAAGTGTCAAGTCTTCCAAAGCCAAATACTCAACTCTTCCAAAGGTTAAAGATGAAGTCTTCCGAAGCTGAATAAAGATAAGACTGATTACTTTAGAAGAGAGAGAAAAGACACTTTTTCTGTCAACTTTATCATAAAGCAACCTCCTGTCCGCTGCATGCTCTGGTGGTTCACCAACTATCATAAGTTGGTGAAACTTCCATGCTTTATGATAAAGTAGATAAGGTCTTTGTCTGCAAGTTTCTGTATTTGTTTCTTTTTAGGCTTTTTGTAATAGGAATGTCAGTGAGCTATGGCCTGTCATAGTCACTAGTCAAAAAGCAATCTGCCTTTTGACTTTAGGCTAATCTTGTTGTCTAGATTAGTCACATCCAACTATCTTTTTGCATATTGACGGTTGTAGGTTTAGTATAAAGAGTCAAAGGTTCTTCTATTTCAAATATCAGTGCAAACACCTGTAATAGAACCTAAGAAGCAATATACTACTTCCTTGAAAATTATTTCTTGTGTTCTTGCTCTTATTTTACTTGTGTTGTGCATTGTATCATCTGTTTAAAGTTCTAAGTTCCTCATTTGAATTGTTAAGTGATCCTAAAGATCCTCCTAAGTGTGTTAACTAAGTGCAAAGTCCCTTTTTAACGGTCCTGCAAAGATAGATGCCGTCGACAGTTTCCGGCAAGTCTACAACCACCCTAACTGTTCCTGTAGTATATATACAACATGTATGTATGTCGAATGTAATGCAATGATACTAATTGAAGTTTAATATACATAAGAAATTCTATATATCTATTTTTTCAATTTCTTTGATCAAAACACACACACACACACTCAAATACAATCTTATTTCTTATTGAAATGGCTCCGATCAACCATGAAAATGATTCTGGGAATTTGCCACTGTGTTCCAACAGTGGTATCAGAGCAAGGTTGAAAAACAAAGGCAAAAAATGCGCTGATGGTGTTCGGGATGGACCACCGGTTCGAAACCCATGGCCAAAGCGATTCTCTTGTCCCGGTTCTTGTTCGAACACTGCCCAATGTTCTAATTCATAACAGCTAAGGGTTGGGGGGAATTTGGCAAGGCTACGATTGGGTTCGACCCTAAAAAAGCAATGGAAAAGGAAGCCTGTTATGGATTCTAAAATGGCGATGGCAACCAAAACCTCGAGTAGAGGAAAGGGCCCAAATGGGGGATCGAAGGGTTGTGAACCATCGCTAAAGAAAAAGTTACGAAGAATCCGGTGCTTCAAATGAAAACGCCATGGTCATCGCGCATCGAATTGTACTAGTAAGTGCAAAAAGTTTACATATGAACATGTTGATTTTACCAATTATGATATACCAAATGATTTTATAGTTGTGGGAACCAATTTTGAATCTTGGAATAAAATTTGGGTTGTGAATTTGTCATTTGACAAACATGTGACCGGAAATAGAGATATGTTTACGAAGTTTAAAGACTAAATCACCATTGAAGTTAAAACTTGTGAAAATGAGACTTTAATTTCTCAAGGAATTGGTGAGATTGAATTGTATTTGAACAATCGAAAACGAATAATCTCTAGTATTTTATACATACCTTCCTTGGATAAAAATATTTTGAGTTTGACTAAATTACATGACCAAGGATTTATTGTCACTTTTGATGGTGATATTTGTTTTGTGAAAGGTATGTTTGATGATGAAGACACTCGAGAAATCTTGGAAGAAACCGAAAGCAACTTAAATTTGTCAAGGTATGTTGACACAGATCACGATGATTTTATTGAAAATCTTTTCAAAATCTTGGATCCACAAACGGTTTATGAACTTGAAAGAAACAAAGTTGAATCATATTTCCAAGGTTATTATGATCATAAATTTGAGTGTTTTATGAATGATGGAATAACTATTGATAATAGAGATCCAAATCAAATATGGGCATCTTTCCTTGATACACTAAAGATAGCAAAGTATGTCATGACAAATAAAGAATACTTGAGGGGACAATTTGTCAAGTTTGTAAAGTGGTTCTATGATGAACACTTTAGACAATACACTAAGAAACATCCCCCGCTTTTACCAAATAGTACTCCCATTGATTTGTTTGATTTATACATGTTTGTTGATCAAATGGAAGGAAATAAAAAGGTATCTAATGATTGGTAAGTGGCCTGAAATTGCAAGCAAACTAGACTTGAATGCAATTTTAGGTGTAAACTTAAACATCATTTATCAAGGATATTTGGACAAGATGATTTGGATGTATGAGAAAGAAAAGAATAAAAGGAAAGAGGTTGGTGAATCAAGCAACAAAATTGAAGAAGCAAATGTCAAAGATGGTGCTCAAGAGGTTAAGGATGAAGTCAAGATTGATGATGAAACAAAGATTGAAAAGGATCCTATTAAAGAAGAAAAGGATCAAAATCCGGATGGCAACAATGATAAAGAAGACGGTGAATTGCAAGATGCAAAGGTAAGCTTTGAAGATGATTTGCAAAGTCTTAATGGTGAACTCATGTTGCAAGGATTGGATAATGAAAACTTTGAAGATGAGTTTGATTTCGATACACTTGAAGACATAGAAGACTTGGATGATTTCACTCTAATTGTTGACATTGAAAAAAACAAAAGACATAACAAAGATGGTGAAGTTTCTTCTGCTGGAAAATAAAAGGCAACTTCAACTCAAATGAATTAGGGGGAATATTAGGTGCTAATTCATTTGAAAAACTTTATATATTGTAATATGTAATTAATAGTGGGTCTTTAGTGTTGGGCTACAAACTAATTAAATAAAAGCCTAAACTATGTGTCTAGTAGTATTATTTGTAAACTAGGCAATGGGCCACCAGCATAGGTATAGTAAACAAAAGTTCAGGAACGTTGGGTTGAAACAAAAGTCGACAAAACGAAGATAGACGCCGTCGACAGTTTCCAGCAAGTCTACAACCACCCCAACTGTTCCTGTAGTATATATACAACATGTATGTATGTCGAATGTAATGCAATGATACTAATTGAAGTTTAATATACATAAGAACTTCTATATATCTCTGTTTTTTCTATTTCTTTGATCACAACACACACACACTCAAATACAATCCTATTTCTTATTAAAATGGCTCCGATCAACCATGAAAACAATTCTGGGAATTTACCACTGTGTTCCAACATTCATTGCTACAAGTTAACTTACATAAGCTTGAGATATAATTAATTATGCATCCACTACCGATTATTATGCCGTTAATTGTACAATGTATTTGTCAACTTTACAAACCTATGGAACGTGTGGTGGATCTAAACAATATGAATAAACATAATGTACCCAACAACTATGACATCTTGTTAAAAGTTCCTCAAGCTCGCGACGATAGCATTGGTAGCAAACCGGTGTTGACATGTAACAATGCATTTGTGAACTTCACAAAATCTTAAGTGTAACAATGCATTTGTGAACTTCACAATATCTAAAGAAGCTTAGAACTTCCATACATTTATTAGAAGGAAAAAAAAATTGGATGTGAATCAAAGTTTAATGCGGGAGAAGGTAAAACTAGAAAAGTGGGGACTCTTCATGTTTTCACATTTTATGAAAATACCATCAACCACGTTTACACAAAGTAATGTTTATGTAATAATATATGTGTCACAATAATAACATTAAAAGTTTGTGGAATTTGACATGTGTAACGCCTTTAAAGATCCTTGCATTGGACACAAACCCATGGAACTTGTGGTGGATCTAAACAATATGAATAAATGTAACTAATCTTACAACTATGACAACTTGTTAACAGCCTCAGGCTCGCGACCACAAAACTGGTAGCAAACCGTGTTGACCTGTAACAATGCATTTGTGAACATCACAACATCCAAATTTGGATGCATTTGTGACCTTTAAAGGAGCTTCAAAATTTCATACACTTGTTAAAGGAAGGACCCTAGGATTCGAGTCCAAGTTTAAACCGGTGCGAAGGTGAAACTATGAACGTGAGACTCTTCAAGTTTGCACATTTTATGAAGAAAGTCAAAAGAAAAACAGTTGGTTAAATGTCAAACGACCGTTTAAGGGGAAAATCAAATGGTGTTAGTTTAGACGGTCATTTGATGGTCTTCCTAAACGACCGTTTGCTTCGCTTACGTTGTTTATGTCGTTATGTTAGGTTTTTAGCTTGTTTATGTCGTAATGTTAAAAGAAATATAAAAAAATTATTATAACGCTGAATGAGATAGGGCGTTGAAATCCACATCAACCTCCATTTTTATGACAAGATACATGTTTCAATAATATGTTTATTAGTTGATGGATTAATCGCGTTCGTTCACAAGTCGCGGTACAATAATGGTTCAAATAGGAGAATAGGTTCATGAGTCTGCGGAGTTCAAATTCATTATGACGCACAGTTTGTGATAATGTTGCATGGAGTTTACTTTGATCAAATATAGGAACACCTGGGAAGTAGAATTTAGTTAGTTCATTCAGTATTGTTTTTAATTACTTTATTTCTTGTTGACTAGTTAAAATGGTTGTTACCGGTGGTGGGTAAATCTTCTTGATTTGGCTCCTAATTTATTGTGAACGTTGGTAGTGTGGTAGATTATATTGTACGTTGCTTTATGAATTAGAATTTTAATATACAGAAAACTCGTTCTAAGTGTGTATTTTGGGACCTGAACCAACATTAGTGATAAAAAGATATGGTTTTTTAGATAAGATCATCTAGCAAATTGCTTACAAGTTCTATCCTTGGTTTTCCAAACGATATACAAATTCGTCATCACACGGACATATGCATCCATTGCCGATGATTACGGAGGCCTTGAAGTAATACATTCAAGGGTTATGCTAACGAATGAAAATCATTCACTTTTGAACATGGATGACAATGTTTATCACTACTAATCATCTTAAATTCTTGTTTACGTACGAACACTTTCTGGTGAGATGCACATTTCAAAATTATTAGCTACCAAGTTTTGAACATCTCAAAGATATTGTATGAATAGGATTTGTGCATGGTGAATAATTGTATGTTTCAAGTTTTCCTCGTGGTTGCATTTTTCAAACTGTATCCATCCTCGCATCAACGTTATTGCATTGATCTTCTTTGTGTTTATCCTCTCTTTAGATATAGTACACGCAAGTTATACCTTACCGAATTCAGAAAGGGTTCAAATGATTCACTATTAAATCATGACATTCACAGTAAAAAACAGAAGAGAAATTGAAACCATTAATCCGTTAAAATAAAGTTAATTCAAATACTTGTAGTTGTCTAAGTAAGAAAAACTACAGTTTTGCAGAAGTCTGAGTGCGTATTTGTTATTTATGTGACTTTTAGCAAGTACTTGTTTTTAAACTTGTATTCAATAATTCCTCTAACCAAATTGACTTTCTTCCAAGTCAATAAAACGCGATACGTAATCTCTATTCGACTACCATTTGTAATAATTTATTTAAAACAATCTATAAGGTTTTGCAAATAAACAAGTTCTCTATAAAGCCATTCCTAACAACATTTCCATTTCATCTGGTTTCAAAAAAAGATTGCCTCATATAGTCGTGCTGAATATCTATAAATTCATCATCTTGGTTGTAATTTTCTAAGTGCGAGCTATTCGTTTCAACATCAAACATTGTAGCAATAATCTTTTTTGTGTCTATCTTCTCCAACGGGGTCCATCTGGTGGCTGATCCAACAATTTATTTCAATGGAGTCACTGTTTTTAAACGCTTCAGATATGTAGAAACGAATATAAAAATTTAAGGTTTATACTTAAAGGCTGATGCAACCAAAGCAACCAAAGAGCTCTCAGAATGCATGCATGAAGTACTAAGTGAAGTTACTTTGGAAGTTTTACACAACTCAAGGAAATAAGCTAAGTGTAAAACCTTCCGAAGCCGAATGACCAACATCTTCCGAAGCCAAAGATGAAGTCATCCGAAGCTTTAGAGACAGAGTTTTCCGAAGCCAAAGACTAACAGAGAAGACATGCTTTCTCTGATCACCTTTTGACAAAGCTGAACAACTTTCCGCTGCCACTCTGAAGACTCATCAACTTATATAAGTTGGTGAAAATGTTCATGCTTATGTCTACTATAGATTATGGTCATTGATCGGTAACTTACTACTTTTGTACCTTTTATCCTTTTTGTAATATATTAGGATGTGAGTTATGGAATGTCATAGTCACAAGTCAAAAGACAATCTTTGACTCTACATTGATCTTGTTGTTGTCTAGATTAGTGTTTCCAGCTGGCTTTCAAACTATAACAAGCTGTAGGATGTAGTATAAAGTGTCTCAAGTACTTGTATCTTTCTTTATGCTTCGTAACACTTATAAAAGAACTTGAAAGCAATATACATCATTCTTGAAAATCAATATCATCTTGTTATTGTTTTTGTTCTGTCTCATACTTGCTTGTGTTCTTAGCATCATCTATACAAACCTGGTTCCTTATTTGATCTGTTAAGTGTTCTAACACTCTTCTTATTGTGAAATTGTTACATTGATCCCCTTCAATGTAAGGGTCAATACAATATGTAGATCGATCTCGTAATGAAAACCCGAAATATTGACATTACGGTTAAGATTTAATCAATTGATGAACATGAATACAAGATGTAAATAACTTCGAGTAGTATTGCTCTCTGATTTTAATTACAAATTACAGTAAGTACAAAATCAGGAAATGAGACAAAAACTTACTAATTACATTACAAAACTCCTATTTATACTAAACTAAGAGTTCTCGCATGAGTCACTAGTTCTCGCGCGACTTGATGTTGTCGCGCGAGAAGGAGTTTCGCGCGGTAACTTGACTTCTCGCATGGCTTGATCTTCTTATCTTGATTTGATTTCCCGAGCCTCTAAGTTCAACCCTTACAATCTCCCCCTAGGCTTGATTAATCAATGCTCTTAGAAGTCCACATCATCAACCTGATTGCTGCCTCCATAAGCGTACATCTTGTTGTTCAAGGCCTTCGTGATCATCCAACCGAACTATGCTGCTATGAAATGTACAGATTCATCAGCTGTAATTGGACAAGCTTGCAACTTCATCAAATCTTCCTTTTCAAATTTGAGCAAATCCACAGGGTCGATGACACAGTATTCTCTTTTCGACACATTTGATCAACGCGTGTCCCGTCTCCTTTTCACAACTCCACCCTATTAGCTTTGACAACCTGTTAACTGGCACTGAAGCATGAATAGGGATCTTCTTCGAATATCTCGGATGTCTATAAGCCCTTATCTTCATAGGCTTGTTACTGTTTGGATCAATCCGGATCTCATCTTCAATGACTTTAGATTTAGTAGTTTTGAAGTCTTTGAAGTTGGTTTTGCTTTGCTTCCAAATCATATTTCTGATCCAATTCGCCTTGCTGTAGTTACTAGGGTTAATGAACAGAGCACGACCCATGGAATATAAATCTGATGCTCTGAGTGAATGGAAATCGTGTTCGTCTTGGAAGTAGTCGATAGCTCCATCCTTTCTCTTCAGTATATACATCTTTTTCTCTTCATCGTATGCCCAGCTGATAACATGTTCTGAGTTCCGGTATCTTGTGAAAGGTTTGGAATGCCTCAGCGTGTGAATATAAGCTGGTGGAGGAGGAGCTGCAATAGTTAAGTTCCCGACCTGATGCATAACACTTTGACCTGTAACATTGGCTATCTCGTCAGTCGTTTGCTGATTGCTCGACGCTCCTACGATTTCTCCCTCTTCAATCAATGTATTTGAAAACAAGTCTTTAAGACTATTTCCAAATATGTCGGTGTACTCTATGCCTTCTTCTAGATCATGAAAAATCCCAAACTCTTCTTCTTTCTCCTCAGCAATGATCTTTTGCTGGAATTTGTAAAATTCTCTTTCATAGGCAGCTTCTGTAGCAGGGTCTAATGGTGTGTACTCAACTATATCATCAGGACTTAGTTCGGAGACATTTTCAGTACACGATGATCCAACAATACCAGTAGTTGCACCCATGTCTCCTCCTTGATCATCATCATCATCATTTCCATCATTATCACCATCATCACCATTATCACCATCAGCATCCTCATCATCATCATTCTTATCATCATCACTTGAATCATAATCTACCAAGTCTAAACCATCGTCATCGTCTACTGGGTTAGGAATAGGCATCCTATGTTCAGGCTCCACAAACGCCTCTCCAGTAAAAACTACAGGTTGATCCTTAGTAGTCATATGAATATCAGTGATTCATGACTTTTGATCAACATCAGCAGTCTCTGTTGTCTCTTCTTGAACAACAGGATCAATAGGATACTCTATTGTAGGAATAGGATCTTCAGCAGGTTCAGGATCAGCTGGTTGTTATCCACTACTTTCTCCAACTTCTTTGGTCTGTTTTGTAAACTTAAAAGACACACGAGAAGTGAGATCTCTCAGATTCTGCTCTAGGATCTGAACATAGCTGAAAATGAACGTTTGCTGATGTTCAAGACCCCTGATCCTCTCATCTTTCTCAAACAATTTCCTCTGTAAATCATCTATCATCTGAGTCTTCTCCAACATCTCTCTCTCTAAATTACATACCCTTTCATCAAGTGTGATACGTGTAGGTGAACTAGTTGAAGCACTAGCACCCTGTCTATGCTCAGAAGGAGTGTTGGTGAAGTCTTCCATATAAATACTCTCCTCATTAACCTGATCTCTTAGAGGTGTCCTCAATACATCAGCAGTAGAAGTGGGCACATCAGATGGTGTCTTAGTTGGTGTAGCCTCACTTACTATGACTGGAGTCTTAGTAACAGTAACATCTTCCTCAATTGGCTTAGTGGTTACGGGGGTCTGACGTTTTCTCAACACGCCACGTCCTCTACCCCTACCACGAGGACTTTCTCCTGCTCTTCTCGCCATCCTTTTCCTTCTTCCCCTAGTGACAGGTGTTTCTTCAGGAATAAAATCAGCATCACGATCCTCAGCAGTACGTTTTGCCGGTGTTTCACGTACTCCGGGATGTTCCTGCAGTACATATGGTACGTTCCTAATCTGATCACTATCGGTTTCACTTTCGCTACCTGTAAACCATTAATCAATCTCAGCATCTATATCAGTTCCCCTTGGCTGTGACTCTCAGGGTCATCTTCAGGCATAGTATTAGAAGGGTCAGCTTGTTCAGCTTGTGTGGCCACTTTTTCAGTCTCTTGTGCTTTTGGCTGAAAACCCTCTACAAATCTTCCAAGTTTGGCAAAATTAACCCCATTCCAGGCATTTCCTCTTGCCTCCATAAGGTTAGTGAAAATATCCTTCTTCATCACCATCACATCATAAGTAGATGAGTTGGATACTGCTAACTCAGGACGAGCAACATTCACTATAAGCTGAATGAATCGTGGGTACATCAAAAACTTCTTCCCAACAGTCGCTATCATGTTCTTCTGTAATTCAGCAAAGATTTCCTTGGATATGCTGAAAGGGAGTTCATCAACAAGCGATATCAACAGTGATTCAAAAATAGCACTAAGACTATCCATGCCAGCCTTCAAATTACTTAGGCAATGGATAACTATATGAAATAAGCACTTCCAAAACGGTGGAAGATACTTCTTCTCAAGAGATGGATATCTTTGATCATATTCCATCCTCTTAAGACAGTTTCTTACTACATCATCATCTATCTTCACTGGTGCGTTGGGTTGATCTTCAAGTAATAACACATTGTTGATCACTTCAGCTATGACAACAACCCTCTTCCCTTACACAGTTGCAGAAATACAGGGTTCACTATCCTGATCAATCTCATTAACTGCTGTCTCCTAAAACTGATCGATAACATCAGTGAAAATAGTGGGATTAGCCAAAATGGCATAATGAATCCTAGACGACTTCAACCCATCAATAAGTGATCTAAATAGGGCTTTGTCATCCGGTATATCTCCCAGATACACCACAACATTATGGTTTTTATTAAAAACCAATGGACGTGTCTTCTAAAACATAGAACAAACATAATAAGAACAAAAAATATTTCAAACATAAAACAAAAATTCAAATTAAAAACAAAAATTCACACTTAGAAATTTTTTTAGAAAATAAAACTTCTCGCGCGAATACATCAGCTTCTCGCGTGAAAGCTTTAAGTTTCAGTCTTAACTTTTAGCTCGACAAGATAGGTTTTCTCTTGAAATTGACTTTGACTAAAAGTAAGCTTCTCGTGCGACAAGTCAAATCTCATGCGAATAGTTCTGTGCGAATTTGAAAGTTCTCGCGTCTGTTCAATTTCAAGATACTTTTCGCATCGAAAACTCTGTGCGATTTCAGAATTTCAATTGTTTAATTTTTGAGTGTTTCAACCATTAAAACTTGTATATTAGATGTCGCCTAAGTGATTTTAAAGGTTTAACATGTTTAATTTGTTCAATTTATCATGTATTTGTCACATTAACTTTCGGTCAAGTAACAAACATACTTAAATCTAAACAAAAATCATCTATATACCTTGTAAATCACTAATAAAACCCAATGCAAGGTAGATGGACACTATAATCAAAGTTTAACAGGTTTCTACACTTAGAATTTTGAAAGAGAAATTTATGAAGTTTTCGTACGATTAGTGTGACTTTTCGCACAACTGTTGCACTTAAAGTACTCTGACTTCTCGCACGATATAAAATTAAAACAAGTAGAAAAAGATTATGTTTAGCTAAGTGTTTACAATTATTCTAACACCCTTAATTTTATAAAGATATAAAATTAAAACAAGTAGAAAAACATATGTATACAAACAATATTGACTAACTAATTATTTACTTAACTATTTTTGATAAATTTTCAAGAACAGGATCATATTTTTTAGAAATCGATCATTACCATTATCCAGCTTTATTATAAATGGAACTGGTTATGTTGATTGTCAATATATCATGTCCAATTTAAACTTAGACTTCAAGTTTACCTAGATACATAAGCTGTGATATTTATCATGTTTTGATTAAATTATATGTCTTTAGTATGTCCCAGAATCAAAAATCCTGTAGAACTTTATCCAACTTCAAGACACTTTCGAGATTTCAAGTCACCACAACTTGACTTAAATATTTCACTTCTGATCAGCCTTTTCAGAATGAATATTCTAATATAATATCTATTATGAGCATAACTAGCCTAAAAAATATTTCTAAACACAGAATATTAACAAGTTTTAGGACTTATTAACAGCCAGTCAGACTTATGTTTTTGCCCTCGCAAGACGTTTAGGACTTACATACCAAGTCGGACTTATATGCCCCATCTTTTGATTTTGCCTTCTGTGTCAGAATATATTCTCAAAAAGAAAATTATTTATCATATAGTATGTATGTCTATGACATACTTTTTATTAATGTGTTCATTGGCATCTTTTATTCCTATATGGCCTTTTGGCTTCTTTTTGCTCCATTTGTTTGTTTTTTTTCTCTTTTGTATTTTGTATTCGATCATGATCAGGACTTTACATTTCGTATCAGAGCAATGTGTTGCTCTTGATACATGGATTTTTATTCCGCAATCATCCGTATTAAGACGTTAAACATGAAGATTGAATACCTGAAGGTTATGGTCAATTATGGACCGGTTTTGAAGGAGAAGAAGATTAAACCGAGGGTGAACACACATGAAATCGAATTTGTTACATGCTAAAATGATGATCTGCATCAATACGCTTAGTATCTTCTAGTTATGAGGGTGAAAAACTGAAGAATTGAGATCGTAGCAGTGAATCAAACACAAAAAGTCGATTTGACGAAGTTTTCGCACGAATAATCCTTTTTTTTGCGTAAACTTGGGCAGTTTTCGCATCGGTAACCGTTTCTTGCGATAACTTGGAGTTGTCGCTCGAGAATATCAAGTTCTAGCGTGAGAACATCTACCTAGTTCATATGCGAAAACTTCATCAAGCGAAACTTCAACATTCGCGCGAAAACTTTAACTATCAACTTGATTTTTGCGAAAACTAGGCAAAAATGCAAGAACATTGTCTAGATGCGAAAACTTGTTAGTTTGTGAAGGTTTAGAACAAGTATTTCAGCCTAAATCTAGAGGATGCCGGATGATTTGAAGTTTGGTACTTAAACAGGGGTTTTTGTGATGTTTGAACAAGTTCAAGATTCTATATTTATAACATTTGATTCGGGTCGTTCGTGAACTGAAACTTGACAATATGGGCTTATCTTATCATACTAATGTGGACAATGATAGAATGAGTTAACTAAGTGAAGAATCAAGATTGTTTGGTATTCTTGCTCTGAAAATATGGGCTTATTACATCTTACATAGGGGGAAGAATATTTTAGATGATTTAGTTCGTCGTCACAGAATCTTATAATCAGATTGAAGAATCAGGTTCTTCGGGAATCCAAAATGGAAGTTGGACCTCTCTGTCATATGCCTAATACATCTTAAGTCGTAAGTAATCATGATTGATTCAGACGTGATATCCTTTATGAAGCTATACATTAGGAGGAGGTTACTGCTGAGGGGGAAGACTAAAGTGAAAGATACCCAAGGATCAGATAATTCATGAAGATGAGTGACTAAATCAAACCTAACTTGATATCACAATCCATAGGGGGAAATTGTAAGGACCTAGTCTTTATGGATTACAATATCAAGTGAAAAACAAAAACTCAATTCATGCGAGAAGTACAAGGAAGCGAGAACTCCAAAATGATTAAAGAAGAACTTGTCGCGGGAAAACTTAGAGTTGCCACGCGAGAACTTTTAGTTCTCACGTGAGAACATCTGCACAATATATATAGATGTTTTTCCTTTGTATTCGGTATGTGTGTTCATTTGTAAAAGTGCTCTGAGGGTGAGAGAGCACAGAGTTGTGTGATAGGCTGCCCGAAGGGAGCTCACCTCGGGTGGATCGAGCTTAAATGATGTGTACTCCTTTGGTATTATAATCATTTGATTAATAATATTCGATTGAGTTTGTTTAATGTTCGTTGATATCACACACGCACACATCCATCTTAATTTGATTATCAAGTGCAACAAAATATGGAATCGATCGTGATCAGGACTTTACATTCAACGGTCCTGAAATTGGTATCAGCGCATTTTAGGCTCTTGATCGTAATATCTCACCATCTTAAATCCTTAGTTTCACAAAACACTTAACTGCTCAAATGGTAACTCTTACCAAGGCTGATATGGAAACCGATACCATGACAAAATATCCACTGATCACTCTTGATGACTTTGATACGTGGTGCCAAAGAATGGAAGGCTTCATCAAGTCTCAAGATAGTAGGATGTGGGGATCTGTTGTCTTAGGACCTCAGGTACCATGCACCACTTCAGCTGCTACTGGTGGTGGCATGATACCAAAGGAATTGGCTAACTACTTAGAAGAAGATTGGAAGAAGATTGATATAGATCATAAGGCCATGACCGCTCTCTAAACTGCTCTTCCAAACTCTATCTACAGAGGCTTCAAGAAGTGCAAGACTACTAAGCAACTATGGGATGCACTGAAGCTTATGTATGAGGGGTCAAATGAAGTAAAAGAAAATAAGATAGACCTCTTGAAATAGCAGTTTGGGAACTTCACCTACAAAACAAGTGAAACCATGACTCAATAATACTTCAGGTATGTTGAGATTGTGGATACTCTAATGGATGTTGGGGTAAGTCTTGAGAATAGGGATATTGTGAGGAAGTTCATGTCTGCTCTTCCTAGACAATGGACACACTATTATATGGTCAATAAAAGGACTAAAAACCTCAAGACTCTTACTATCACAAAGTTGTATGGTATCCTCAATGGATACCAGATGGAGATGAACATGCAAAATCCATCTGGCAACTCCTCCAACAATGAGCAGAGTCCAACCCTTCATGTGGTTGAGAGGGACTGAAGAGAACCACAGCATCATCTACTCTACTACCCTGAAAACTCATAAAAGGGTCCTTTCATGACCTTCCTAGAGAAACCAAGGGAGAGCTACATTCAAGGAAGCCCATTTTAAGAGACAGGCTCTTCACAAGCCTTTATGTCTAGTGATGAAAACAGTGGAAATTTTCTCTTCACTCTTGAAGACTTGAACTGTATCCATCCAGATGATCTAGAGTACATGGAGATAGTCCAACAAATGGCTCTTCTCACTCACAAGGCCAAGAAGTTCTATAAAAGAACTGGGAGGAAGTTCCCCAATAATGCATCCAGTGAAAAGTTTGGACAGGATAAATGAAAAGTGAAGTGTTACAACTATAACCAAATGGGACACTTTGCTAGGGAGTGCAAAGCACCAAAAACAAATGGTGACCAAGCACAAACCAAGCCAAACTACACTGATGGAACTCAAAGACTGAGAAGCCCAAGCAGCAAGCTGCAATTGCTGTTGAAGAAGGAGGCTTTGATTGGAGCTTTCAGGTTGAAGATGTCACCCCAAACCAAGCACTAATGGCAGATCATGAAGAAGCCAAGCTATTGGAACATCTTTGCACCCCTGAATTTATTACTAAAGTTAATAGATACATGTCCTATAACTTAGAAATGAGATCTAATCTTGAGTCCCTAAATATTTTAAAAGCTGATTTTAAAAGAGTTGAAAATGATTATAAACTTAAGATAGAAGATCTAGAGAAAACCATTTCAACTCTAAATCATGAGCACACAAATTACAGGACTCAAATTAAGGATCTCATTACCAAGTTAACTGAATGCCAGGCTGAGCTTGTGATCAGCAAAGCTCGGGCAGAAAAATGTGTTCTTGAAGAAGAGACCTTCAAGAACATTATATCCTCATCCTTGCATGCAAAGATTTGTTATCAGAATAAGAAGGGACTAAGATCTACTAAGATAGCTCCTCCACACACTCTACTATCTATAAGATCTCCAAGGTGTGAAACTTGTCAAGTAGAGCTTCCCCTCATAGACCCCATTCAAGAAAACGATAATGATGAAGAGGAGGTAGTGAAGAATGGATCTGAGATGAGTGAATCATCCTAAGAAGGGTCACTATTCTCCTAAGGAGAGGAAAGAACCAGGGTTGAGCAAGTCCAAGAGGAAGAACTTGATTAGAAATGCAAGGAGAAAGGCAATGAAGGCTCAAGAGATCAAGGCCACCTTCAACTCCATGCAGAAACAAGTCTTTATCTCTGCAGGATTTGAAGTGGTTAAGATTGAGGATACAACTATGGACTCTAGTACCAGGAGTTCTAGTTCATGTCCACCTTATCCATATGAAGAAAAGAAGGTTGTTCAAATGTGCACCACTACTGCACAGCCTGAATCATACATTTCCAGAAGCAAGCATCACCCTGAGAAGCCTGTTGCATCATCTATGAAGATGAAGATGGGAGTGAAAAATGGCCAAGCTCAGCTTTCTACACAAAAGAAGACTATCCACATGACTAAGAAGAAGACTTCTGAGAAGAAGAAGAAGGGAATAGCTTCGGAAGGAAAATCTTTTCCTTTCGGAAGCTTCTAAGTTAAGTTGAAGACAAGTGAAAACTTGCCTTCGGAAGAAAATTTGGTCTCGAAAGAAAAGAATGCTTCCGAAGTACTAAAGTCTGCTGCAGTGAATGTAAGATCTTCCGAAGGACAAGTCTCCAAAGCTTCCGAAGTTATCAAAACTTCCAAAGTGTTGAAGGTCAAGTCATATCTTCCAAAGATGGTGTGGAAGATAAAGGAAGACCAAGTGACTGAAAGTTATTCATCTACAATAGCTAATGATCCTCAAAGTCTAAATATAGGATCAATTACTATTGCGTTGTCTTCAGCTCACTTTGATAAGCCCAAGACCAATAAGACTTGGGTTCCCAAATGTAACTAACCATATCTTTTTATGCAGGAACAACTCAAGACCAAAGAAAATGTGTGGATCATTGATAGTGGCTATTCCAGGCACATGACTGGAAATGGCTCTTTGCTTTAAAACTTTGAAAGAATTGACGGTGGGCCAGTTGCCTTTTGAGAAGATTCTGGAAGTTAGATTACTAGAAGGGGAAGGGTCATAAATGGTAAGCTCAGCATTGAAACGGTAAACTTTGTTAAGGAGCTTGGATACAATCTTTTAATTGTATCCTAATTTTATGATCAGAGACACAACATGCTGTTTACTAAGCATGAATGCATGTTCTTAAGCCCGGATAGTCATTCTTTAAAAGCATATCCTCCTTAGAGCACCCAGGAGAAGGAACATGTACAAGATGGACTTGCAGAAAACATCCCCTTCAGGAGAAGTTTCTTGCTTTCTGTCTAAGGCCAATAGTGATAAGTCTATCCTTTGGCATAAAAGAATGTGCCATATAAACTTCTGAAACCTGAATAAACTTATTAAGAATGATTTGGTAATTGGAATGCCAAAGAAAGAGTTTACTAGTGATGATCATTGTGTTGCATGCCTGAAAGGGAAGCAACACAAGGTATCTCACAAGTCAAAGGAAATGAACTCCATCACTACGCCCCTAAACTTGTTACATATGGATCTCTTTGGCCCTACCAGTGTAATGAGTTTAGGAATGACCTCTTATTGCTTGGTAATCACAAATGACTTCACAAGATTCACTTGGGTCTTCTTTCTCAAAACTAAGGATGAGACCTCTTAGATCTTGAAAAGCTTCATATTGAAAATTAAAGATCAATGTGATCACAGGGTCAAGATCATAATATGTGATTGAGGAACCGAATTCAAAAATCAAATCCTTGACATATTTTGTGATAAAATGGGTATTACAGGACAATGTAGTGCTCATAGAACTCCTCAGCAAAACGGTATTGCTGAAAGGAGAAACAGGACACTTATTGAAGCTGTAAGAACCATGTTATCTGACTCTAAACTGCCCATCACCTTTTGGGCAAGGCAGTCAACACTACCTGCTATGTGCAAAATAGAGTTTTAGTAGTTAAGACTCATGGTAAGACTTCTTATGAACTGCAGCACAAAAGAAGACCTTTTATTGGTTTCCTCAGATCATTTGGATGTCCTTGCACCATCTTGAATACCAAAGATCAAGTAGCCAAGTTTGCTGAGAAATCAGATGATGGACATTTTATTGGATACTCTTCCTAAGCTAAAGCTTATAGAGTGAACAATCTTTGAACCAGAGTAGTTAAAGAGTCAGCCAATGTGACCTTCAATGAACACACACCTAGTGTAAAAGGTTCTAGTCTTGATTGGCAGTTTGATATTGACTTAGTTACCAACTGTTTTAACAAATCTTATGAGAATGTTTTAGGATCTACAGGTATCTTATAAAAAAAACTCTGATCTAAGATTTGAGTTGAGAAGACCAACTGATCAAACTACTTCAGCTCCAGTGGTAACTAGCCTTGTAGTTGGAAATCCAGTCAGCACAACCATGACCCACTCTTCAGCTGATACATCTGAGGTGCCTACAAATTCCAGCTCAGATGCATAAAACTCAGAGGAATGAATTTCCAATGTAGGAGGAGATGGAGGTGGTGAGAGTGATCAAGAATTCCTTGATACTGATAACCACTCCATAGAAGACAACATCAATGATGTAACACACTCATTGGATCAAATCTCACTTGATAAATATGTTGATGTGGTGGATGATTCTCAAGCACCAGATCTAAATTTCACCAATTTAGATCTATCTAAACAACTTGCTGTGATTCCTCAACTAAGAATCCACAAGTCCCATCCTACCACAAACATCATTGGAGATGTTGAGACTGGGGTGAGAACAAGAGGACAAACACATGACAAAAATTTTTGTCTTCACTCTTGTTTCTTGTCCAAGAAAGAGCCTAAGAAGATTGAAGAGGCTTTGAAAGATGGAAGTTTGGTTGAGGCAATGCAGGAGTAGCTAATTCAATTCAAAAGACAGAAGGTTTGGAATCTATTTCCTCTTCCTCAAGGGAAGACTACCATAGGTACCAAGTGTGTAAGGCCCCGTTCCCGAAAACCCCACAGTTGGTCATTCATAGCCTTATTTGTATCAAAACACATTAAGATTTATTAAGTAAATAAAACATTGCAGCGGAATAATCCATCAAAAACCATTTCATGCTTTAATAAATACATTTGCCAAGTAATACATCGTTGTTTAAAAGATTACAAAAGATCAATTAGTTGCATTACAAAACAACATCATCATTATTACATGAGATGGATGCAAGTCCTTGCCCGCCAAGTAGCTTCACCCCCGTACCATCCTCAGCAACAACATTACCTGCCAACTGATAATGCTTATAAAAAGTCAGCGTTGCTGAGTGAGTTCTAGTTTTATATAAAAATACTTTACTTTTGGTAAAAACCTTTCTCCCCTCTTTCAATCGTGATCACACAACATACGTACATCTTGATAATATCATTATTATCTTTTTTCATCATCCAAAATCGTTCGTTTTCGTACTTTCTTTCACTATTATCTTTCACTTTAATCAAGATCCTGTCATAAGCTATGCCCCATCATTTGTGCACGAAGCAATTACCGTCTTGGGGTCAAGCGACAAGGATCCCGTTTTCGCACGTCTTGATCAGTCACAAAGACTGACCCCCCTGTGTGAATTCTAATGGGGTAGCTAAACCCCACACAGTTGAGCTAACAACCCTTCATTGAGTTGTGAACTCCCTTTTTAATTTGCTTGCAAGACTTTCATTCATTCATTATGTTCCACTTCGTTAACGTTGTCTTTCACTTTCATTATATAATACTTTACATTCATAAGCATAACACACCATGTAAAGTCACATCATACATAACATGGAACAACTTCATCATATAATGCATTCATACAACAAGCATAAGCCACCATAAAACATCATTTCTTAGCACTAAAATTCTACTTCCTTAAATCTCAGAAAATTCTAAGTCCTTAAGGAAATGCGGATGAGCAAACCAAAGCGGATCAACAAAAGAAATGCGGATGAACAAATGCGGATGTTCATACCTAGAAAATATTCCAAGTGCCCCAACGAAATGGGCATGAACACTGTAACAAATGTGCATGAACAAATCAAATGAAAGCCTTCAAAAATTTTCTAAGTGTTAGGAAATGCGCATGAACCAAAATGCGGATGACTGAAACAAATGCGCCTGAACACTATAGCAAATGCGCATGAACAAAAGAAATGCGCATGATCACTGTCGCAAATGCGCCTGAACAAAACACTTATGCAAATATTCAAATCTAAATGCGGATGAACTAAACCAACCTGCAGTTGCAACTTATGCTATATTCAGTTCAAAATCCTCATTCTTATACATTCTTAGCCCAGATATAGCATGCTAAACACTTAGAACAAGCATACAATCACAGAACTCGATCAAACATTCAAAAACACACACCCACACTCACAACAGGTGCAAAAACACAGATCAGATCATGATGTCGGTTGTAAAACTGTAGGTACTATGCATTTCAGCCCCAAACAAGTTTAAAAACAAGTAAAATCGGGGATCTAGAACTCACCTCAACAGCTTACGAGTAAGACTTCTTCAGACCCGTGAGCATCCTGGAGTTCAAACACCTAAACACACAAAAACAGACAACCGAACACACAGAAACACACAAGAATCAGTCCAGCAACTAGAACACAGCTGGAACCAAATAGGAAACGCAAGAAAACCTTACCTACAAGCAGATCTTTCTCCTTCTCTCTCTCTAGCAGTCGAGAAATGTCTGTAAAAGGAGAAATGTGGGCTGCCATTTTTCTTTTAAATCTCATAAAGGTGCAAGTTTGCCACTTGCATAGCTTTAACCCCTTGACTTGGGACATTTCACTCTTTCTTCTTTTATTCTTCTTTTTTTTTAAAATTTCTGGGTTTTACAAGTCCACCCCCCTTATATAGGTTTCGTCCCCGAAACCTGTCATTCCTCGAACAGCTGCGGGTAATGTTGCCTCATTTCCTCCTCAGTCTCCCACGTAGACTCAGACCCCTTTCTATGTCTCCACTGTACTCGCACAAGTGGAACCACTTTATTCCGTAGCCTCTTCTCTTTTCTATCAATGATGGCCACTGGCTGCTCCACATAATTGAGTCGTTCATCCACCTCAATATCTTCTAGTGGCACAATCATTTATTCATTAGCTAAGCATTTTCTTAGAGGAGATACATGGAATGTTGGATGAATTCCACTTAACTCATCAGGTAACTCCAGTCGATAGGCCACCTCTCCTACTCGGGCAATGATTCGGAAAGGCCCTTTGTACCTCGGACTTAACTTTCCCCGCTTTCTAAACCGAATGATCCCTTTCCATGGTGAGACCTTTAGCATGACTCTATCACCCACCTTGAATTCAATCGGCCTACGCCTCTTGTCGGCATACGACTTCTGTCTATCTTTTGCCGCCTTCATAAAGGCCTTGATCTTTTCCAACTTTTCAGTCGTAGCCTCGATCACCTCAATGCTTATTAACTCCTTCTGCCCGATGTCTCCCCAACATATAGGCGTCCTACACTTCCTATTGTATAACATCTTATATGGTGACATACCAATGCTGGCATGATAACTGTTGTTGTATGAAAATTCAGCTAACGGTAAGTGTTCGTCCTAACTTCCACCAAAATCAATAACACATGCTCGGAGCATATCCTCAAGCATCTGTATGGTTCTCTCTGACTGACCATCTGTCTGAGGATGATAAGCTGTATTGATATGTAGTCTCGTGCCCATCGCATCATGGAATCTCTTCCATAACTTAGATGTAAACCGAGTGTCACGGTCAGACACTATAGACATCGGTACACCATGATGAGTCACAATCTCTTTGATGAATAGGTCCGCCAACCGATCAGATGAATACATCTAGCGGATCGGTAGAAAGTGAGCACTCTTCATCAAACGGTCAACTATCACTCATATGGCATCGTACCCCCTTGCCATTCGTGGTAACTTCGTAATGAAGTCCATGGTGATGTGCTCCTATTTCCACTCGGGTACATCCAAAGGTTGGATCTTCCCGTATGGCTTCTGATGCTCCGCCTTCACTTACAAGCAAGTAAGGCACTTGCTCACATACTCCGCTATATCAAGCTTCATACCCGGCCACCAGTAATCTTTCTTCATATCATGATACATCTTCGTAGCACTGGGATGAATTGAGTATCGAGTCTTATGACCTTCATCCATGATTTGCCGTCGTAGGTCTCCATAACGAGGGATCCACATCCACCTGAAGCGGGTTCTAACTCCGAGAGTGTTCTCACCCAACTTCGAGACTAGACCTTTCATTCTTTCGGAGTTGATTTGATCTTCCTTCAGCGCCTCATCTTGAAATTCCTTGACTTGTGTCATCACATCAGAGGTCATAACCAACTGGTAAGCTTTCACCCAGATTGGCGCAAGCTCTTATGGTCAGTGAAGATAGTGCACTTCATCCCGTACAAGTAGTGCCACCAAATCTTCAATGCAAAGACCACAGCCGCTAGCTCCAGGTCGTGAGTAGGTTAATTAGCCTCATGGATCTTCAACTGTCGGGACGCATAGGTTATAACCCTTCCCCGTTGCATCAGCACGCAACCCAATCCTGAATAATAAGCATCTAAATAGACCACCAAGTCTTCATTCCCTTCGGGTAACGTCAAGACAGGACCTTGAGTCAATCTTGTCTTTAACTCCTCAAAAGCATTCTTCTATTCCAGACCCCATATAAACTTCACATTCTTGCCGATCAGCTTGGTCAATAGTGAGGCTATCTTAGAAAAGTCTTGAATGAATCTCTTGTACCCCGCCAAACCCAAGAAACTGCAGATCTCAAATGGCGTCTTTGGAGTCTTCCATTGCATAACCGCCTCCACCTTTGTCGGGTCCACCATAATCCCTTCAGAATTAACCACAAGACCTAAAAACTAAACTTCCCGCAACCAGAACGCGCATTTGGAGAACTTAGCATACAGCTTCTCTCTTCTAAGCGTCTCCAATACCTCGTGAATATGACCGGCATGCTCTTCTTCACTCTTCGAATAAATCAGGATATCATCGATAAACACAATCACTGATTTATCCAACATCGGCCGACAAACCCGATTCATCAAATCCATGAAGGCAGCCGGCGTGTTGGTTAAACCAAAAGACATGACGAGAAATTCATAATGTCTATATTGCGTCCGAAATGCGGTCTTCGGAATATCCTTCTCTTTAACTTTTAGCTGATGATAACCAGATCGGAGATCTATTCTTGAGAACCAACTGGCACCTTGGAGCTGATCAAAAAAGTCATCAATCCTCGGTAGTATAAAAGGTTCTGGTCCTGATTGGCTATTTGATCTTGAATTAGTTACCAACTGTTTTAACAAATCTTGTGAGAATGCTTCAGGATCTACAGGTATCTTATCAAAAAAAAATTAGATCCAAGATTTGAGTTGAGAAGACCAACTAATCAAACTACTTCAGCTCCAGTGGTAACTAGCCTTGCAATTGGAAATCCAGTTAGCACAACCATGACCCACTCTTCAGCTGATACATCTGAGGTGCCGATGAATTCCAGCTCAGAGGCATAAAACTCAGACGAAGGAATTTCCAATGTAGGAGGAGATAGAGGTGGTGAAAGTGATCAAGAATTCCTTGATACTAATAACCACTCCATAGAAGACAACATCAATGATGTAACACACTCAGTGGATCAAATCTCACTTGATAAGTGTGTTGATGTGGTGGATGATTCTCAAGCACCAGATCTAAGTTTCACCAATTTAGATCTGTCTAAACAACTTGCTGTGATTCCTCAACTAAGAATCCAAAAGTCCCATCGTACCACAAACATCATTGGAGATGTTAAGACTGTGGTGAGAACAAGAGGACAAACCCATGACAAAAATGTTTGTCTTCACTCTTGTTTCTTGTCCTAGATAGAGCCTAAGAAGATTGAAGAGGCTTTGAAAGATGGAAGTTGGGTTGAGGCAATGCAGGAGTAGCTGATTCAATTCAAAAGATAGAAGGTTTGGAATTTATGTCCTCTTCCTCAAGGGAAGACTACCATAGGTACCAAGTGGGTATTTAGGAACAAGAAGGATGATAGAGGACTTGTCATCAAGAACAAGGCAAGGAAAGACTAGTAGTTCATGGATACACATAAGGAGAAGGGATTGACTAGACTAATGTTTTTACTCCTATAACAAGACTTGAAGCTGTTAGGATATTCCTGGCTTTTGCTGCATCCAAAGATTTCAAGGTCTACCAACTTAATGTCAAGTGTGCCTTTTTGTATGGGGTGATTGATGAGGAGGTGTATGTCAAACAACTTCCTGGCTTTGCAGATCCAGATCATCCTGATTATGTCAGCAAGCTTGACAAAGCTCTCTATGGGCTGCATTAGGCTCCAAAGAAATGGTATGAGTCACTATCATAATATCTCTGTAAGCACGAACACAAGAAAGGTACTATTGATGGAACACTCTTCATCAAAGGAACAGAAAATGACTTGATGCTGGTTCAAGCTTATGTAGATGACATTATCTTTGGGTCAACTAATCCAAAGCTCTGCAAAGACTTCGAGAAGCTGATGAAGAATAGATTTGAAATGAGTGCCATGGGGGAACACAATTTCTTTTTAGGAATTCAAGTGAAGCAGGTTGACAATGGCATCTTCATAAATTAGTCAAAGTATGTTCAAGACATACTTATCAGATTTTGATATTACTAAATGCAAGGTTGCTAAGACACCCATAGCTAGAAACCACTCCCTTGGATCAGATCTTGAGGGGGAGTATGTTGATGAACATCTCTACAGGGCTATGATTGGGTCTCTTATGTACCTCACAGCCAGCGGGCCTGATATCATGTTTGCTACATGTATTTGTGCAAGATATCAAGCCAACCGCAAGATGTCACACCTGGTTGCTGTCAAGAGAATTCTTAGATATCTCAAGGGTGCTCCAAAATTGGGCCTTTGGTATCCAAAGAATTCTGACTTCAATCAATATTCTTATATAGATAGTGACTATGGTGGTTGCAACATAACTGCAAAGTCCACATCTGGGGGATGTCAATTTCTTGGTGGAAGGATAGTTTCCTAGCAATGTAAGAAACAATCCTGTGTATCTGCATCAACTGTTGAAGCTGAATACATTGATACTGCAAGCTGCTGTGCTCAAGTGCTTTGGATTTAGAATCAGATGCTAGACTATGGGTTCAACTTTAAGGAGACTCCCATCCATATTGACAACAACAGTGCTATATCTATCATAGAAAATCCAGTTCAGCAATCAAAGACAAAACACATTAATATCAGGTATTATTTAATTAGAGATAATTTTGAAAAGGGAATGATAAAACTAGTCAAAATTAACACAAATAAACAATATGCCAATTTGGTCACAAAAGCTTTTGATGAGCATAGATAGTATTTTATATCAGCTATTAGGATGATTCACCTTGAGTAGATTTTAACTAAACTAAACTCAAGATTATTTTTAATATGTGTATCTTAAGTTGTCTAATTTATCACCATATAAGCCCAGTTTACTTGGAAAAAAAAAATTTCAAAATGATATTACTTAAGCTCTTTATGAGTTTTGCATGTATTTTCCCTCGGAAGACATCAAGTTGTCTTCGAAGAAAATTATTTCTTCAAAACAAATAACTACTTCTGAAAAATTAACCTTCAGAAGAAATTATAATATATCTTTCGAAGCTTACTTTTGTCACTAAAGTACTTATATGTATTGAAGGACTCTTTTCTTCCGAAAGCAATTAAGTCTCGAAAGACTTATTATCTTATTGAATAAGATTTCTAATATTTGATATCTTCTGAAGCAAAATCTATCTAAGAAGTAAAAATACTCTATGTATTTTTCTTCCGAAGCAAAATTCTTAGAAGGCTAAGGAATATCTTCCGAAGCCAAATTGGCTTCGGATGTTTTTCTAAAAAACCTTCCGAACACAAATTACCTTCGGAAGATTTAGACTTCCAAGAAAACTAACTTTTTGGGAATCTTTTTTGAGGTGGGACCGACATTCGGATTTCAAAGTTTATTCGTTTGCATTAACTTTGTCTCAAATCTAAACCATATATATTTATACAACGGTTCCACCTCTTTCACTATTCACCTTCATCTACTTGATTCAAACCTTAAATTCACCCACAAATCGACTTTGTTCTTACCTTCCTTCACCCAAAAGCAACTCTAAATGGACAACCCTGATCAACGAAACCAGCCAGATTTCTCCATGCGACTACACATGCAACATAATCAGGTTGCTCTGTTAGTGTTTGAGAAGGATCCTGGCTTCTCAGATGTTTGCCATTTCTTGGCTCTAACAAACTACTTCACCTCCCTCACCATAAACCATCCACTATATGAAGATCAAATTTTGAAGTTCTGGAGGACCTGCCAAGAGGTCATTATGGATGGGGAGAAGGCACTGTCTGCCATAGTGCAGGGCAGGATAGTTTTCATCACTCCAGCCACCATCCGTATTCATCTAAGGCTGGATGATAAAGAAGGCGAATTGTCCTTCCCAAAATCTGCTGTGAAACAGTCCTTTAGGCAGATGGGCTATGAGGGTGACTACTCTGTAAGAACCTTCAAGAAGGGAAAGGCCTCCTCTAAATGGAAGTACCTCCTCCATGTGGTCATCAACTATTTATCAAACAAACATGGAGGTTGGGATCAAATTCCAGATGAGCTTTCCTATATAGTCCATGGATTGGTACAAGGGGTCAAGTTCAGGTATTCATAATTTGTTTATACTAATTTACTTGCTAACTTGGACTCCTTAGAATATTAAATGTTCCCTAGATATGTCCAGTACATTCTTAACTGTGAACTGGGCTCATAGTTGAGGGGAACAGGTGATATTCTTAAATTGGGACAGATGAAATCCGACATCTTTAAAACAATAAGAAAGCCAACTGTTGGCTCCTCAGGGGTAGAAACAGCCCTAGTCCCAAAAATGTTAGAGCTCATTGCTCAAGGTGACAACTTAGCAACATAAGCTAATGTTGAACCCACACCTTCCACTTCTACACCACCCACATAGCCACAAATCACCATCACCCACCAAAGGAAATCCAAACGAACTTCTGCATAAAGTACTCTGGTTGTGCAGGCCCCCATATTCTCACCCTTATAGGAGGAAGTGGACATTAGAGCTCCTACTTCTCCTAAGGAGCAAACCACTCCCATCACTTCAAGGATCAGTGCTGAGGTTCCTTATGCTCAGCCTGATGAGCTCACTACACCAACACCAGCCTTAAGCCTTCACTTAGAGTCTCAAAAATCTAGTGAACAACCTTTAGAGGAGAGCTAACATCCTCAGCCTCTAGACCTCAATCAACCTATACCCAACCTTGAATTCTATGATGATAAGGACATGGGATTCAGTGAGTACAATAAATCTCTCTTCTCCATCCCTGCTCAAAGAGAGATAAGTACTCCTGACTCACCCATGTCTAGCCCACATTATCCACCCACAACTGAGGTGGATCTCCCTGAACTAGTTCAGGATGTCCATACGGAAGAGGCTCTCACTTCTGCAAGTGATTACATCTTTAAGACCTAAACCATGGCAACCCAGCCCATTGACACTAAAACTAAAGCTATCATGGTGCAGGGGAAATCCAGCAGCCAAGAACTTAGTGCTGGTGATAAGGAAGAAGACTTAGGTCCTATTCTCTCATCCCCTAATGATTCTTCAACTAAAGATGAGGGGAGTCTAAAACTAAAGGTGCAACAACTGACTAAAACATGCACCTATTTAGTCTCAAAGGTCAGTCACCTGGAATCTTAGTTGATTACCTTACAAAAGAGGATCAATGATCAGCAACTTGAGATCACCGATCTTAAGGGCAAGTTAGTTGAGAAACCATTAAGGAGGACTCAACCAGGACCACAAGAACCTATGGATGTGGTGGACCTAACCTCTAGCTCACCTATGTAAGAAGGTGATGCTACCAAAAAGGGGGAGAAAGTCTTACCTGAAATCACAGAACCTGGGAGTTCTCCTCAGAGCATGGACATAGAGGACTCACCACCCTCTCTTGCTCTTGTCCATACTCAGCAACCTCCTCAAGTTCATATTAATAATACAAAGTGTGATTGAGGAGGGTATACCAAGGGCAATGCCGACTCCAACTCACCCAACTGATAATTTAATTATAGGATGGAGATATAATGATCAAAGGAGAGCCCTTGTAATCTCTAGATCTCGGGGGCAAAAAGAGATCTTTAATTTCTACACCTTGAGATACTATGAGAGCACTTATCTAGTTGACCTCTCACTTGCCAAACCAAGTCAAAACAATTAAGATGCAAGGTTGGTTGATAAGATTCAACAAAGGGTGATTGAAGAGTTCAAGCTGAGAACAAGACTATATAGACAGAGGCTAGCAGGCAAGACTGTTGGTCAACTGGATGCTAAGGTGGACCCTAAGATTAGCTTCGAAGGGGAAACCTTGGTTGAAGGCCCAGTAGTTGAGCTTGTGAACCTTGAGATAACAGGAACTACTTCAGCAACCATTACCCTAAGTGAGGCACCAGCTGGAGAAGGTGTCTCACAACCTCTCTCTGACCAGAGCTCAAATGAATAACCAAGCAATGAAGGCCAAAACTCTCTCCAACCTGAATCACAAAGGTCTGTGAGTGACAAAGGTAAAAGGAAGATGACTCCTGAGGAGATTGAGGAGGAGGAAAGAGAGAAGAAGAGAAAGCTAAGGGTAGAGAGTTCAAGTGGATCCCCAGGCTTCATGGAAGCTGCAATCAGGGCTGCCCCCAGGCCAAACACTTAATATGATGAGTTAAAGGCAGCTAGATTAAACTACTTAGGGACCAAAAACTATAACATTAATGAACTCATCTCTCTTCCCTAAGAAGAGTTAAATGAACTGGTTGATACTGAGATGTCAATGAAGAGGAAGGAGGCAGAGGATGCAGAACTACTCCTCAAGATCAAGAAAGAAAAAAGGATGAAAAGACTCTACAAGCATGCTCCTACTCTCTCCCCAGTTCAAGAAAGCCCTGAGACAGACACTGTGGAAACTGAGCAACAACCTCAGGTAGACAAAGAAGCAGATAGACAAAATATGATTAACTACCTGAGTGCCATAGGACTCTATCAGGAATCTGCACTTCTTTCCTTGTCATATGAATACATGGAGTTTGAGTACCTCAAGCAGCTCGAGCAACAAGTACTGAAAGAACAAAAGGCTGCTAAGAGGAAGATGAGGGAAGAAGCTGCAAAGTCAAGAGCCATCATCCAAAAGAGTCTAAAGAAGTCTGTTGATAGGCAGAGAATGCTAAACTTTTTGAAGCTGTATGGATTCTCCAAAAGAAGGATTAGCCCAATGTCTCTATCTACCATGGATGAGTACATTAAGGTGATCAAGGAGAAGATTAAAAAGGGTGAGCTTATTGACTTGCATTCTCCCCCAAGTCAGGCTGCACCTGAAGTTAAGGGAAAAGGATCCAATCAACTTCATCTTTTGATCCACAGCAGGGTCCTGATCCCTCTCCTTCTGAACCTGTGAGGAAAAAGGATCCAACTGAGAAAGACACGCATAAACAACCTGGTGCTGAAGGCCAGTCTTCTCAGTTGAATTTTGGAAAGAGGAAGAAAAGGAGGGCTACCAGAAGGGAAAAGGAAAAGAAGAAGAAGTCCAAGGCATCTACCTCTACACCTTAGGATGGGTCAGAACATCCTGAGGGTGATCAAGAAGAGGCTGCTCATCCAACTCCTATTCAAGAAGAGCCTCTTGCTGCTGAGAGACCCATCTTGTCCTGGACCTTTGCTGCTAATCTGAACAAATGTTATGTCATTAGAGATCAAGGAGGTCAAGATGTCTACTTCTGGCAAGACATACTTGATCTTCCTATGCATGATCTTTATGACATGAGGAGATACTATGAAACTCTGAGGGATCTGATGTAAATGCTCGATTTTATATTGTGATTGTTGTGGAACAAGTTCACTTTGGTTGTGTTTTGATTTGTAGGTATTGAAGCTAAAGAAGTCGTGTTTTGGAGGAAAATGAGTAAAATACGAAAATACAAGGACTAGAGTTGAAAAATCATGGAAGTTACAAAAATTGCCCAGAAACCCCATACCAGTGTATGATACGCCCGGTATGGGCCTATCATAACGTATGAGTGGGTGTATGTGTGGCCGTATTTGCCAAAAATTACAAAAAGGGGGAGTTTGATACGCCCCCCTGGGCGTATCATACGCCGGTATGTAACCAACTTTCGTATTTTGTGGAATTTCAAGCTACTTAATGATAATTCAACCCTAATTCAAGGGGGACGTTTGGAAGCTTGAATCTTGACAATTCTAAGGTGATTTTTGGTGTTCCAAGGCTCCCGAAATCATCCACAAACATTCCCCAAATCAAGATTGAAGATTCATTGAAGACCATGAGTGGCTAAGTTCTTGTTGATTGCTTTCGGGAGTACAATTCATGTTAAGTGAAACAATTGGTATGTTTGATTAGGTGTTTTTGTATTGAACAATGGATTAATGAATGAAATTTTATGTTTTGATTAAGTTAAAAGGTTTACTTATAAATAAACTTGTGGGCTTGATTATCAGTTTTCGGTTTCCTTGCATCGTGAGCCCATTAAGAAAAGTAGACAACGTGATATAGGTGAATTGGTAACTTTATGAATGAACGAGTCTTAAAAGATTGTTTCTTTGTTACTACTTTAGTCAAAAGCTAAAATCTTGAAGTATTGTTTCTTACAAACCCTAATTTAAAGTATCAATTGTGGATCTTGCGGAATTAGAAACCCGGAAGTGATTGTTTCTTATTATTTAGTTATAATTGTTTCAAAGATTCTTGCTTTTTGCAATTGTGTTCATTAATTCATCCAAGGTTTTAATCTTTAATTATAAAGTTTGTGTCTTTATGTTAATTGAGTCATATTGTTAAACACTTTCCACATATTCCTTGTGGAAACAACCTTACTTACCCTTACACAATAAAGGTAGCTAAGACCGATATATTAACTTGTTTTTGATCGAGTCTCGATAACTAGATCAGGATCCTGACAAAATGATGAGTAAAGGAATGGTCTTGATCCTAATGAGGACTGTCAATAGATAAAGAATACTTCCACCAAAACTTCAAGATCCAGGAGCACCTTTAATTTTAATCCAAGTTGGTGACTTTGAAATCGACAAGGCTCTCCTTGATCTTGGAGCAAGTGTTAGTATTTTACCCGTAAGTTTATATGATCAATACGAGTTTGGACCATTGCAAAAAGCCGATACTACAGTGGTACTAGCTGATTTATCCCTTAAACTTCTGCATGGAATAGTAACTAATGTGATCGTAAAAGTGGAAGATTTTTATTACCCACTGGACTTTCTTGTGTTAGACTATGCAAGCCCTATAAATGATAAGCAACCCAACGTTATTTTTGAAAGACCATTCCTGAAAACTTCTCAATGCTTAATCAATTGTATGACGGGCACAGTAGATATGGCATTTGGTAATAGAAGGTTGCGATTAAATGTATTCTCATATATTCCAAAAACTATATTCACAGATGAATGTTTCATGATGGATGTTATTAATGAGTGCCATACTCATGAAAATAAGGATAGCACCACAGAGCTGTGTATCTTCTGTGACAGGGAAGACAAAAAGTTAGTGATTGAATTAGAAGCACAAGAACAGGAGTGGGAAGTGAAGGCAATGCATGATGGCAAACCGACTTGGACCACCAATTTGAAAGCTTACCAGAGCATATCGATACTCATTTAAAACCATCCTTAATTTCACCACCATAAGTGGAATTAAAAGAATTACCTAAACATTTGAAATATGCTTTTGTAGGTGATAACAAGACTTTACCAGTAATCATTGCATCCAACTTAACGAAGGATCAAGAAGAGGCCTTGATGGAAGTGCTAATTGTTCACAAAGCAGTCATTGGATGGAGTATTGCTGATTTGAAAGGAATAAGTCCATCGATTGTAATGAACAAGATCATCACCGAAGAAGGAGCCAAACCATCACGTGACACACAAAGGAGATTGAACCCCAACATGAAAGAAATCGTTAAAAAAGAAGTGCTGAAGTGGCTTGATGCAGGAATTATCTACCCAATTTCGGATAGCACGTGGGTAAGTCCAACACAAACAGTTCCAAAGAAGGTCGGCATTTAAATTGTTAAGGATGATAAAGGTAATGAGGTAGCCACTCGGCCGGTAACTGGGTGGCATATTTGTATTGATTATAGAAAACTGAATGCAACAACTTCTAAGGATCACTTCCCGTTACCATTCATTGATCAGATAGTAGAAAAGCTCGCAGGTCAAAAATTTTACTGTTTTCTAGATGGGTATTCCTGGTATAACCAAATTGCTATCCATCCCGACGATCAACAAAAGACCACATTCACTTGTTCATATGGGACATTCGCGTTTAGGCGAATGCCATTTGTACTGTGTAATGCCCTAGCTACCTTTCAATGGTGTATGATGAGTATCTTTTCAGATATGGTTACGGAGTCATTGAAAATCTTCATGGATGACTTTTCTATTTTCGGCATATCTTTTGAGTCATGTTTAGCTCAATTAACAAAGGTGCTAAAATGATGTGTAGAAACAAACTTGTGTTAGGGCATGTGATTTCTAGTAGGAGAATTGAGGTGGATCAAGTTAAAATTCAAATGATCTCAACCTTACCTCCACCCACTAGCATAAAAGGGGTACGCTCTTTCCTAGGGCATGTCGGGTTTTATCGAAGATTTATAAAAAAAATTAGTGTCATTACAAAACCCTTATGTAACCTCCCTCTAAAAGATGTTTCTTTCATGTTTGATAAGGAGTATGTCCAAGCTTTTAATGTGTTAAAACAAAAACTAATCGAGGCTCCAATCTTATAATCACCAAATTGGTCCTTACCTTTTGAAATTATGTGTGATGCAAGTGATTACGCGGTCGGGGCAGTTTTAGGACAACGAGTGGATAAGAAACCCGTCGCCATATACTATGCAAGTAAAACTCTTTCTGGTGCACAATTAAACTATACAACTATAGAAAAAGAGTTACTTGTGGTAGTATATGCCTTAGATAAATTTTGGTCGTACATTTGGGGAAGTAAAGTCACTATTTATTCTTACCATAGTGCAGTGCGATATTCTGACCAGATGAACACTTATTATCTGTTGCAACCATTCTGTGGTATGCTAACTTTGCTAATTACTTGGCTGCAGGTACACTTCCCATTCATTGGACTAAGAAGAAAAAGCAACAATTTATGCCACAAGCAAAGCATTACATATGGGATGAACTAGATTTATTTAAAGTGGGAGTAGATCAAATTATCAGACGTTGTGTACCCGACGAAGAGATACAATCGGTTTTGGGACACCTTCATGAATCTGCATGTGGTGGTCACTTTAGTGGCCAGAAAACAGGGCATAAAGTATTATCATGTGGACTTTATTGGCCCACTTTGTTTTAAAATGCTTTTGAATTTTCAAAAAATTGTATAAATTGCCAAAAAATAGGTAGTGTTTCCAAACGGAATGAGATGCCCATGCAACCGATTTTCGTAGTCGACATTTTCGATGTTTGGGAAATTGATTTCATGGGAACTTTTCCTAATTCATATGGAAATTTATACATTTTGGTGGCAGTAGATTATGTGTCCAAGTGGGTTGAGGCCATCGCCACCAAAACTAATGATCATGCTGTAACTTGCAAATTTGTTCAATCAACCATATTTTCACGGTTTGGAATCCCTCGTATGATCATCAGTGATGGGGGATCACATTTCAAAAACTTTAAATTTGGTAAACTACTTAAACGATATGGAGTTGATCATCGGATAGCCACACCGTATCACCCTTAAACAAATGGCCAAGTAGAAGTGTCTAACAGGCAAATTAAAGAAATTTTACAAAAAACCGTGCGAGCCGACTGTAAGGATTGGTCTACGAAGTTGGATGATGCTTTATGGGCGTATCACACAGCTTTTAAAACACCTATTGGCACCACACCTTATCGATTGGTTTATGGGGATGTCATCTACCTGTTGAAATAGCTCATCGAGCGTTATGGGCTGTTAAAAATGTTAACATGGACTATGATGTTGCAGGTAAAGCAAGGAAGCTTTAGTTATGTGAGTTGGAAGAATTGCGGGATGAAGCTTATAAGTGTGCATCTGCTTACAAAGACAAAATGAAAGCAGTGCATGATGCGAAGATAAGGAAAAAGTGTTTCGAAGAAGGACAGAAAGTGTGGCTATACAATTCTCGGTTAAAACTCTTTCCTGGGAAACTTAAAAGCAAATTGACAGGTCCATACCTTGTCACACGCGTTGGAAACTATAGGGACATGGAAATTGAGGATTTTGAGGATCATCTCCGCCAAGTGGTGAATGGTCACTGCCTAAAACCATACTTGGAAGCTAATGATATCAATGGACCATCTCACGCATCTGAAAATTTCTTATTAAGCACGTTGGAGAACCTTCCCCCTACGTAAACATACAAAGTAATAAGTCCGGCTGAAGACTCTAAACTTAGCGCTAACGGGAGGCAACCCGTGAACTTTGTGGGTGTGTTCACTAGAAACCCTCACGAGACTACAACTCATCCACTCGGGTCTACCGAGGGGTTTAAAGGCTTGATGCATATGCTAAATGTAACCGTGATTCCTACGACAACGAGTTAGGTTTTGTTCTTTCAATTTTTGTTTATTTATTACGCATTATTTCTTTTATAATTCTCATAACGTGCACTGTTAGTTAAACTCCCAAAGTTCTCATCATTCACGTTTATTCCATGGCTAACCACAAGTGTGGGGATTAAACGAAAAACCGTATGTTCTATGTCTTTTATGTGCCTCGGGAGGAGCCACGGCTACACGGGGAATGGCGGATATAAACAAGTTAAACAATTAAGAAAAAAGGCAAAAATAACAAAAACCGGCATATGATACGCCAAGGTGGGCATATCATACGCTGAACCCCTAAAAACATGCTGAAATTTTGAGCCAATACGCCCCAGAATACGCCCCCTAATACGCCAGGAGGCGTATGATACGCCGTGGTTAGGCGTATGATACGCCGAGTATGTGTCATGCGGCGTATGATACGCCGGGGTCGGGCGTATCATACGCCGGTCATCTGCCAGCCCCAAAAAAGTTGACTTTTGACCAAATGCACACCACACAATCCACATCCAACACCCAACCTATGAATTAAACACCATTTTCACCCATTTTTACACCATTTCTTCATCTTTCACACCCAACACCCTTCCCCTCACCAAGAACACTCACCTTCTACCAAACACAACTCCCTCAATTTTCAACCAAATCAAACGTTTGTGGTGTGCTTGTTGGATAATTCTTTTGAGAAAAACACGAATCTGGAGTTAGATTTTCAAATCTCTTAAGGATTCGTAAGATTTGAGAAGGGTGAAATTCGGGTAATTTGGGGGGTTTTGCAATTCAAGACAAGTTCAATACTTTCAAGATCTTAACACCTTCCAGGTATGTTTTCTGTCATTAAATTCAAATTTCATGTGTTACAACTCATTATATGGTGATTTACATGTGATTCCCTCATATATGGATATGAATATAAGCATAGATCATAGTGTCACATCTTTAGTAAGAGATAGATGCTTATACGTATTCAAAAGGAGGGATCTTAGGATAGAAACTTAGGATCTTGATTGTGTTGGGACAACCTATGACAAAATAGGAATTGAGAATTTCACATGAACACCATCTTTGAATGAAGGTGAATCAAGTGGGAAATTTCATGTAAATAAAATAAAAGCATGTTTTCATAATAATGAATGACATAATCATACAATGTCAAGATCACCATGACACCATGAAAACTCAATAATGAACTAATGCACAAAAGTTGACCCAACACTTAGAAATCTTAAAGGTAACCGTAGTATTGTGTGTTGCAGGAACTATGCATCTTTTCAGGAGCAAATCAAAAGGTAAACAACCAGAATCGTCGAGATCTTCCAAGAAATAGAAGAAGCAAAGTCACGGTGATTTGCAAGATGAAGACATGACACCAGCTGATCAAGGCAGGGGGTCAAAACCAAGCTTCACTCGCGCTAAGAAGCTATCCGCACACGACGCATGGTGGCAAAAGGAGCTTTACATGGGGAAATTTGAAAAAGGGAAGAAAAACATGGATAACATCTTGTATGTGAACGGTCTGCAATGTTAGAAGATTTTGAAGCCTTGGGGGTGGTGGACAAGTTTTGAAGGCTAGGATGGGAAGCAGCATTGACATTCCATGATGAAGGCCATAATGACAAGATTCCAAGCAAGGCTATTCTGGAATGGATGTCAATATTAGATAAGGAAGATAGTAACAACCCCCTCATATAACCGCATTAAGGGGGTGGGTAGGTAAGAAGGAGATGGTAATGTCATTCGATACCATCCGACAAGTTGTGAGTTTCGATTCAAGACCAGCAGATCAATATGAATACCCTCTTGAAACGGTTATTTGGAACAGCGAGTTTGTCACTCAGGAAGATATGGTCATAATACCAAAACTAGGAGATAAGAACACTATTAGGCAGATGGATGTGCGCATCATACATGCATTGTTAACAGAAAGAAGGCTGCTGTCACTAAGGCACTTAATCTTAATGAATGTCTGGGATAGTCGGGAGAGTGCAGATAAGAAGATGATTCCCCATTGTAGACTAATCACAGCCCTTATGAGAGCACAAGGGGTGTTGGGAAAAACACTCAATACATTATCAAGCCACACAAGTTCTTTATGGTTGAAAAATTCAGCAAATTATCTTGGTACTACAAGAAGACTAACACCCAAATTATGTTGTAGGATAAAGGAACCAAGGAAGTACACATGGGAAGGAAGCCAAATGCTCCACCCCTACGACCAGCTGAACAACTAAAGTCAATGTCTTCAGAGGAAGATGGTGATGCAGATGAAGATGAAAATGATGAGGAAGATGAAGGATTCACTGAAAAAGGGGATGGCTCAGAACACACACCCATTCCCATTCGAAGACAGTCAGAGGCACCATCAATAGAAGAAAGGATGAGAAGGATAAGGCCTAATGAGTATGGGAAATGGTCTGTCATTGCTCGATACCAATATGACATGACCAACCGAGAATCAATCTTTGCAAAAGATAGGCATGAAGAGGCAATGGCACTATAGCGAGAAGCAATAGAGAGACAAAATTTATATGCAAGAAATCAGGCGTATCAGCATAAGTTGTTCCTCAACCAAAGGTATGACGATCTAACTCAACAAAGACATCATCATGATTTCTATGCAGGGAGAGAATACGTGCCATCTCAGTGGGTCCCTCTATCCAAGATAAATCGACTGGAGCCAAACGGGTATTTATGATGGGCAAGCAATATACTCATATCTAGCTTCACAACCATCTCAATGGGTCCCTCTACAACCACAAGAGCCACCGGCAGAAGGAACCACTGATCCATACAATTTCCAGCAGATGCAGAATTTGATGACCGAATGGTTTGGCCCACCCTTACCGCCACCGCAAGTTGATGATCCATATGATGACCCTAGCCGGAACCATCGTGGCACTCACTGATCGAGTGTTGCACACTGATCAGGTCCATATTCTCCACCCCTTTTAGTTATGAATAATATTGTGTGTGTGACTTAGACAACTTATTAAATAATTGTATTAAGTGGACGGATGATGAATAAGGGGTGGGAAATGAGTTGGTAACTTTGAATGCTAAGTAAGTGAAGTTTTAATAATGGTTATCTTTGTGTCATCAGATTAACTACCATACATTAAGGACAATGTACCTCAAGTGTGGGATGAGAGGATTTGATAAAACGATGAATTTTTTTTTTAATTTTTGCAAATCTTCAGGTGAAATTTATGTGTTAAAGATCAAAACTTTCAATGTAAATACCTAGCTTGTTGCTTATCAAAAGATTGGCATAGATCCTAGGTCATGATCATATTCTTTTAGTTTCATGAAGAAGTATTTCAAGTAGGTCGTCTTTGAAAATATTGAGGATGCTTGATTAGGGTTAACAAGTTTTTGATATAATAAACTCATATGCACATCGATAGCCTAAATTCCTACTTGGTGAGATTTTGAGCTTATTACTTAAAACACAATCCTCTATATTCATTTGTTGAGAGTAGGCCATATACTACTTTGTTGCAGAACTTGTATTATTGGATGCATGCCAAGACCATAAGCAAGATGTTTGCACATAAATGACAAAAGCAAGTTAGGAACCCCTTTACTTGTTATCGTTGTTTATTGTTATCCATCCTAAGCCTTAGTAGCCATGTTGAGCCTTAACCTATTCTTTTGTTAAACACGATATATAAAACCAAGTTGTTAGTTGATAACCAACCGTGAAACAGTTCAAAGTAAAGGAGCTTTACAAGATCAAACTTACGTTATAAAAAAGTAGTTGTTTAGAATGGATCAAAGTGATCAAGCTCTGTTAGTTATGTTAATAAGGATTGTTTAATGGTTTGGTTTCTTTTTGTGTATGAGTAGCCATTCAAAGCCAAAAATTACCTACCGTTACCTAACCCCAAAAACCCATAAGTCCTTTAGATATGTGCAATGTTTATGCAAGTGGTGGAGGCATGATTACTATACAAGCCTATGTGGACAAAATAATATAATGGATTATTGAGTGATTACACTAGTGCATATTTCACTAGTCCATATATAAACCTAGAGGATTGAATTATTGTAAGGGGTGTGTACATGGGATTAAAAAAATCAAAAGCGTGTCAAGCTTATTTGGGTGTTCTGTTTTATTTGCTAAGAGTTGACTTCCTAGAATGCGAATCTATTGAACATTGTAAATCTTGTGAATAAGGTTATGACCTTGGACCTTAACTGAGCATTGATAAGGGATTAGTAATGTGTATTTGCAAGGATGGTTTTATAGAATACAATTGAACTTTGCTTGAGGACAAGCAAAAGCTTAAGTGTGGGGATGTGATCACGAGTCAGAATTTCAGTGTCTAATTGATCTGAATGCTCAATTTTACATTATGATAGTTATGGAACAAGTTTACTTTGGTTGCATTTTGATTTGTAGGGATTGAAGCTAAAGAAGCCGTGTTTTGGAGGAAAAGGAGTAAAATACAGAAATACAAGGACTAGAGTTGAAAAATCATGGAAGTTACAAAAATGGCCCAGAAACCCCATACCAGCGTATGATACGTCGGGTATGGGCGTATCATACGCCGGCCAACGTATGAGTGGGCATATGTGTGGTCGTATTTGCCAAAATTTACAGAAGGGGGCATATGATACACTGCCCCTGGGCGTATCATACGCTGGTATGTAACCAACTTCCGTATTTTATGGAATTTCAAGTTACTTAATGATAATTCAACCCTAATTCGAGGGGGACTTTTGGAAGCTCGAATCTTGAGAATTCTAAGGCGATTTTTGGTGTTCCAAGGCTCCCGAAACCATCCACAAACATTCCCCAAATCAAGATTGAAGATTCAATAAAGACCATGAGTGGCTAAGTTCTTGTTGATTGCTTTCGGGAGTACAATTCATGTTAAGTAAAACAATTGGTATGTTTGATTAGATTTTTTTGTATTGAACAATTGATTAATGAATGAAATTTTATGTTTTGATTAAGTTAAAAGGTTTACTTATATATAAAGTTGTGTGCTTGATTATCAGTTTTCGGTTTCCTTGCTTCGTGAGCTCATTAAGAAAAGTAGACAACGTGATATAGGTGAATTGGTAACTTTGTGAATGAACGAGTCTTAAAAGATTGTTTCTTTGTTACTACTTTAATCAAAAGCTAAAATCTTAACGTATTGTTTCTTACAAACCCTAATTTAAAAGTATCAATTGTGGATCTTGCAGAATTAGAAACCCGAAAGTGATTGTTTCTTATTATTTAATTAAAATTGTTTCAAAGATTCTTGCTTTTTGCAATTGTGTTCATTAATTCATCCAAGGTTTTAATCTTTAATTATAAAGTTTGTGTCTTTAAGTTAATTGAGTCATATTGTTAAACACTTTCCACATATTCCTTATGGAGACAACCTTACTTACCCTTACACAATAAAGGTAGCTAAGACCGATATATTAACTTGTTTTTGATCGAGTCTCGATAACTAGATCAGGATCCTGACAAAATGATGAGTAAAGGAATGGTCTTGATCCTGATGAGGACTGTCAATAGATAAAGTAATCTCTTCTGTTTTGGTAGCATCAGCCTAGGGGGAGTTTGTAAGTTTTATACTTAAAGGCTGATGCAACTAAAGCAACCAAAGAGCTCTCAGCATGCATGCATGAAGTACTGAGTGAAGTTACTTCGGAAGTTTTATACAACTCAAGGAAATAAACTAAGTGTAAAATCTTTCAAAGCCAAATGACCAACATCTTCCAAAGCCAAAGATGAAGTCTTCCAAAGCTTCAGAGACAGAGTCTTCCGAAGCCAAAGACTGACTTCTTCCGAATACAGAGAAGACATGCTTTCTCTGATCACCTTTTGATAAAGCTGAACAACTTTCCGCTGCCACTCTGAAGACTCACCAACTTATATGAGTTGATGAGAAGATCCATGCTTATGTCAACTGTAGATTATGGTCATTGGTCTGTAACTTACTACTTTTATACCTTTTATCCTTTTTGTAATACATTAAGATGTAAGTTGTGGCATGTCATAGTCACAAGTCAAAAGGCAATCTGTCTTTTGACTCTACATTGATCTTGTTATTGTCTAGATTAGTGTTTTCAGCTGGCTTTCAAAGTATAGCCGGCTGTAAGATGTAGTATAAAATGTCTTAAGTACTTGTATCTTTTTTTATGCTTTGTAACACTTGTAAAAGAATTTGAGAGCAATATACATTATTCTTGAAAACCAATATCATCTTGTTATTGTTCTTGTTCTATCTCATACTTGTTTATGTTCTTAGCATCATTCATATAAACCCGGTTCCCTATTTGATTTATTAAGTGTTCTAACACTCTTATTATTGTGAAATTGTTGCATTGATCCCCTTCAACGGTCCTACAAAAAATTATCGGGTCGGGTTAGTTATATAAAATAAAGTAAGATACAATAATAAAAGAACATATTATTAGATGTAAAAAACACATAATATAAAAACGATAGTATTTACGAATTGAAATAAAACATCCTATAGTTGTTCCCTAAAAGTTTTCATTTTTAACAAACGTTACATCACATACTTGACAAAAGCTTATTGAAAGAATTTATTTTCAATAAAACAAATGCAAGAATCATTCATATGTTTATCATTCATTTAATTACGTATAACTCTTTTCACATGCTTCATTGAAAAAAAACTTTTTCAAAAAACTAACTAATTGATTATCGATAAAATAATTGAGTAATAAATCTTGAGTCTTGTCTTCTAATTGACAAATTGGTTGTTTTGCCTCTTGAGTTTTGAATACAATTTGTAAGTCTGTTAATTTAATTAATTTTTAGGTTTTTTGAAAGTGGGTTAATTTAATTTAATTAACTCATGTGCTTTATAGTTATTTAGTGAAAGTAACCTTATTTAGATATTTAATCAATTAACGCGTAGGTTTTTTCTTTTTTTATTTCTAGTTTTGGTTTTATATGTATTTTTCATAACTAATAGAGTTCCTATCCAAAAACACAATGAAATTGTAATCATCTATAATGTGTTTCTTGATTAATTGATGTTATTGCTAGTGGAGTGATTTGTAATATGTTTTTTTGATTATTTTATTTTATTGTGTTTTCTATACAAGTCGTTTGCGTGTTAAAACTGTCCATATAATAGCCATGAGTGTTCAAAATATGGTTGCAAAACTCACTAGACGCTGCTAGATGAGTCAACTGGAAAGTTGTGAGTACTCGGCCTAGGCGGGGAGTGCTCGAGGAGTACTCAGACGTGATATATTATAAATAAATTAGTATTTAGAAATTATAAATATGTCAAATATCATAAGCTTACTAATATCCATAAAAAAATACGTTAATATCATTATAAATAAAAAAGAATACATGTTCAGATATAAAAATATTTCCAAACTTAATATTAATTACTTAATATTATAGACGCAATAACATTTAATTATTATTTTTCAAGGTATTTCCATGAAAAGCAATAAAAATCCAAAAAAATAGTGAAAAACAGCGAAAATCTATGAAAAATTATGAAAATCCCAGTTGGACCGAGTTTGACCGATTCCAAGTAATGTTAACCAAGTTCATAAAATGTGCCTCGGCACCTTGCCAAGTACAGAGTACTCTCTGAGTACTTGGCCGCCTAGGCTGAGTTTTACAACACTGGTCCAACGTGAGCCATTTTTAAAATTAAAATAATTAATATTTGAAAAAAATAAAGCATGGGTGTTTTGTGCCTAAACGGGCTCAAGAACTAAACGGTCATTGTTCATGAACTAGGACAATTGTTACTGTAAGGGCTGACATAATGTGGGTCAGCTCTCTTCTGACAAATATGGCGACTTGAATGATCGTTGGGACTTGCAGGCAGCCTTTAAGTGAAGGGCTTACGTCATAACCGTCAAAAATACAAAACAGTCATTTGATTGTCCTGTACAAAACCGTTTAGTTGTGCAGTTAGATAGGTGTGGTATGTGTTTAGTAGGAACTTTTTTTATCTACTTATTATCCAAATTAAGTTTTGTTGCCTTGTTGGCATTCTCATTTTTGTTTTTATGCACTAAAGTGTAGCATCACCAGCCACAAAAGTCCAGGGAAAAAAAGAGAGAAAAGATCCAAAACTTATTCATTCGAGCTCACAATGTCATTGTCGTTCCAATATTGTATAAAACACACCATACAATATTATATTATCAAACAAAGAACATATAGGACTATGATCATATCATAAGGGTTAACAACACTCATTCACTTAAACAAATCGGTCAAGGTATTCCTCAACAGTAGTGTATTTAACATCTGGATAGAGCTGAGAAGCCTCAACACCAAATGAGGGTTCGATCTCAAAGTTGGTAAGATCTCCATTAACGAAAATTGAGTGATTAATCGCAAATATAAGATTGATCGGAAATTCAGACTCTGAAACAATCAAAGAATTAGAATATAGATTCTAAGAATAAATAATTAAGGAAATAAAATAATTTAGAAGTTCATAGATGAAAATAAAATGTTATTTTTATTTCCTTTTAGATTTTGTGTTGTTTGACCTAATTCATTCGGTAATTACTTGAGGTTTTCCTTTGAGAATTACTAATTGATATTTCGGTAGGGGATTTTCACGTATGATGCTATTTTGCATAGTAGCGCGAAAGATACCTTGAATAAGCTTGAGAACTTGTTCCTCAGGGACATAAGTTTTATCTAAGGTTTTCCCAATCTTCTTCTCCCAAAGGGATACAAGTTCATTGAAGGAGCAAGTGTTTTTAGGGGGTTTGATGTAAAGAATCTTGTTTAATGTTCTTGGGTCATCCACAGCTTTGATTGTGTAAGTACCAATATCACGTTCTTCATTGAAAACAACTACAATCACATATAAACAAACATTAATTATGGTGACTAGTAATTACATGATGCCAAAGATTTGATATATTTTCATTTGAATTTCAATAGACGTGTCGATTTCAACTCATATTATCAATAAGTTTATTCAGGTTTCATCTTATATTATCCATGAGTTTATTTAGGTTGTGTTGTATATTCACAAGTCAAACGGATCAAATAAAACATCTAGCAGAAAAACGGTAACAAGTTATAAGTCAGCCAATCACATATAATAAACTCCTATATCGCTTAATCAATAAGTTATAATCCAATCTTTATCGAGATGTTAAAACATCTACCTCATATCTTCATCTTGCCACTTCAACTTTTAACAATTTTCCATAAAAATAGATATATGATTATAAGGGGTGCTATTGGTCAATTTGAGGACCTAAAATTGGCAAATCCGATCATCAGTTGGTTTCGCGATAGGTTTTTCAAAAGAATTTTTGTCTGTCCAATTTAAAATTTCTAAACCCTATCAAACAATTTGTTTTGTGCTTTGTACTTGAAACCTATCGGAAATAACCGAACAGGACCACAGGATTTTTAAGTGATGTAACTTTTTATACTTTACGTTGGCTTTTAATTATTTAAAGTTAGGTAATACACATAATTTGGCTTTGCTAGCAATACAAGACAAGACACGACACAGTTGATCTTTTTAATTTCAAGTATTGTAACATTATAGCGTCTTTACTTTGAGCATGTTTTTATTCTTTTAATTGTATAGGCCAATAAGCGTTAAACCGTGCAATCAGATTGAAACCAGATTATTATTCACGGTTTGTTTTCCTTTGGTTTGGTTTTAATTAATATTCACGGTTAATTTGTTTCGTCTCATGCTTTTACTTAAAAATTGTCAAAACTGAAACATGAACACTCTTAGTAAAGATTAACTTGTTACCTTTTGGATTTCCATCGCCAAGAATGGTTACTTTATCTGTAGGAGGTGTGGTGGCTCCAGGCTGAACAAATGTGGGCAGAAAGTAGCCCGCGAAGCAGTTGCAAGCAACATACGTGAATGGAATCCCCTCGGCCTCTATCGCTCTACGGATCTGCTTCTTCCCAGCAAAAGCCGAACCTGCGGGCTCAACTGCGTTTTGACGATCCACATCCGTACCAAACTCGGACGGGAAAAACCTCTAAACAAAAACAAGATCTTAAACATGTTAATATCAAGTTTTGGTAACAGTTGATGAACTAAAATTATGAATGCATGAGGTAACAAACCTTGACATTTCCGGCTTCTTTGATGGCAGCAATGATTTTGGTTTGATCTGGTATTTGCAGATTACCCACCGTTGAAATCACCACATCCACTTGCTTAATCGCCTTTACTAAACTTTCATGATCGTTTAGATCACCCTGCACATCATCAAAAATCCATTAATTCTTAAAAGACACTTTAAAAAAGTGTACATTTTGTTTGACTTAACTCTCATTACGCGCTAAGTTCAAAGAGGGGCTGGATCTCTTCGTGATCTGATGAGCCAGCCTTACCTTCAACTTTGTGTAGGAGGTTGTTTCTACAACTTGACTGATGATTTTTTTGTTTTTTAATCGAGTTTAATTGCAAATGGTAATTGGGTGCGGAATGAAATGCTTTTGGTTTATAAGTGTTCCGTAAATGCGATTTACCGTAAATGCCATTTACGAAAGTGCTACTTGGCACAAACCGGTAAGCTTCTTTATATTAAAGGCATCTTTTAGGATTAACACATAAGCACTTCCGTAAATAACATTTACGGAACCACCCAAAACAAATACAGTTTTCAAAATATACCCACATACCATGATACAATATCTAAAATCCCTATTTAAAAAAAAAAAAAATCTAGAATCCATTATTTTAACTTCATAAACTAACAAACTTACCGGTTGCTTTAAGGTTTACCCTCTTAAACCTGACTTCATGAACCCGAAATTATTATGTTTATAAGTTTGAAAGTAGATATGAAACATACATGGACGAGAGTGACACCGGAGTTCTTGAAGCTTTCAACGAGCTGACCCTTCACCGGGTCTGCGACGGTGGACTCTCGAACCAGTGCGAAGGTCGGGTGGCCAGCTTTCGCACTAGCTTCAACGATAAACTTTCCGATGTAGCCGGTTCCTCCAATGACCAGAATCTTGCTCTTTTCTGTTGCCATTTATTGTTCTGGAAAAGATGAAACACAGATTTATTTCTCTGGTGAAGACTGAAGAGGAGGTTTAATTGATCGGAGATGGTGGTGGACTCTTGTAGGTGAACCACCACAATTTATGCTTGTTGTGAATGAAAAGACATGATTAAAGGCCCCGAAATTGGTGGCATTTCCATGTTAAAGAAGCAGGTTTATGATTATTATTCTGACTTTTCATTCGACGTTGATGAAATTTAAGAAATCTATGTTCTTCTACAGTTAATTCGACACTTTCAGAACTTACTTTTACTCATCATATATATCCTTTGATAGTTTTAATAAATCCATGTATTACACAGGTTAATTAAATAAAATATTAAATATAATAAAATTTTACTTAATTTAAAATAATATTTTAGGATAAGATATGATTTAAATTACATAGGAGTAAAACAATAAGTAATAAAACGACGATATCAATTTTTTAAGTCGTTTTCAAAAAAAATCAAATATTTTGTTTAAATAAATTGTTATTTTTATAAATTTCCTTATTATAACTCTTATTTTTAATTATTTTTGGTTCATAAAAAATTTACTTTTTAAAAAAACTAAATATTCATATTTTAAAATAAGTTTGATGTTTTAGAAAAAATTTAATTTATAAAATTTTATTTCTTTAGAAATAACATCAATAAAAAGATATTTTTCTTAATTTATTAGGAAACCATTTTTAATCTAAAAGTGACTTAAATAATATTATTTGTAATTAAGGTAATTTATTTAATACGAGAGAGAAGCGGAAAAATTTTTGTGAGAATGAATGTGGTGTTGTCACGTGTCATCTATAGTTACCCTTTTATTATAGTAGAAGGATAGAAGAGTTATGATATATTTTATATAATATTTTATATAAGTGTAAGATTGTTGTTTTACATTAATTTTTAATAGTTTAAAAAATAAAATTGTATTATTATAAATTCAACTAGATTACATATTTTTACACATGTACGAATTATATGATTAAAGCTATTAATAACTTTAAACTAACTTCGATCACGATTTCTAAATAATTACAAAGTACTAACATATATTTTTATACCATAAAATTAAATATTTTATTGTTTTTTATTTACGTATGGTATTAATGCAGTTTTTTTTTAGTTTAGGAAATTTCACATGATGTATTTGTCATCGCATCACTTATGCACCCGTCCGCTCATATCAATACGCATCATACCAAAACCTCAACTCGAAAAGAAACACATTTACCACACCTATAGTACTATACTTTGATAAGAAATCTTGGTTAAATTTGAATTAAACGCTGTACATGATAATCATTGTTTAACTTTTAAGTTTAAACAAACATTTTTCTATGTTGTGATCATAGAACGAGAATATTAATATGTAATTTTATCATAAAATATTTTTGCCTTGTTTTGCGCTTGATCGTGAAGGAAGGTTGTTCCCCACAATAACTTAGATCATAGTCCATCAAGTTTGGTTTCATGATTGCAACAACTAGATTCAGAATAAGTAACTTATAGACGCAATTAAAAGAAATTGCTTCTTTTCAAAGATATAATTATATGAGTCTTAAAAATAATAATTACTATTTCTTTGTCGTTTTCATGTTTTCAGGTTGATTAAGGGTTTCCACTAGACATCAAAGGTTGGTTGGATCGGTGATATTGTTTCTTATGGATCAGACTTGTTAAATCACACTTATCAAACTGATCATAAACTAATGTGCCATAATTCAACCAATAATTTATACTTTATGTTAGAGTAATTTTAGATAAAGTTTAATGTCGGTTTTGCTCTCTGAGATTTGCCAATAATAACCATTTTCTTTCAAAAAATTATAAATATCAATTTAATTTTAAAAGTTTCATAACTTGTTTTAATTTTAATCCAAAAGTTTCTTTACTTGTTTTAACTTAAGTTCAAAATAATAATGTTTTTGCATTAAAATTGAAACAACTTATAAAACTTTTAAAGGTAAAATGATTTTATAATATTTTGTAGAAAAATTGTTACTTTTATTAAAGGGTAAAATTAAAATTAACTCTTTTATATATATAAGATCATACTTTGTCCTTAACACTTTCATGTGAGTTTTTAATAATAAAAACAAACATCAATGATTTTTAGCGCAAGTGGTTAATATGAAATACCCATAACATGTATATAAAGGGGAGGTCATTGGTTCAAGTCTCACTATGAGCAAAAATGCTCATAGTTGAGCCAGTGGGTTTTCTCAGCAATGGGTTTACTCTTGAGGGGTTGGGGTGCGGTCCCTGTTGAAAAACGGATAGGTGATCCCGATTTAGATAACACCTATCTTTCGAAGCAGAGTCGCACGTTTGCTGTTCAAAAAATAATAATAAAAAACAAACCAATCTTTCATCATTTTATAAAATTGGTTTTCACCGGTGAGACCGCATTTACGTTTTATCATCCTTGGGAAGGATGAACCAACCCATTAACATCCTTGAGAACCCCAAGTAATCTTTCATCATTTTATAAATAAACTTTAAAATTATTATTTAGAGTAAACTTCAATTTTGCTCCTCGTGGTTTGGCTCAAATAACGCTTTTCATCCAAACGTTTTAAAATTACGATTTTACTCCCTGTGGTATGTAATCTGTGTCAGATTACTCCAACCCACTAACACCGTTATTATTTTCTGTTAAAATAAAAGGGCATTTAGATCTTTTTATATTTAAGGACTAATTATGTAACTCTAATAAATGAAAGGATTAGTTATGTAATTTGCTATAGATATATACATTATCAGTATCATCATCATCCATCATCATCATATCTCTCTCTCTCTCTCATCCATTACACCACCATCATCAATTCATCATCCACACTCGTCTCCACCACCCACCTCCACCATCGCACCACCACCCGCCTCCACCATCGCACCACCACCCGCCTCCACCATCGCACCACCATCGCACCACCATCCACCTCTCACACAACCACCATCACCCACCACCCCTCCACCATCGCACCACCACCCCCTCCACCATCGCACCACCACCGAAATCCCCCATCACACCACCAGCTTCCATCGCACCCACCTGTATCTTAGATCTATTCAAGAAAAAAACCCATAACAAAAACCCTAAATCTATTTGGGTGTGCAGAGGAAGATGGTCATGTAAACTCGATGATGACGATGATGATGGTGACTGAAGACGATGGTGAGAGATGAAAAGGTGTTGTGCGGTGGCAACGGTGGTAGAACTTGCGGCGTTGTAGGGGTGTGGGGTTGGGTGAATCGAGGAACAAAGGAGGTGTGGTTTGGGTTTTAAGGTAAGTGATAGGAAGGGAGTTGGATGATGGTGGTGAGCAATGATGGTTTGGGGGGTTACGATTTTGCTGGTGGCGGTGGGAGATGAAGGTGATGGTGTTGGATGGTGGTGGATGGTGGAGGTGGGTGGTGACAGGAAGGGGAATGGAGAGTTGGAGGTGGGTTAACTATGTAAATTTAACTACATTACACATCTAATACATTTGCTACTTTAAGCATATTACATAAGTAGTCCTTATGTACAAATAGTCTAAAATACCCTTCCATTTAACAGGAAAAACTAACGGCGTTAGTGGGTTGGAGTTAATTGTTATGTATTACGAACCACAGAGAGTAAAATCGTAATTTTGAATCGTTTAGATGAAAAGTGTTATTTGGGCCAAACCACAGGGAGCAAAAGTGAAGTTTACTCTATTATTTAACTAGGTAAATGCATCGGCGTTTTGCAATGGATGTATCAATACATTCAAATAATTTCGAATAAATCTAGTTTACTATGTATTGTTACAAAGCAAATATAGGTATTCAATATTACCCAACGAACAACCAAAAGCTAAATAAATAGTGTTGACACAACTACTTAACAAACAGCTCAAGCCGGAACTTCCTTTTAGCCACACAAACATAAATCTCTTCTTTGACTTTGTTGTATAAAAAGACAGTTTCGACACTATTTTATGGACTTTGAAGTTCATGTTTGAAGCATACGCAAGAAAGATAGATATTGATTCCAATCTAGCCATAGGTGCATGGACTTCATCATAATCAAGACCTTTGAATTGATAAAAACCCTGCATGACGAGTCACGCTTTATTCCAAACAATAACACCTTTTTCGCAAGAAAGATGGATATTGATTCCAATCTAGCCATAGGTGCATGGACTTCATCATAATCAAGACCTTTGAATTGATAAAAACCCTGCATGACGAGTCACGCTTTATTCCAAACAATAACACCTTTTTCAGCCATTTTGTTTCTAAATAACTAACGTGTTCCGATCGGCACCTTTCCTTTCGAGAATTCTACAGGTTCCCATACTCTAGTTTGGATATGAAGCAAGCAAAAACACAAGTATTGATTGCTCTTGATTGACCTTCAGTTTGCACACAATAAGTGACATGACCAATAATTGCATCAATAAGATGATTCTTGTGAACTCACATCAATAGAATCTTTTCTTAATAGTATCTTTCAAATTCGACATATGAACAACAGTATCCACTACTTCATCATTATCTTTGATAGTGGGAATCAGATCCACTACAAAATGCTCCTTATTTGCATTAACAATCGGTGACAATTCAACCAATTTTTTATTTTCGAATGGCACTTGAATCACTATGATCCATGTATCTATAATTGGACACTCAATGTTCTCCAACATTAGTGGAGATGAATATATATAGATATAAGAGTTACATATAGATCACATAATAATATGGTAATTACACATGAGGACAAAAGAAATATAAATCTACAAAGATGATGTGTTGATAGCCTCCCTCAAGCGAATTGGTGGTGGTCCAAGGCGAAGCATGCTGCGAAAAGACTCGAATTGAGGTCTGGGTAGACTCTTCGTAAATATATCAGCCACTTGAAGCTTGGTTGAAATGAACTTGGTGTGAAGTTTTCCCAAGGCCACAAGTTCACGTATGAAGTGATAATCCAATTCAATGTGTTTCATTCTTTTGTGTGAAATTGGATTTTGAGTGAGAAATAGAGCGCTGCGATTGTCTCAAAGCAGAGTTGGTTTGGTCGATGGAAGATCATGAAGTTCTGTGAGTAAGTGGGTTATCCATATGAGTTTAGCAGCAATGTTCACCATAGCTCTATATTCGGATTCACAGCTATAGCGTGAAACAACGGGTTGCTTTTTAGCACACCAAGAGACTAGATTACCCCCCAAGAATATGGAGAACCCATAAGTAGATCAACGTGTTTCAAGACACCTAGCCCAGTCAGCATCCGAGAAACCAAGAAGGGATGTATGAGTGGGTTTGGAGAAGGTGAGACCGTAAGCAATTGTGCCTTTGATGTACCAAAGAATCCGCTTGACACCCCGAAAGTGATCAATTGTTGGAGCATGTAAAAATTGGCTTACCTGATTAATAGCATAGGATATATCTGGTCGGGTAATAGTAAGTTACTGAAGCGCACCAACAAGTGAACGGTAGAGGGACGGATTAGAGTAAGGCTCACCTTGAGTGGTAAAGGAGGTATTAGAGGCCAAAGGCATGTAGGCAGGTTTAGCATCCAACATGTGCGCACGTTCCAATATTTCATGTGCGTATTTTGCTTGGTTGAGAAATAAACTTGTGGGGGGTATGAGTGACTTCAAGGCCAAGGAAGTAATTAAGAACTCCCATGTCTTTAATTGCAAACTCATTATTAAGCTTGGTTATGAAAGACTTGAGTGTGGAATCTTGATTGTCGGTGAGAATGAGGTCATCAACATAGACCAAGAGGTACATAATACACGTGTCACATTTGAAGATGAACAAAGAGGTGTCTGTTCGGCTACAGGTGTAATCATTGGCCAAAATAAATTTGCTTAATCTTTGAAACCAAGCGTGAGGTGCTTGCTTAAGGCCATATAACGCCTTGTTCAATTTGCATACATGATTTGGGTATTTTGCGTATGCAAACCCAGGAGGTTGTTCCATAAATATACACTCATTAAGTTGCCCATGTAAGAATGCGTTATTGACATCAAGTTGATGTAGAGGCCATTGGTTGAGAATAGCTAATGAAAGAACAATGTGAATGGTTGAAGCCTTAACCACTGGACTGAAAGTATAGGAATAATCGAGTCCAAGGGTTTGGCTATAGCCTTGAGCTACAAGGCGTGCTTTATGGCGTTAAATGGTGCCATCCGAATTAAACTTTGTCCGAAATAACCACTTCGATCCAACAACATCTCGATCATGAGGTCGTGGAACAAGCGACCAGGTATGCTTTTTATGAAGGGCATCAAGTTCCCGAAGCATGGCATCAACCCACTTTGGGTCCTTAACAGCGGTTGTATGACTTTCAGGAGTGGAGGTAGTGAACAAGGCATGATGCAATGGGTTGGAGGTAACTTTAGAGAGATCGGCAAAGTGACGGGGTTTGAATATTCCATTTTTTGCTCGGGTAGTCATGTGATGAGTATTAACGAAAGGTTGTGGGACGGTTGTGTTTGTAATGGAGGTAGTTGGAGACGTAGTGGAGATGGGAGCCGTGCTGTTTGAGGTTGTGAGGGATTGAGACTCTTGAGAAGGGATGGTGGAAAAATTAGTGGTAGGTGGATTGGCAGTAGGGTCAAAGGAAGGCTGGGTAGGTGGGGTAGTGGTTAGAGGAGTGGGGCTATCGGCACAAAGGGGACACGGAATGGATTTGTCAATGGTAGAGTTTAATATGGGTTTGGAGTTAGTCGTAGGAGTATTTGTGGGCACAGTGATAGAATCAACAAAGGTGGTTAATTCACTAGTGGGGAAAGAATTGAGGTGATTGTTGTTAAGAGATGGAAAAATGTTTTCATCAAACCTTGCATGGCGTGTAATGTAGACACGTGAAGATATAGGATCAAGATAACGATAACCTTTATATATGGGACTATAGCCAATAAAGATACATGGTATGCTCCGTGGAGCTAGCTTATGCTCCGAATAATCATGAAGATATGGAAAGACACGACATCCAAAAGTCCGGAACATGTTGTAGTTGGGAGATTGATGGTAAATGACTTCATATGGGGAATTCCCATCAAGGACGGTAGAGGGTAGACGATTTATGATGTATACTGCTGATGAGAAAGCATCAACCCAAAATGAGGTGGGAAGGTGAGCTTTAAACAACATGGACAAGCCCGTTTCAATGATGTGACGGTGTTTTCGACCCGCCCATTTTGTTGCGAGGTATATGGACATGAAAGTCTATGAAAAGTACCATTTTCTTCAAATAAAGTCCGGACTCTATTGTTGACAAACTCGGTTCCTCCATCACTTTGGAATGTTTTTATTTTGCAAGAGAAATGAGTTTGGACTAATTGAACATTTATTTTGCAAGAGAATTGAGTTTGGACTAATTGAACAAAAGCTTTTACAACAATAGGAAAATCAGATTTTAACTGTAACGGATAGAACCAAGTAAATCGGGAGTGGTCATCGATGAAGATGACATAGTAACTGTAGTTCTCATTAGTGTTAACTGGGGAGGGCCCCCAAAGATCACAATGAACCAAATCCAAAGGGTGCAAGGACCGTTTGTCATTATTATTAAATGGAAGTTTGTGACTCTTTGCAAGTTGACAAGCCGAACAAATAATTGGTTTAGGTAATAAAGAAGAAACCAATAACATTCCAAGTTTTTGTAACTTAATAATAACATCAAAATGCACATGACCCAAACGGGAGTGCCAAATCTCAAAAGATGCTTTTGGAGTCGAAGAAGCAAATAAAACTTGGTGATTCGATTGTAGGACGTAAAGACCATTTTCACACCTTCCTTGAGCTAGGATCTGATTGGTCAGCCGATCCTATATAAAAAAATGAGGGTATGATAAGACAACATCAACAAAATTATCTTTTGCCAACTTGCTAACGGATAATAATGGTTTAGTTATATGAGGAACCACCAAAATGTCTTTAAGATGAAGATTACTAGAGATAGTATAGTCACCTGTGTGGGTAACGAAAAGAGTCCTAACGTTACCAAAGGTGACCGAATCATTACCTTGAGAGGCAGACAGGTTGGAGAGGGGGTCGGTGTTGGGTGCCATGTGGTCGGTGGCGCCCGAGTCCACATACCAATCAGGCCCAGCGGAAGTAACATGACATTGAGACAAAAATGCAGAAGCCAATGATTCAGCAGTGGGCTTATGGGTGGCATGTGTTGCAGAAGATGCTAAGTTGGGGCAAGAATTGGCATAATGGCCATCCCGTCTACAAAGTTGGCAGTGCGGAGGATGACGACCACGAGCACGACCTCCACCACGAGGGCTATTATTTACAGCACCGTGATAAGGGAGTATCCCATGACCACGAACAAGGGATGATGGTCGTTGAACTTGAGCAGAAAATGCAACGGGAGGTGTAGTAGGACCGTGAATAGTACGGAGAAACAATTCAGGATTCTCAATATGGGTTAGGAGATCAGTGAACGTGGGAAGGGGGCGGGTGGTGCGAATAGTAGTGGAGAAGGTTTCGAAGGCGGGACCAAGACCACATAGAAACCAATGAACTTGATCGGATTCATCAACCGCATGGTTGATAGCAGCAAGTTGGTCATACAAGCTTTTAAAGGATCGACCAAAATCGGCTACAGACTTGGTTCCTTTCTGCAAGAGTCGAAGTTGATCACGAAGATGATGAACACGATCAATAAAGGTGTTGCCATACATGCTCTCAAGAGCCACCCAAATTTGGCGGGCGGTGGGCAACCCGACGATAGTGGTGACCACCACTTCAGTTAGTGAAGCATGTAGAAGGATGATGGTTTGTTGATCTTTCATGATCCAAGATATGTAATCAGGATTGTCAATGGTTCGATCGCCGGAAATAACCGTAGCAGGAGGGGTGGTAGAGGAGCCATCTATATGGGGAAGAAGGTGTTGATAGGTGAGGATAGGAAGCATTTGGTTCTTCTACAGTAAGTAATTGGAGGATGATAATTTGATGGTGATGAGATGCATAAGTGTGTTCATGGGGATGGAGGTATCTTTGGAAGAGGATGCCATGTGCAGAAGAGGGGAAAACAAACGAGAGGGAGATGGGAAGCGATAGGGGTGGGGAGAGAAAGGGTTGGGGAGGACTTTTAGGCTCTAGATACCATATAATTGGACACTCAATGATCTCAAACATTAGTGGAGATGAATATATATAGATCTAAGAGTTATATATAGATCACATAATAATATGGTAATTACACATGAGGACAAAAGAAATATAAATCTACAAAGATGATGTGTTGATAGTATCTAACAAGACTCAAAAAAATTCAAAAGTACTAGATTCTTCATTAGCTTCTACCTAAACTAGTTCAGATTCAATGTTGGTTGGATACATTCCATGTGGATCAGGACAAAGAAGTGTTGGTTGGACATAATCCATACGATAATCAACATCATGATCTTCATCAGTCTAATTACTTGTTCCAGCAAAAACATTATTAAACACATCAAAAAAGTTAAACAATGATTCATAACTATACATCAATGAAGGTGTTGAACTCACATTAGTTTGTTATTCTTGTGCCAATCAATATAAAAACGAATCAACAACTTGTTTGGTCATTTTATTATAAAACAATATGTTGTTTTATTAGTTGATTAGCCAACAAAATAACGCTCATCTGCTTTCACATCAAATTTTGACACTATGTCTTATGTATGCTATAATGTGCAACGACATCTAAAAGCTTTAAAATGTTTAAAATTTGGTTTATGTTTGAAAATGATTTCATATGGAGTTTTTCTTATTGTTTTCTAATCAACACATGATTTTGAAATATAACATGGGGTGTTCACAGCCTCCACCCATAAAAAAAAAGGTAACCGGGCTATAGATATCATTGTTCTTGCTGCTTTAATAAGTGTTCTACTCCACCTTTCAGCAACTCCATCTTGTTACGGAGTTCTAGCAGCACTGATTGTTTTGCAATTCCCTTTAATCTAGAGAAATCTTTCAGAGTTCTATTGCAAAATTCCATGATGTTATCACTTCGGATGCACTTAACCTTCATGTTGATTTGATTCTCTACTAAGATCATGAATTTGATCAATAAATGTGATGTATCCTTGGTTGCTAAGAAAAACACTCATAAAAATCTAAAAAAGTCATCACTAATAACAAATAATATGAATGTCAATTTATGCTTAAAGCATTAATCAGAAAAAACAAATGCACATGCAATAATTGAAGTAAAGAGTTCATTGAGTTGAGGATTTGGGTTTATGGGGCCTTTTGTGTTATTTACCTTTTAAACACAACAAAGAGTGCTCAATTACATAAAATTCTTTTTGTTGTAAGCCAACAACATGATAAACTTTCACAAGTTTATTCTAGTTTTTTAATTGACATGTGCTAAACAATAATTCTACAAAAAGGAATCATTCTCTAAGGCTTTGAAGAAAAAGCACAAAGTAGTTACCAATGATAAAGAACTATTCATATCCAATAGATATGTATCATTGTCTTTAAGAGTCCTAATAAAACTCACTTATCTAGTACACAAAACCAGGTTTCAAAATCAAATTTTCACTTGCTGTAAAACAATTTAGAAATTTTTTATCACAAATTTGTGAAACTCTTAGAAAATTATGTTTTATCTCTCCTAAAAAACAAACTTCCTCCAAACTTAAAGCGTTATTTGTAACACTACCCTTCATTGTCATTTTACCGCCCTTATCTCATGCAAACAACACATATTTGCCATCATATGGTTGAACATTATGAAAAAGTGTGATATTTCTCGTCATGCGCTTATAACAGCCCATGTAGACATGCCATAGGCTATCAATAGACCTCTTTGACTACCCATGCATGCATTATGCATTTAGTTAGTTTTAATAACCTGAGCTAAAGTTGACTTGAGTTGATTGTTCTCGTCCAAATAAGATACTTTGGTCAAAATCATATCACGCTTATAATTAAAAAACTGTTCACCAGTTTAAGACAATGATGATTTTTGAGTTTTCTAAACATCATTTGATTTGGTGAACATATTCACAAATACTTTAGGTTTTTCATGAATGATTTTGACTCTTTTGATTTTTTCCTTTATCAACAATTTTTGGTTTATTAGTTTTAAAAGCATTTATGTTTTGAAGCCATTTTCGTATCTTTGTTTAAGCCGCTTTGGCTTGAGAAATGCTTTTAAATCAGAAACAAATACTCTAGCTTTTAATTATTTCATAATTTTTGGTTTTGGCAGTGTTCTTTGACTTGTACATATATATATTATTATTATATTATGTCATCTGTTCTTAAATCCAATCAAACCGGTCCAACCAATCATCCATTTAGGTGACCGGTTCGTCATCCTATCTGGCTTTGAAAACATTGGCTTTTGGTTTTGCAAAAATTTTGTTGTGAACCAAAAACACTTTTGTGGTTTAAGTTTTCAATAGTATTGTGCTGACGATTTAAAGCATTAAATATATGAATACAATATCAAGCAATATGACTCGGACTCCCACATATATAAACATGATTGACTCGACTTATTGGACCATGAAGAATTATTGGACTACGTGGATTTTGAAAGAGTCAACCAGTTGGTAATGATTTTGAATACGATGAATGATCAAAGCTATTGTTTTCGATAGCCCCTGGCATCCCAATGACGTCCAAATTTTCTTTCAAACTAACGATGACACTCATCAAACATGTCATAGAAACCCTATTGTGTATAACATCGTCCATTTGACTTGTTAGACACATTCAAACATTTGACTTGTTGGATACATTCAGACCCGTTGATTTGTTCACATTTGAATTCGTTGTAGTTGAAGTACTTTTCTTTGTCAAACCTATCTTAGGGGTTGTTTGATATGAGCTGACCCGGTCCAGTCAGAGTTGACTGCTGACCGGGTAAATGGTTAGGCTGTTTGATTTTCCTTCCTCACCTTCTGACCGAGTCTTTTGCTTCTGACCCACCCTTTCACTTGCTTCTGATTCGGTCTAGATTTTTGATACTTCTGACCCGGTCCGGTCCATACAAAACATTCAAACAGCCCCTTAGATACGGTTGCTTTTGACTTGTCAAAATTATCAAAAGTTTATTTTTAATGAATTTTTGTATTTTCTAATATTTATTTATTTATTAGTTTCACCTTCATGAACAAATCTTTTCTTAGAATCATTTTTCTTATTTCCTTTAAGAGTCCCTTTTCTAATATTATTTTTGAAAGCCTTTTCTTTTAATGTTTTAGGTTTAGACGAAATGTTTGAACTTTAAAAGTCCATATTTATATTCAAACAATACCAACCTTTTCCCAAACAGAAACTTTTAACAAACCATCGTTACACAAAGTCACAAATTCTCAAGAAAAATATAATTATCCTTCTTCTTTTCATAATTAGAACTTTTATTACATTATTTTTTATTAGCATATCTTAAAACCTCACAAACACAATCACCAATAATGTCGTTACTCTCCTCAACGATTTCCTCATCTAACTCAGTATCAATTACCCCAATCTTTTTAACAAGATTTAGATATATTAGATAATCACTAACAGAACTCATTAGATCAACAGTGAAATCAACTTTAAAAGGAACCTTTTGGTCAACTTTTGGTTTATATCCAACTCTGTATATCATGTCTTCATCATCATGCTCATATGATGAAGGCATTTGTGTATAATTGTGATTAATTGGTTGTGAGGTATTAGTAAAACCAATTCCACTTCGACCACCATTAATCTTTTGTGTGTTTGTGAATTAACAATTCCTTAACATCAGTTGATGACATTTCTAACTTCTCAATTATGAGTTTAACTGAAGCTAATTCATCGTTAAGAGATTGATTTCTAAAGTTAATTCATCATTTCTCTTTTCCAAATTATTTTTAGGACATTTTGTATCATAATTATTTAGTATCATTTGATAAATTTCTTTATCTAGACTTTCAAGTTTATTCTTAAAAAGTTTTTCATCCTTTTAACATTTTTTATTAAAATATTGCGATTATTGGAGTTCTAAAATCAAAGTTTCATTATGAGTTCTATAACGTCAAGCCTTATTTATGTAAGATTGAGAGCAAAGATTTTCAGTTACCTCATTTGATGTTGTGGAGTTTCTGAAGCATCCTGTACAACTTCTATCATCAAAGGTTATATATAGTAAACTTCTTATCCATCTTGTCACCTGCTTTCATATCCTTAGCATCCTTTAGATTCTCATCACAAATACCATCCAAAAGCTCCTCATCCATAAACTCACTCAACAAACCTAGATTGCCATCCTTTGGATTTTAACAACAACCCAAGTAAGCAATGCATTGCTGATCTTCATCTCTAATACTTATATATACTCATAACAATCATATTCCACACTTGTGTGAGATAGTAAAGCTTTGTTCCCGGTAGAAGGTGAAGTTTTATCCTTTGATCCAATCTCGAAATTAACCATCTTCTTGCCATTCAAGAAATGTAACTTTGGCTTCTATACACTTACGAGCAAAGTGTCCTGGTTTTTCATAGTTGTAATAACGCAGTGAAGGCTTATCTAACCCAAATTTGATATTTGCTCGAATTCCAAGATCTTTTCTTCTTATCTTCTTCACCGGTTTTTTGCTCAATAAACTACCATTGCCATCTGATACTTTATATCAAACTCCTCAACGTAATCAGGATTCACTTGATGTAGATCATTAAACTTCACATTTGGAGTTACGAGTTTTCCAGCAATAAATGATTGATAATTAGACAATAATAGGTTTAAACAAGGCTAGATGCTCTTATGCAACCTATAAAGTATGAGTTGGCAACTAAGTAGTTGGTTTGGCTATAGTAATATAAACTTAATGTTAAACTAGTGCTCATTAAACATATGGTGGCTGAACAACTTGCTGAATATATGGACTTTAAGCAACCGATGCGCTGATACAAGAACAACTGTTAGGAAGTTGACACATTTATGAATAGTTCATGTAATAGTCCAGATTTATTGCCATGTTCACATAGAATGTCATTGCTTCAAGAGTCAAAGCACCTCCCATTGAGCTGATGTGATTGGCAATCCTTTGTTTATCATCCATCTTATAAGATTTGATTGTGGATATCAATTAACTAAGTGAAATAGTGAACAAACCTTTTGTCCTTATATTGGATGTGAACTTGTTGGTCCAGATGAACGGTAATGAATTCAACAACTCCTTCTTCACCTCAATTATCTTCAACTCCATACCCGCACTCTTTATTTGAGTCACCAACTTTACAAACCTATTAATCTTAACATCTAAAGTTTCACCTTTAATATGATTAAACATGTTGAAAAGTTGGTTGATAATATCTTTTTGACTCTCTCTCATATGTATGTTTCCCATTAACTATTTGTAAGGCCTTAATCCCAAGAAACCTCACAGTTGGTCATTCACAACAAAACGTAGATTTAAAACATTTATTTAGATAAACATTTGCAGCGGAAAAATACATTAAGTTTCAACCCATTATGACATAATTCTAATAAGATGTTAACATTGTCTTTAAAATATCAAATAGTCTTAAAAAAGGTCTTCTTAATAATCTTCTTAATCAGGGATTCCAGCCTTCACATGTCAAGTAGCTTCTAAAATCCATGCCCACATTCACTCAAGTCCAACAGCTCACCTATCAACTAATATGCATACAAAAGTCAGCTTCGCTAAGTGAATTCTAGGTTTACTTTATCAAATAACTTTTTAGTAAGCTATATTAACTTTATCATACGAAAGTAGTCATCACATTTCCGAACATTACTATACACAGACTATCACTTTATCGTCAATACTTTCATTTATTTGATATATATGTCTTTTCATTATCCGTCAATTCCCAATCACTATCGGTGCCTATGATGAACACAGGACTTTACCGACATGCCAATCCAAGCCTTACTATTGTACCCATACAGGCCATTATTGTCATGCCAATCCATGCCTTACTGACCTGCCAGTCCAGGCCTTTACTTTACTGACATGCCAATCCAGGCCTTACTGTCATGAGAGCACAACAAATGTAACCCTCATCTATCATTTGCTTGTAAGGCTTTACTTTAGTAATGGTATATTGTTATAAGCTCAATAACATTTCTTTAGGTTTCACTTTCATCTTTATTTATACATATACTTATACATACTAAGAATCAAATCATAGTTCATATATTTACATTCCTCAACAAAAGAATGCAAACAGTATAACCGACCTCCAAGGGACAACGGGGGTTCGGGGGCGGCAGCCTCTGATAGTGGGGTTCTAGGGGCAGCAGCCCCTAGTGGGGTCCAACTTTCATTAAAACCTCTTGAAATCTTCGCCATAAAAATCGTATATTTAGTATGCATATCGCCTCAAAACATTGAAAAAGTGTAAATAAGGGGATCTAGAACTCACCGGGTCAGTAAGTAACTTCACGTCTAAGTTACCTAAGCTATGATCACAGTACACGGTCTGCGTATAAGTTAACACACAAAAAGGTCATTTTCTACACAGTTTCGGCAGTAGTTTCGCACATAGTTTCGCTGCCAGTTTCGCATGGCAGTTTCGCATGGTAGTTTCGCTGCCAGTTTCGCATGGCAGTTTCGTTGCCAAAATCGCCGAACTTTCATTGGAATTTCCTAGATTCGCTAAATCTATAGACCTACCTATGCACTTGCGAAACTATAGTTTCGCAAAGCTATAGTTTCGCAGGAAGAAGATTGCCTTAGTTTCGCAGGATGAACTCTCAGTTTCGCAAGAAGAACTGACAGTTTCGCTGGACGTATAAAAATGACGAACCAGCTCGTTTTTAGCCCAAAATCTCAACTTTTTACGTCCAAACCCTTAGTTTTTCATCGATGAAACTATATCTAAGATTTTTACATGATTTCATATGTAAAAATATGATTTTTTTTGAAATCTTTCTCAAAACCCTAAAAACCCAAAACTCAAGAATCAAACCCAGATCTACAGAGATGTTTAGATGGTGATTCTTACACGGATTTCTTGCTCCTTTCTTGTTAATTTGATGCTCAAACACCAGATCTTCAATCCTTCAATCAACAAAACTTCAAATCTTCAAGTTTCTTTACTTTCTCTTACTACTTTCTCTCTCTAAGTTTTTAGTGGCTTGGGTTACAAGAAATGGAGAACGTGGCTGATTATAGGTGTTTAATGGGTGGTTAGGCTCTTAAACCCATCAAACCCTAAGCCCATAAGGTTATTTGGCCCATAATCATTTTCTATTTTTATATACATAACCCAAACTCAACCATTATTACTAAGTTGCTCGCTTCGATATTCCGGGGCGTTACACTATTCCTCTAAAGCATTTCAACGTACTTTGCTCTATAAAACATGCGGAATCTTAGTGCATAAAGTTATAGTAATTAAAGCATAAGCTTTATCATCTAATCATTGCATCTTCTTCATCACTTAAGTTTTGAGGTTTTGGTAATAGTTAACCATTCTCACTAGTGTACATGTGCACATAAGGCCCGATTTGATTGCCCGACACATCTTCGGCTCAGTGTAAATGACATAATTCTTAAACTTATACGGCTAGTAAGAATAATCATTGATATATATCAATATTGATGGTTTAGTGCTGGTACTAATCTCCGAGTCAAAATTGATATATGCACTAATTCTTCATGTTTTGATTAGTCGACATTTTCAAAACTCAAAAGGTTTTTCTTTTGTAAGTTTCAGCACAAGTAGAAATTTTCGTAATAGTCCAAGTTTTCATTCGCAATAGTCCAAGTTTTCAATTTGTAGGAAAAAGAAAACTATTTAGACAATTAACATCTCAAAGTTTTATTTTTTCTAGACACGAGGAAAAACTCTTTTAAGATCATTCGAAAACTAGTTTAGAAGTGAACTAAGAAAAAACTACTAAAACAATCCCAGCTAAGCGAAAATTATCAAGAACATTCTAATAATATGAAAACTATTGAAAGTTTTCACAAAATCTTAAAGTTTTCACTTTTTTCTAACTGAATTCCCAAATTCACGACGAAACCTTCAATCCAGTGTTTCTATACCAAAATAAAACTTAACTCTTTCCAATCAAACAATTTCATCTTAGAATTTGCACAATTAATGCACCAAATCACTCGAAATCACAGTGAGAACCTTGAATATAGACTATTGAAGCAATTCAGTCTAGTTACATGTCAAATTCGAACGAATTATCTTAGAACCTCAACCAAAACTCTCCAACAACATATTTCGACTAGATTTTAATCGAATTTTCAATGTAATTGATAAGAAATAGCTTCAATTGATTTAAAATCCTCTAGTTGAGCTCCAATTAGAGGATCTTGTTTTCTGTAAACTTTTACCAATTAGATCAATATCGAATTAATAAGGCGGATCAAAGCAACTCGATGCTAAACATGAGCAAATGGTGTTACACAAAAACGAACCGAATCAAATCAAACATAGACATACAAGTAAGTAAGCATTCTAATTGATTTCATTATGAAATATATGTTTACAAGATATGAAAATAAAGAATATGTTACTAAAATAAGACATGCAAAGCTATTTATATAAGTGAAAATCAAACAGAACATCATAAGTTTTCACATACAATTTCTCGCATTTTTGAAGGTATCGCATCCAATGTTTTCGCATCCTACCAAGTTTTCGCATAATAGCAACTTCTGACTTAGTTTTCATTTTCTACAAAAACAAGCCAAGTTCTCGCTTTGGCCAAAAGTTCACATATATACCTTGTATTGGTTTTAGTGATTTAATTTCTTAAGCTTTTATTTTTTAACTCTATACTGCACTACTTGAACTTTGCTTGTAAAAATTATAAATGCATGTGTAAGAGCATCCTTATCAAACAACCAACTAGGATCACAACTAGGTTCATTGAAGTTGTATTTATTAAATCTCAAATTGACAAATTCTTAAATGATATGTGTTCTATTGTTGTATACTCGACATGCTTATCTATTGGTCTCAAGAAACATTAGTGTTAGATTTTCTTACATACTCATTTGAAAAGTGTCAATTAAACATAATCAAAACTGAATGTATCTCTTATTCTTTAAAAATCTTTTACATCTAATTCTTCATTTATATCTATTCAGTTAAATAATACATTTTTAAGTGCTTTAAAGTTTTTATTCTTTTTCTTCCACTTATATTCACTCACAAAATATATAAAACAATAGATGTATGGTATAAATATGAATACCAAATATGTGAGATAAGTTTGATTTCTCCTTAAAATATAGGAATAGGATACGGGGAAGAGGGATGGGGTGGAGAAATTTTTTATTTCTTATTTTTTGAAAATATGAAAATGGATTAAGGATGGGAAATGAATTAGGATTATTAAACGAGCATTCATATCTGGTTCTTTATATTTATTCTTATCCATATAATTTATCTATAACTCATATTTATTTCTAAAATTTATTAATCTTGTTAAAATATCTCAAATCTCATTCCATATATCATATGCCAATTTAATTAAGTAATAACTTTTTATCTTCTTTTTATACATTTTCTCTTTTTCCACTCACAACCCTTCCACTTACAACTACTCAAAAATATCTATCTTTTTTTAAAAGGCTAATTGGATCACTAACAGGCCAGTGGCCCACCCGATCATCTTCATTATTCATGTACAGAATCTTGGGACAGTAAGTTGACATGTCCCCAAAAGTAAGCTCGTATATTAGTATGTTCCAATCAGTCCAAACCTGAGTCCACTTTGAGGTGAAAATCAACCTTAAGTGAGAAAACCTCATTGCCCACCTGGAACCCTGCATTTTTTGTCACAAGTAGGACTTCAACCCACAACCTCTTCCTATTTTAATGAGATGTTAAGGTACCTCACATTCACTTATTTAAAAAAAAACTATCTATTATAATAAAAGAAGGTTTATAACGAACACTTGATATAATTCTAGACCTTTGATTCTAATTTTCTTGTTTCTCTCTACTATTAAATAGTTATATTAACTACTAATGATATTATTTATTTTTTTCAAGATAAAAATATTCTTTTAATAAATTAGAAAAGAGGTCTTTTTTAAATATAATATTATAAAAATTACAAAAAAATATTAAAACATCAAACTTTTTTAAATATACAAAATAATTTAAAATTGATGTTTATAAAAAATAAACTTTTTATAATCCAAAACAATTGAAATTTGGATTTATAATAAAAGAAATTTTAAAATGATATTTTTAAAATGATTAGTTTTGGAGCATAATGTTAATTTTTTGACAAAAACAAAAAAGTTTAGAAGCAAAAGTTAAAAATAATGTTATTATTTTATTACTTATAGTCATTACTCTCTTAAAATATATATATTTATAATTAATAAAATTTTGTTACTAATTCATTAATATTTTATTTATTTAATTTGTGTAATACACAGGATATTGTAACCTTTCGTGTCTTCGATAATTAATAGTTAAACCTGTTATGTTCTTGTAAGGACCATTTATGTCATTTAAGAAACTATATGGGTTGTTTATGAATGTTTCTTTTATTGTGCATTAATTCATTAATTTAAGAGTTAATAATTTGTTTTTAATATAATAAACATAATAATAATAGTTAAAATAAAATAAAAATAATAATAATAATAGAAATAATAAGTTATAAAAGTTAAATAATTAATAAGTTATAAAATAGTTAAAACTTAAAGTTTAATTAAGTTCAGGGGGCTTTATTGTCAATTTAGAAACTTTAAAAAATAAAGTTGTATGTAAAATAACAAGAATTGAAACTACAGGGACCAATCGTGTAAAATTCAAAAACGCAAACCAGATTTCCCCCCCAACCCCGTGATTCCGGCGAGGGCTCCGGCCAACTCCTGCGAGACCCCAAAACCATCGAAACCCTTCGAATCTTGATCCCAACCGTTCCAAATAGATTCGTGACTATGGTTCGAACTTAAACACACACTTTAATTACGTTTAAACGCCGGTTACGAGCACAATCGGGTTGAATAACCAAAGCTTTAATCATAGAACCGTTTGATCATTGAAACCTAATAATAATCTAATTAATTGCACCAAAATTAATCGTTAAACTATTCCTAAACTTTCAATAAACATAATTCTATCTGAAACACACGAAATCGTCTCATTCGATTCCTTCTTCATCGCGAACCTGCAACCCAATCAAAACCCACCTTCCGAGCAACTTAAACTAAAATTGACAAAGGGCTTAGAGTCGTGAACATTCCCTAAAACTTCACACGAATTCAATTCGATTATCATCGCCAATTGCACCTCAATCGGATTCACCACAGTCGCGATTGTTCTTCATCTCGTTCTCATCGATTTAAACTTCCACCCAGGTAATTAGATATGCAGATACACTCGAAATCACTTGGGGATTAAAAGCCCCAACGTTGATTTCATTATCTTAAACGAATGGATGTTCAATTTGATCAAAATTTGATTCTAGGGTTTATGTGATTTGGGGGTTTCATCTGAGTTACGTCTTTAAAATAGGGGAACCGGATTCCAGCAGGCATAGGCTACCTAGCCTACTGGTTAAGCGCGTGTTACCCCATCCTTTGAGGTCCCGGGTTCGAACCCGGGCACCCTCAACCTATTTTTTTTAAAGGGTTTTCTGTAATTATTTTAATTACAGAAATTTTTAATTATTATAAAAATCATTTTTTGTAAACTTTAATTAATTTAAAAGTGACCAGATTATTTTCTGCAATTTTTTTTTAAATTAAATATTTATATAATCTTTTAATAAAATAATATAACAAAAAATATTTTTAGTTATTTCTTATAAAATGGATTTAAAATGATAGTTTAAATTAATAAATTATTATTGGCACAAACGTTACTTTTAGTTTAACCGTGTTATTTTAAATAATTATAGAAATTATTTACACTTTATATTTAATTTTTTTCCGTTATTATAAATGATTTAATTTCGTTAAATTATCTAAATGGTATAATATTTTTCATTGAAATAAAATATAAGTGATTCCATTGTTAAGTTTTATCTATATCAAAAACCCCAAACCTCAATTGAAACCCTAGTTCACGTTTAATCGTTAATCTTGTTGTTAAACTTAATCTTGGAATATATACATTTAGGTATCTTATAAAAGAAATCGTTGGAGCATCATTTACATTACTTGATATTACCTTTAACACCAACTTATATCATGTGAGTTTTTCCATGCCCCTGTTTTACTTTATTTCACACCTTTTGGGGTGAAACATGTTAACTTTATAAACTTGCACTTGTAAACATCTTGATACTTGTAAACGCACATGCAATTCATCTTTACTTTTTGTCATGGTTATTTGTAATATTGTGAGTCTTATATGATGAACATTATATGTTGACAATCATTAACTATTGCTAGCCTGGCGACGTCATAGATCTATGGGCCTGACAAACCTACTTGGTGCTAATGCCGAGGTTATTGCCGGCTCCTGATGACGTATGTTTGTTCATCATGGGAACCAAGTACACTTAGCTAATCGTTAAACTTGTAAATGATATTCTTGGTCAAGGTTTGATTGTAGCTATATGTTATCTATAAACTTGCTTTATTCGTAACCATTGACATGAATTGCTACTTGTAAACTTTTATATATATATGTATGCTTAACCCATGGAAACTCACCAACTTTCAAAGTTGACCCTTTATTTTTAACATGTTTCAGGAAATGCACAAGGTTGATGATTATCTTTTGAAGCATGCTTACATCTAGGATTTGGACCTAGAAAAATAAATAATATATCTTGAAACTTGGAAACTGGAACATTTGTTATCTTTATTTCGTTGAGACTCTTGGATGTAATGTTTATTTAATCTTATGTTAATCATATTTACAATTAATGGTAGCGTTATGTGGCTGTGAACAATCTTAACCCTCACATCTCGACGTTTCCGCCGTTAAGGTTGGGGTGTGACAGATTGGTATCAGAGCCCATAACTATAGGGATTTAGGTTATTAGAAATGGTGACCTAGACTATAGTTGATGCATGAACCTCATAAGAAAAATCTTTATGATCTTGTAATATATTTTGTTGCATGCTACATAATGCTACTTGTTAAGGAGGGCCTCTTAATGTGCAACTTGATGCCTTTAGTTAGGATTGCCTTATAATTGAGAAACTTGGTTGCCTTGTCTCCTCTAAAACTTATTCTTAATCCTTTATTCTCTCGACGATGAAATCTCTTAAACTTATTCTCGACGACACGTGGGAACGTAAGCTTTATATCGAAAGATTCAAATCTTTAGACTTTATGTCTAATCTATGAAAATCTCATCAAGGTTTTAATTCCATGAACCTAAAGAAATATTGTGTGACACATAGACACCTATATTTTGGATTTCCTGGCAAAAAGCCTTCGGGCTAAGGTAAGCATTTCGCATAAATCCCGTGGGACTAGTTATGCTTACCTGGGGATTTCTGGGATGAGTGATAAACTATGGTCAATATACATAAGTTTCTAAGGCAATTAGAGTTAACTCACCTTGACGTGTCAACATTTCCAAATGGTAATGCGTTACCAAATGGAATCATTCCATGTGTGTTTTACAAGTCTTGAAAAATCTTTGTTTGATTTATTATTTTCTACCTCCAAATTTCTGTGACTAACTTATTTTGTATCCAGCATGTCTCGTCATCATGGAAAGTGTGGTAGCTCCGACCGCAAATTAGCCGCCATGATTGCCCGTCAAATGGCTGCAGTCATTCCGACCATGGTTGCCGAATTGAGTAGCACCTTGATGACCAACGCTAGTAACAACACTAATGGCAATGGGCAAGGAGAGAATAGTGCAAATCAAGGAAGAAACAACCAAACCTGCACGTTTAAGCACTTCAACTCGTGCAAACCCACTAGCTTTAGTGGGAAGGAAGGAGCCACTGGACTTCTCGAGTGGTTTGAAAGCATGGAGAACACCTTCATCAACTGTGAGTGTCCCGAGGCACTCAAAGTCCGTTATGCCACAAGTGTTCTTCAACAAAGAGCACTTACGTGGTGGAATAGTGAGAAGAGGAATCATGGTGCTGATGCTGTGTTGGCACTAACTTGGGAAGAATTCAAGAACATTGCCATCCAAAAGTTCTGCCCGAGAAGTGAGCTGCAAAAGCTGGAGGAGGAGTTTTGGAATCTCAAGCAAGATGGTGGAGATCATTTGGCCTATTCAACTAGGCATCACGAGTTGAGCATCCTGTTGCCTCACATGGTTGACACTGTTCCTAGGAACATTGAGAAGTTCATCAAGGGGGTGCCACCTCAAATCCAAGATGCCGTGGTGGGAAGTAGACCCACAACTTTAGAAGATGCCATTACCATCACCGCTCAACTTACTGAAAACCATATTCGAGCGGGCACCTTGTCTGTCAAAGGGGCTAAAAAGACTGAAAAGGCGGTCCCTGAAGCAGCTAAGGAGAGTAAGAATGAACCGTCTTACAACAACAAGAAATGCAAGTTCACACAAGAATGAACCGTCTTATAACAACAAGAAATGCAAGTTCACACCGGCGCGTAATTTCGCTGTGGCTACACCCAAGGTACCTCAAAGACAACCCGCTCCTATTACACAAGCACCTGCTGCTAGAGCCTATGCTGGTCCTCTACCATTGTGCAATGTTTGTAAGTATCATCATACGGGTAATACCCCGTGCCGTATCTGTACACTGTGCGGTAAGTATGGACACTTGATGGCTACTTGTCACCGTGCACCAAACAATGCCGCATTAGTTGCTAATCGTGCTTGCTACAACTGTGGGGAACCTGGTCATTTTCGCCCACAATGCCCTCGTCTTGCGGGTAACGTACCACAAGCCCGAGGACGTGCCTTCAACATCAATGCAAACCAAGCACAAGCAAACAACGATGTGGTGAACGGTATGTCAAATCCAACCCCAACTTTATGATCCAAGTTCTTTTGTTGCTTTACCTGTATCGTTAAACGTCTTTAAAACTGAACAGGTATGTTTCTTATTAATAATTATTATGCCTACGTTCTGTTTGACTCTGGAGCCGATAAGAGTTTTGTCTCGTTAGAATTTAAGCCTATACTTGCTAAGCCACATACGAAATTAGAAAGACCGCTTACGATCGAAGTCGCCGATGGAGAACCCATCACTGTTGATGTCATTATTCGTGATTGCATTTTGAGCCTAAACGAGCATGATTTCTTTATCGACCTTATTCCTATGAAACTTGGAAGCTTTGACGTTATCATTGGCATGGATTGGTTAGCCAAACATCATGCTGAAATTATTTGTTTCGAGAAGTGCATTCGAATTCCTTTGCCTTCGGGGGATACATTGAAAGTATTCGGCGAAAAATCATCCAAAGGACTCAAACTCATGTCGTGTACTCAAGCCCGAAAATGTCTAAGAAGAATTACATGGCTTTCTTGGCTTACGTGGTCAACACGAAAGTCAAAGGGAACGATCTTAAGGATGTCCCGATTGTACGAGACTTTCCTGGAGTGTTTCCCGATGACCTTAGCGGTTTACCTCCCGTGCGTGAAGTCGAGTTTAAGATCGATTTAATTCCGGGAGCGAACCCTGTGGCTAAGTCACCATATCGACTTGCACCGTCGGAAAAGCAAGAGCTAGCTAGTCAACTCCAAGAACTGTCTGACAAGGGCTTTATCCGTCCTAGCTCATCGCCTTGGGGTGCACCTGTTCTGTTCGTGAAGAAGAAAGATGGATCATTTCGTATGTGCATCGATTATCGTGAGCTTAACAAACTTACCATCAAGAACCGCTACCCTCTTCCTCGCATCGATGATCTTTTTGACCAACTTCAAGGAGCTGCTATTTTCTCAAAGATTGACTTACGTTCTGGCTATCATCAATTACGAGTTCATGATAATGATATCCCAAAAACTGCGTTCCGTACCCGATATGGACACTATGAGTTCATGGTTATGCCCTTTGGTTTAACGAATGCTCCTGCTGTCTTTATGGATCTCATGAATCGAGTATGCAAGCCGTATCTAGACAAGTTCGTGATTGTCTTTATTGACGACATACTTATCTATTCCAAGTCCAAAACCGATCACGAACATCACTTGCGACAAGTTCTTGAGCTATTGAAGAAAGAACGACTATACGCAAAGTTCTCAAAGTGCGAATTTTGGCTTGAGGAGGTCCAATTTCTTGGACACGTGGTGAATAGTCAAGGAATTCACGTTGACCCTGCGAAGGTGGAAGCTGTGAAAAATTGGTGTATTCCCACAACTCCAACCGAAGTTCGTTCTTTCCTTGGTCTTGCTGGCTATTATCGACGTTTCTCTCGAATCGCGAAGCCGCTTACTTCCTTGACCCAAAAGAATAAACCATTCGAGTGGGGGTCTGAACAAGAGGAAGCCTTTGAAGCCTTAAAGCACAAGTTGTGTAATGCTCCTATCTTGACCCTTCCCGATGGAAACGATGATTTCACCGTATATTGTGATGCATCTAAACAAGGCCTTGGTTGTGTTCTCATGCAACGAGGAAAGGTCATAGCATATGCATCGAGACAATTGAAGGTCCATGAGGTGAATTATACGACATATGATCTTGAACTTGGTGCTGTGGTTTTTGCCTTAAATATTTAGAGGCATTACCTTTATGGGACGCAATGTATAGTCTACACCGATCACAAAAGCCTACAACACGTCTTCAATCAAAAGGATCTCAACATGAGACAACGACGTTAGGTTGAGTTGATTAGTGATTATGATTGTGACATTCGTTACCACCCTGGAAAAGCAAATGTCGTAGCCGATGCACTAAGTCGTAAGATTCATAATAAGATGGTCTCGTTTCAAGAAATTCGCGATCGATGACAATGGTTTGATACCTTGGGAGAATTTGATACTGAGATTCGTCTGGATGTTAACGAGACTACGGTGCTGCTGCAAAATTTGAGGATTGAGAATGACATCGAGACTTGTATCATGGAGGCTCAACAAGCGGTTCAGGAAGGAGGAAAAATGGGAGAGGAATTGGAGTACAACCTTCGAGCTCAACTAGAAACGAAACCCAATGGGTTGATGTATTTCTTGAATCAAATTTGGGTTCCAAATCGTGATAACCTTCGTACCTTTATCATGAATGAAGCTCATCAAACTCGTTACTCAATTCATCCTAGTTCCGATAAGATGTATATGGATCTGCGTGGTCAATACTGGTGGCCTGGAATGAAGAAAGACATAGCAACTTACGTAGCTAAGTGTCTTACGTGTACGAAGGTTAAAGCTGAACATCAACGTCCTAGTGGATTGCTTGAACAACCGAGATTCCCATGTGGAAATGGGAACACATATCCATGGACTTCATAACCAAACTACCTCGCACCTCTCGTGGTCATGATAGCATATGGGTGATCGTTGACCGATTACCAAGTCGGCACATTTCATACCCATACGTGACACTTACAAAAAGTCAAGGTTAGCTCGTATATACATTGATGAGATTGTGAGTCGTCATGGCGTACCTTTGCATATCATATCCGACCGAGACGCTCGTTTCACTTCGCACTTTTGGTCGTCTATGCAAGAACTTTTGGGTACTCCACTGGATTTAAGCACGGCTTACCATCCTCAAACGGACGGTCAAACCGAGCGAACCATTCAAACCCTAGAGGATTTGCTACGTCTTTGTGCCCTTGACTTTGGTGGTGACTGGGATACGCATTTACCTCTCGCGGAATTTTCGTATAATAATAGTTACCACTCGAGTGTCAAGATGGCACCTTTCGAAGCGCTTTATGGTCGTAAATGTCGTTCCCCGATCTGCTGGACTGACATTGGTGAAAATTTCATCACTGGTCCTGAGCTCATACAAGAAACAACTGATAAAGTCTCCATGATTCGCAAGAACCTTGAAATGGCTAGAAGTCGACAAAAAAGTTATGCCGATAAACGACGCAAGCCGTTGGAATTCCAAGTTGGGGATATGGTTCTTCTCTCACCATGGAAGGGAGTCGTTCGCTTTGGGAAGAAGGGTAAATTAGCTCCACGATTTGTAGGACCTTTCAAGATCCTGAAAAGGATTGGGAAAGTGGCTTATAACTAGAACTACCTTCCGATCTTAGCGGGGTTCATCCTGTTTTCCATGTCTCAAATTTGAAAAAATGTTTGGCTGATGAAAGTCCGTATGTCCCATTAGATGACATCCAGATCGACGAGTCATTACATTTTGTTGAGAAACCCGTTGAAGTCATGGACCGCATTATGAAGAAGACTAGGACCACTACTACCCCAATCGTCAAGGTTCGTTGGGAAAATAAGCGTGGACCTGAGTTTACTTGGGAGCGTGAGGAGCATATGAAGATGAAATACCCGTATCTGTTCGTTTAGTTCATTCTTAATTTCGGGACGAAATTCTTAAAAATTGGGGAGACTGTAACCTTTCGTGTTTTCGATAATTAATAGTTAAACCTGTTATGTTCTTGTAAGGACCATTTATGTCATTTATGAAACTATATGGGTTGTTTATGAATGTTTCTTTTATTGTGCATTAATTCATTAATTTATGAGTTAATAATTTGTTTTTAATATAATAAACATAATAATAATAGTTAAAATAAAATAATAATAATAATAATAATAGAAATAATAAGTTATAAAAGTTAAATAATTAATAAGTTATAAAATAGTTAAAACTTAAAGTTTAATTAAGTTCAGGGGGCTTTATTGTCAATTTAGAAACTTTAAAAAATAAAGTTGTATCTAAAATAACAAGAATTGAAACTACAAGGACCAATCGTGTAAAATTCAAAAACCCAAACCGGATTTCCCCCCCCCCCCAACCCCGTGATTCCGGCGAGGGCTCCGGCCAACTCCGACGAGACCCCAAAACCATCGAAACCCTTCGAATCTTGATCCCAACCGTTCCAAATCGATTCGTGAATATGGTTCGAACTTAAACACACACTTTAATTACGTTTAAACGCCGGTTACGAGCACAATCGGGTTGAATAACCGAAGCTTTAATCATAGAACCGTTTGATCATTGAAACCTAATAATAATCTAATTAATTGCACCAAAATTGATCGTTAAACTATTCCTAAACTTTCAATAAACATAATTCTATCTGAAACACACGAAATCGTCTCATTCGATTCCTTCTTCATCGCAAACCTGCAACCCAATCAAAACCCACCTTCCGAGCAACTTAAACTAAAATTGACAAAGGGCTTAGAGTCGTGAACATTCACTGAAACTTCACACGAATTTAATTCTATTATCATCGCCAATTGCACCTCAATCGGATTCACCACAGTCGCGATTGTTCTTCATCTCGTTCTCATCGATTTAAACTTCCACCCAGGTAATTAGATATGCAGATACACTTGAAATCACTTGGGGATTAAAAGCCCCAACGTTGATTTCATTATCTTAAACGAATGGATGTTCAATTTGATCAAAATTTGGTTCTAAGGTTTATGTGATTTGGGGGTTTCATCTGAGTTACGTCTTTTAAAATAGGGGAACCGGATTCCAGCAGGCATAGGCTACCTAGCCTACTGGTTAAGCGCGTGTTACCCCATCCTTGAGGTCCCGGGTTCGAACCCGGGCACCCTCAACCTATTTTTTTTAAGGGTTTTCTGTAATTATTTTAATTACAGAAATTTTTAATTATTATAAAAATCATTTTTTGTAAACTTTAACTAATTTAATAGTGACCGGATTATTTTCTGCATTTTTTTTAAATTAAATACTTATATAATCTTTTAATAAAATAATATAACAAAAAATATTTTTAGTTATTTCTTATAAAATGGATTTAAAATGATAGTTTAAATTAATAAATTATTATTGGCACAAATGTTACTTTTAGTTTAACCGTGTTATTTTAAATAATTATAGAAATTATTTACACTTTATATTTAATTTTTTTCCGTTATTATAAATGCTTTAATTTCGTTAAATTATCTAAATGGTATAATACTTTTCATTGAAATAAAATATAAGTGATTCCATTGTTAAATTTTATCTATATCAAAAACCCCAAACCTCACTTGAAACCCTAGTTCACGTTTAATCGTTAATCTTGTTGTTAAACTTAATCTTGAAATATATACATTTAGGTATCTTATAAAAGAAATCGTTGGAGCATCATTTACATTACTTGATATTACCTTTAACACCAACTTATATCATGTGAGTTTTTCCATGCCTCTGTTTTACTTTATTTCACACCTTTTGGGGTGAAACATGTTAACTTTATAAACTTGCACTTGTAAACATCTTGATACTTGTAAACGCACATGCAATTCATCTTTACTTTTTGTCATGGTTATTTGTAATATTATGAGCCTTATATGATGAACATTATATGTTGACAATCATTAACTATTGCTAGCCTGGCGACGTCATAGATCTATGGGCCTGACAAGCCTATTTGGTGCTAAAGCCGAGGTTATTGCTTGCTCCTGATGACGTATGCTTGTTCATCATGGGAACCAAGTACACTTAGCTAATCATTAAACTTGTAAATGATATTCTTGGTCAAGGTTTGATTGTAGCTATATGTTATCTATAAACTTGCTTTATTCGTAACCATTGACATGAATTGCTACTTGTAAACTTTTATATATATATATGTATGCTTAACCCGTGGAAACTCACCAACTTTCAAAGTTGACCCTTTATTTTTAACATGTTTCAGGAAATGCACAAGGTTGATGATTATCTTTTGAAGCATGCTTACATCTAGGATTTGAACCTAGAAAAATAAATAATATATCTTGAAACTTGGAAACCGGAACATTTGTTAATTTATTTCGTTGAGACTCTTGGATGTAATGTTTATTTAATCTTATGTTAATCATATTTACAATTAATGGTAGCGTTATGTGGCTGTGAACAATCTTAACCCTCACATCTCGACGTTTCCGCCGTTAAGGTTGGGGTGTGACAGATACTAACCTAGTTATAATAAATATGTATGGGAAATAAATAGTAAGTTCCTAAATATATGAAATGAAAAATGGGTTCCTAAACTTAATCTATACCAGTGGTTCTAACCCGTGTTATACATTATGCATGTGGTTTGTAAAATATAAAAGTCTTAGTTCTGATGATTTTTATGTTAGTATTAACCAGACGTAAAACATTCACACACGAAACGTTGATAAAAAAGAATTAATACTGTTAATAAATGAATCCTTGAAACAAAAGAAAAGAATAGTGAATGTGTAAATTATAACTTTATTAAAGTTATTGACCGTATTGTAAGTTGAATAAAAGAAAATATAAAAAAATGCTAATGTATAGAAGATTTTACATAACGTGAAGTTTAGGTGTAAAATTTAAATAAAACATAAAATAAGCAGATAGTCAATTTGAAAAGAAAAAGAAAAAGAAAGAAAAAAAGTGTTATGATTAGTTTTAAATTATCCGGGTTTAAGTGTAAAATTATAGAACAAAATAAAATAGGTTTTTGATTACTTTTATGGAAAAAAACTATTGTGCTAACATAGATAAAACCTACAACTTCAATATTCATTATCTTTTCTATTTGTTGTATACAGTAGTTTGACTCGCATGATGCAGTAGGTGTCACTATGGTATTTTACCGACTAACCTTAAACAATAAATATAGTTCTGTATTATTATTATTATTATTATTATTATTATTATTATTATTATTATTATTATTATTATTATTATTATTACTATTATTATTATTATTATTATTATTATTAATTAATTAATTAATTATTATTAATATTATTGTTATTATTATGTAAATATTTAGTAGTTATGTAGTTAAGTATTTAGATAGAATAATATTCAATTTAAATAGTATTTAGTTACAAAATATATAAAAGTACATGTAAATTTATATATTAATTTAAAATAGTTTAAAAAAGATGATACTTAATGAATTGAATTAAATAATATAATATGTATAGAATGTATTAATTAAGAGAAGTTTATTAAATAAGAACAAAATAAAATATTTACATAGAACACTTTCACTCTATGCCTAAAATTTCGTCTTAGATGTCTTAAACTTTAAGCAAAATTACAAATATATCCTCCTAAATGTTTTAAATAATATATTATTATTATCATTATAATTGTTATTATTATTATTTTTGTTATTATTATTATGTAAATATCTAGTAGTTATGTAGTTAAGTATTTAAATTAAACAATACTCAATTTAAATAGTATTTAGTTACAAAATATCTTTACTACGATATAATACAAAACCCATAGGTAAATTGGTAATTTCTTATTCTCGTAAGACGTACGCCTAGAAAAACTATTTAAGCATATGTTAGAAGTATTTTATGCAAGTGTTCCTAAATTTTCCTCATTTAATAAACTTATTTTAATTAATACATGAGTTAATACATATGATTTAATTCACTATATTAAGTATTACTTTATTATAATAATTTAAATTACTATTATATTTATATCTTTTATTTATATTTTTACTATTTAAATAAAGTAATATATTATTAACTAAATACTATTTACCAAATATTTACATAGTTATAACAACAACAACAACAACAACAATAATAATAATAATATAATCAGGGCTGGTCGGAAAATAGACTCACTAGCACCACATATCACGCAAGTCAATTCATTATACATAACATATAGAAAGCAATAACGAATATTTATGTTACCTATATTATTTATATACAATTTTAGGATGTCAAAATAATAATTTCATATTCATCTTAAGACAATATAGGGTTAGTATGGTAATATTATGATGAATTTAAATTTAATTCTTTTAATCCATATGAATTCATTGAATTTAATAATAATAATAATAATAATAATAATAATAATAATAATAATAATAATAATAATAATAATAATAGTATTTAAAGTGATTATAATTGCTATTTACAAAATGAAAACAATTTGAGTAATAAGTAATAATATGTAATAATATACAAGTCATCAACCTAAAAATATAAAAGCTCTCAAAACTGTTTCAAGATTTTAAATCTTATATTGTTTTTCTCTTATAATCATAAATTATAAAATCTAAATTTGTTATTATGATGTTCTAAATTATATCAACGTTTCGACATGATTTTTTTTTCAAAACACAGTTGTCAATATAATTTTTATCCATAACTACGGATTAAATACTAATGTACAAATAACCGAAATTAAGTGTTATAAATTTTAACAACCCACAGCAAAGTGCGGGTTCACACACTAGTATAAAAAGTAAGTGTAAATTTATATATTAATTTAAAATATTATAAAAAAGATTATACTTAATGAATTAAATTAAATAATCTAATATGTATTAAATAATATATTAATTAAGGGAAGCTTATTAAATAAGGACAAATTAGATATAATTACATAGAACAATTGTACTTTATACTTAAAATTTTCTCTTCGATGTCTTCAACTTTAAGCAAAATTACAAATCTGTCCTCCTTAAATGATTTATATATCATATAGATATAGATGTAGATATAGATATAGATAGCTAGATATGGATATAGATTATAGTAAACTTTGCTTTTGATTCATATATAGTTTGGTCAAACATACAATTTTCCTTTAATAGTTTCAATTTCAGGTTTTCCTCCGTGTAATTTCTAATTTGCTTCTTGATTGGCATATTTATTTTTTGTTGTTGTTGTTTTTATTGTTGTTGTTGTTGTTCTTACAATATATATTGAAATCGCATGTCGTTTATTACAACAACCGACTACAATTGGTTACATTTTCGTCTTTCAATAATATGTTGGTTGTTACAGCAACCAAACATGAACAACATGCTCGTAGTCCAGTAACAACGATCAAGACTTAAGGAGGAATTCGGACTTGTTAGAAGAAAGGCATGAGATGGCGGCTATTAAGGAAGCCAGTACAAAGAACGATTGGATAGGTATTATAATTAGAAAGTCAAGAAGTATATTCTAGAAAGGTAAATACGTTCTTAAAGATAACAATGCACAGAGCAGAGTCATAAGGCAAGTTAGCGATGAACTGGGAGGGCTGTGGAGCGTATAAGCTGGCTCGGTTGGATGGAACCCTTGTCCCTTGAACATAGAACTAGATGCAATTGCACATATGTTACATGTTATCAGTGACAAATTAAAATGATGAACTCTTTTACTTAGTACTTCAAGTCTAATATGCTAAAACACCAGACCTACGAAAAGACTAGATAATAGAACCTAGAGAAATGATCCAATGCTAGACAATTACAAGTCTAGCATGGTTAAACACAAAACCAATAGTCTGGAAATACAAAAAGAATAGAGAAAAGAACTAGACAAAAATGATCCAATGTTAGACTATTACAAGTCTAGCATGGTTAAACACTGGACCCATTGTCTTGTAATGCAAAAAGACCAATTAAAGGATCTAAGAAAATGATCAAATGCTAGACTATTACAAGTATAACATGGTTAAACATCGGACTAATGGTCCGGTAATACAAAAAGACCAAGAAAAAGAACCTGGCAAAATGATCCATGCTAGACTATTACAAGTCTAGCACGGTTAAACACCGGACCAATGGTCCGGTAATGCGAAAAGATCACGTATAAGAATCCAAAAAAATGATCCAATGCTAGACTATTACAAGTATAGCATGGTTAAACACCGAACCAATGGTTCGAAAATACAAAAAGACAGGGTAAAAAAACTTGGCAAAATGATCCAATGCTAGACTATTACAAGTCTAGCATTGCAAACACCAGACCAATGGTTCAGTAATACAATAAGACTTGGCAAAGAACCTAGAAAAATGTTCTGATGCTAGACAATTACAAGTCTAGCATGGTTAGAAGCTAGAGGTTAAAAATAGAACTAGTGTTGTGATAATGTGAAAAGATCGAGTAAAATAACCCAGCAAAATGTTTTAAAGATTATTACAAATCTAAAAGAATCAAACATCAACCCAATGGTTTGGTGGTATGTATAAAAAAATGAGAGAAGGTCCGGTAACAATCATAAACAAGGAATATTATAGTTAATTACATCAAAAGGTGGTTAACATGTACTTGTATGAAAAAGAAAACATGACGCGCAACCCTAGAAAAGTTCACAAAACCTACAAAGAGAAACGTCAACATTCTTCTTCCTCATGAGTAGCAATGTGGTCTTTTAGGCAATCAAGGTTAGGCTCATTAGCAGTAGAAGTAGGCTTGAACCACATGAAGGGCCAATAAGTCAAAATCATTTTGTCGAGCTGACAAAAAGGAACGTGCCTTGGGTTTCCAAGCAGGTAGAGTATTAAGTTGAAGCCTTTTCTTAGCCGCCTGAAAACCCTAAGTGATGCCATTATGACGACCCGCAGCATTAACAACATCATTAAAAGCCATGAGAACATCGATAAACTCTTCACTTCCTTGGGAAGCCCTCATGATCTTTGGAATACTAAATGAGACCAACTAGTGAGTTTTTGTTTTCACCTCATCACTCAACGGACCAGGTCATCCTTCTCTTATAGAAGGGTATTGTTTTTGTTTCCACCTTTTGTTGCTCTAGTAATTGCCTCTTGTAGCGTTTTCTCCTTCTCCTCTAGTTGGTGCTTAAGCTCTGCCTCCTTGTCTTTTGAAATTTAAGTCGCTCGGGTACGTGAATCTAATTCTGCATGCATTAATACGCACGAGAACTCGAACTCTTCATGGTTTTTTAGCATATGTTTCCTCTAGATTCCAGATGGTCCAAAGTAACCAATTTTTTTCTTGAGTAAGCTTTTTTGTATTTTGAGCAAGGGCTCTCTTAAGGTTCTTTATCTCATAGAAGATCTCGTCTCATTTTCGGCAAATATCACACCTTCAAATTCAACCTTTGGAGTTTTACAACGAGTCGCGTGACAAACCAGGATCTCAATCATCAATCATGTTGAACGACCACTATATGAATTTGAATAAAATGTTTACTCATTCAATCATGAGAAAATACTATTTTCAAAGATAAGCTACAAAAGAGTAAATAAATATAAAGAAACCCAATTGTAAGTAATACGCAAAACAAGACGCCCAAATAAAATAAGTAATGTAAGTACAGACATGATTGATGCTTGATGAGAAATAATGCGAATCCAAATGCAATCCTAATACTTAGTTGTGTTGGCGACCTATGAAAAATGCTAATGGTGTCAACATAATAATTTATGAGTTCACAGGTTTAATAATGAAATAAAGTGTTTGAAATGTTCGTAAGATAAAGTAAACAAAGTATATCAATAGGTAGCCAGCCCTTGTTCATGTTACTTAGGGTTTCAACACCAAAGCTAATTGTTTGAATGTTGTTTGCCTGTCACCACACCTATTATAAATGATGGCTAAGTGTTAGATCAATATTACACCCTTTTGACCTCCAGTTTGTCAAACTCACTAGTATTACTCAAGATTACCTCGCTAGATCATTGCTAACGGTTTGATATATAAGAACTTTTCATGATATGTTTGCGCTAAAGTAAACCAGTTATATAGCAGTAATATTAAAACAAAAATGTTTGCTTTGCATGTTTCTCTCCCAAAAAGGAAAGCATGTAAAAATAGGCCGGTGAATACTCAACTTAGATTGCCTGCAAAACTGGAAATGCGGGGAACTAGGATCACAAAGTGCTACCACATAAGTCTATGAGTGTGTGTTTATTTATTCTACATAAACTCATTCTATTCAAAAAAAACTTCAATTGTTAGTGTGTTTAGGAAAATTTAACATGTTTAACCAAAGTTGACAAGTGTTGACCAAGTCTGACCAATTTGACCCAATTACCCGCGGGTGACTAATTTTAGTGAAATCATGTTCATATTGCACATAAAGTTACAAGTTAGATTTCTATTTTAGGAAGGTTTTCTTTTTAAGAAAGTAGGGTTTCCATTGTATATGTGTAATCAAGCACTTTAAACCATCTAACAAAGCAATACATTCATCATAATTGACACGTAATTCATCAAGCTTCCTAACATCTCAAGTTAAGAACATTAATACCTTATTATGAATAAAGTTTTCATTTCTAGTCATGTATAATCACAAGTTATACATTCCACAAATCAAGTTTCCCAACATGTTCTTATGAACAATCTAAACCATAATCAACATCATAACATATACCAACATGTTGAGCTCATCATACAAGTTACTAATCCAAGGAAGTTACTATTATTAGCAAGCTATAAACATATATCATGATTTTTATGATTTAATCATTCCTAATACATTCCTATATATGTCCTAAACAATGCATAACCATCATCACAATCCATCATACATGCCTAAAATCCAATCCACATCATTGCAAATAAAGTTACTATTTTTAGAAGTCTATGAAAATTGGGTTCAATTTCACAAATCCAATTCATCAAACTCATTAACATGCTTCAAGTAACATCCCAGCATTAATATAACATCCCAGTCACATCAATAATTCACTTTTCATACCAAATCACCATATTAAAGTTACTTTAATAAGTAAGCCTTAGTTTTCAATCAAAACTAGAGTTTTAACAAAATCATCCATACAATCAACATAGTACATCATATAAACACATAATGAATGTTCAATTCGACATAATTACTTGATTAGACACAAATTTGGATGAACTAGGGTTTAATGAACAAAGTTGAATCAAAACATATGAAATAATCAAAAATTTACTGAAATCCACAAATAATCGAGTACTAATGCTTTGTTAATGCACGAAACGTTTTTTCCACAAACAATTACAAGGAACAAGATCAAATGAGGGGGGGGGGGGTGTGTGGTGGCTCTCGAAATCGCAAAAAAGGGTAAGGTAGGGGTTGTGCGGTCGTAATGGGGGTTATGGGGGATTAGGGTTGGATTTTGTTTTATAGTTTCAAAATATATCAATATTATTTTATTTAACTCCAATACATAAATAAAGCCTGATTCTATTGATTTATTATAATTTTTACAAAAATTCATTTATAAAAACTATACACAAGTAACAACACGTAAATAATCAGAATTTCACAATTCTCATACCAAAATTAACCATCTAAGCATAAAATCACATAACATATAAATTCATATAAATTCTATTTGTTTAAAATATTATTTTGATAAATCACCAATGTTCGGGGACAAGTCTTGTGTGTGATATGATAATTCTCCAAATTAACATTATGTGAATGTTTGTCCAATAACTAATGCCCTTAATTAAACCCTAATTAAGTGAAATGCATGCATGAATGATTAAATAGTGATATTCGTGTTAGTCGAAAAATAACTTGAAAATACTGGGTGTCATATCATCCCTTTGTTGATGTCGGCAATGAACGAATGAAAATTTCCCGGTTGTCACATTAAATTTGGGGCATGATGGCGATAGTGGCCAAGTCAGATAATTACCTCTAAGATACTGAAGAATGGAACAAGCGTTCAGCTGATGGAAAGACCATTTTCAAGAATGCCTGGCAAAGATTTGGATTGGTAAGCTCATCTTCAGTTTGGAGAAAACTTAGTAAGCATATTCTTAGGGGCCCAAGGTTCATACTAAGTAGGCATAAGGAAGTCAGATTTAGCTCCCCTAGAAGGTGAGTCGCAGGGAGAGTCAAGCTCCGGACCATCGTTTAATGGTTTTTACCGATAATATTTTGCGTCGGGTCTGAAGTCTTGGGAAAAGAAAGAGGTGCGAAAGAGTGTTGACCTTCAGGAGGAATGACTAGTTCCTCAGTATGAACCGAAGAGTCATCCACCACACTAGTGTCTTCTTCCGATAGAGCTTTTATGGATTGAGCCTCTACACTTGAAGATTTAGAAAAATAAGTAAAAACAAAAGAAAAGAAGGGGCAAAAGAAATGTTAGAGATGGAAGATAATGAAGCATATCAGAGTACACAGACAGAATGTTGCTTTGCTGCTTTTTGACGTACACATTTGCGAGACGACATCTCTTCTTCTTAGGAGAAGTAACGGAGGGTTCATATCCCACAGCCACGTTAGCCACTGATACTTTAACATTCAAGGGGAATGTGGTCCTATTGAGCCCATGTATGGCTCATTCCTACAACCGACCAAACTAAGCTCTAGATCCACTTGAATGTTGGCGGGACAAGAGGTTTGCACCTAGAATAGCCATACTTGATTGAAGGATTCAACGCTTGGGGGTGATCAACAACCGGTTCCTTTGTAGAATGCAGTTTCATGTCAACAGGGATCTCCCGGGCACTGAAATAAAAAAGCCGGGTTGGAGTTTCTCTGGAAGTAATAAGCAAGTATTTGTTAGCCCGGTGGTTTGTTTGCTTAGTAGTTTCTAAGGGCTCATGGGTTCCAATAAACTTGTGTGTACGTCAACTCTTTTGCTTTCTTTAATTTTTTCCATGTCCATAAATTGTATTTTCTTTCTCTTCCCACGTATGATGTGGGCCAGGTCCAACAGAACTTCATTTACAAAAGTGAGGTTTAAAACTCAACTATTAGATAAAGGTTTAGTAAAAAGGGTTTATAATCTAAAAACTATAAGAAAGGATCCTTAACCATCAATATTCTTAATCAGTTGTTGAAATCAACTTATAGAAAGAAAGTTTGTTAGAAAGTTATTTTAGACACGATCACTCTTATTGACTTTCTTTTCAAAATCTCTTACTTTTTTTGAACGTTTATAACTTTTATATATAACATTGTAGTTTGTTAAAATTTACACCATAAAGACAACCGATTTTTTTACATTGTATTTTGTTAAAATTTACACCATAAAGACAACCGATTTTTTTATCTTTAAAACAAGTAAAATATCATTTATATAAAAATAAAAAAAAAATTATGCTTTTCATACCAACAACGGAAGAACTAGCATCAACGGGAGAAAGCTTTTCTAACCCCAACTATGATTTCTGCTCGTTTGTCCTGTGGTTTATTGTGTCTTTCCTTTCGTTATTCTGTTTTCTTGAACACCATTATGTTCTTGAAAATGATAAATTCTGAAATGCAAAATAATAAAATAATATTATTGTGTACTTCTACTATATAAAACATAATAACAACTATTTTATCTAATACATTAAAAACAATGATAAAGTAACACAATATGATATAAAACGTAAAACATAATGGTAAAATATCTCATTGTTGTTTTTTCTTCTTGTCATTGTTTTTTTCTAGAACACTATTTTGCTTTCTACAAAATAACGAGTTTTGAAAACCACATTGATAAAATAACATCCTTGTGTATTTTAAATTGTAAAATACTATGATAAAATAACAATAAATTTATATAACATTAGAAAAAATAACGAAAAAAATGCCATAAAATATTTAAAACATAAAACATAATAATGAAAACATATGATGAAAAATATTTTACACAATAACCTGACGTATTAAACACAAAGACTTGATGTATTTGACACAATTACTAAAATAACTTCTCATTTAAAAACAATAAAATGACGTGCACATATCAAACATATAGTCTTTAACATTTTTAGAACAAATTTTATTTTTACTACAACCTTACCCCAATTATTATAAATAATTATATACTTGAATGCTCTGAATTATATACACCTTATAAGAATCAAGAATAACCACAAAGTTTACAATCTACTTTAAATGAACTAGCTTTTCTACCCGTCACGCATTGTGACGGCATCATACGCGGTATGATAAAGTATAGACTAGCAATCGATTCAACTCGTGTCCAGAGTAAATTCACGCCGAATCGTAAAGTAATTCGAATTTATACCGTTGAACGAAAACGTATCATACTTGACTCGTCTTTTTTCCAAACAAAATTATGTTGAAAGTAGACCAACTCAAAACGTACATAAAAAGCACATAGATTAAAATTGTCCCGACTCATTTTCAAACTAAATTTACGTTGAAACGTAGAGTAACTCGGATTTATACTTTCGAATGAACACATTTTATATTTGACCTAACTCGTACCGACATATACAACAAATATGAACGTAAAAGATTAGTTTTTAAAAATAAAAATTATACTAGTGTAAACCCGCAACTTAAAAATTTTAAGCATGTTAATTGATTAGTTAGATTTGAATTTAATTTTTATCAAAATTGTAGAGAGAAAGAAAAATAAAATTGTATGTTAACGAGAGAGACCTTAAAAAATGAGAAAAAGTTACCTTCCTCTCTCTCTTAGCAACTTATAAGCATCAAACATCTAAGAGCTATTATCCTTGCAATAGACGTGGCAAGTTATCAAACTTTGCCACTTTGATGGCCAAACCATAAAGCTTTATTAATCACTGTATAAACTAATATCTGAGATATATTATACATGTGTGTTGTTGTAAATTTATTTGGTGTTTTTAACATTTATACACCGTTGTGACGTGTTAATTTTTATCTACCTTCCGACAAAATCGATCAGATCAACAGTAACATTTTTAGAAATTTTAAATATACCGTCGCAACTTAAATATTTTTCTTTATACTTCGAAACCAATCATCTGAGATGTAGCATTTCAATATGCCGCAATGCGCGGTCTTAACAAGTTTCAAAGACGTTACTATTTTGTGTCAAAAAGGTGATTATTTTTATTTTGTTAAAATTCTTTTTCTTTTTAAATTCATTCGTGGTTAAAATTCTTTTCTTTTAGCCTAAAGGGTTTTTTAGCCTTTACTTTATTTCTTTCTACCGGTGACCTTGCATTAATATTATAGGGGATAAGAGTATAAGATTCGTTAAATTAATAACATTACACAAATATTTCATGGTTTTAAATTTTAGATATACTATAAATTATAATGATGTTAAGGACGCGATTATATGTTTTTGGATATAGTTCGATTTATCATTAAATTACACAAGACATCTTCTGAGTTATTAAATCTGTTCATAAAAGTGTGCGGAAAAAAATACTAGTTGTTATTATTATAGAAACTACTAGAATTAATTATAAGTTCTATTAGAATAAATCATATAGATGGTGATGTGGTAAGGTTATATTAGGATTAACCCGGTTTCTTAAAAAAAAGTCACAACTTATATTATAATTATCACATATGGTGATGTGGTATGGTTATACTGTATTTTGCTCCTAATTTCTTGAATATTACATACTAGATTTAGTAAACCCGTGTATTACGCGGGTTGAATAAATAAAATATTAATATAATAAAAATTAATAATTATAAAATGATATTCAAAAATATGATATGACTGAAATTACATATGAGAAATGACTATAAATAATAAAACAGTGATATCAAATTTTTAAAATTTTGTTTTTTAATTTTTTTCTAAAAAAATAAACATTTTGTTCTAAATAAACCGTATAAAAATGTCATTTTTAAAAATTTCTTATTATAACTCCTAAATTTGATTATTTTTGGTTTTTAAAAAATTAATTTATTAAAAATACTAATTTTAAAATATTTCGTATTTTTAAAAAAGTTTTATGCTTTAGAAAAAACTATTATTTTATAAAAAATTATTTCTTTAGAAATAACATTAATGAATAGATTTCTTTCTTAATTTATTAAATCTAAAAAAGTATTAAATAATATTATTAATAATTAAGGTAATTATTTAATATGAGAGAGAGACGGAAAAATTTTGGTGAGGATGATTGTAGTGGTGTCACGTGTCATTTCAAGTTACTTTTATATTAGAGTATAAAAATAATATATTTTCTTCTCTGTTTTTTCAACCGTAGCAATTTTGATGTGTCACACTAACGTTTAAAAGTCCTCAAGAGACATCATGGTAGTAAGGTTGTTTTCTACAATAAAAATAAATTGTTTATATCATGTTAATTTTATGTATAGATAGTTAATAAAAGTATGTTTATAAAAAGTTAGATGTCATTTTAAAAAATGTAAAGTCACTTGTGGAAAAAGTTTTAAATTTTTTGGCGTCTATTAATTTACCCTTATATCTACATCTACGTCACCCTGAAAAATTCTAGTTTATTAGAGTATTCATTAGGTTATCCATCGATATCTCTATAATTTTACTTATAATGTTTTATTTTTAATTTTACAAAAACATTCCACATTTTATTTTATTTATCCATCTCTATTTCAATAAAATTTTATTCTTTTCTAATATTATTCTCTTTATTCAGTTACACTACTTACAAATAATATTAAAAAAATAAATATCAGGATTAATTAATGGTAACCCTCAAATATGGAAAGGAATCAAGTAGTTTCTCTTAATTATTTACATTAATTATCATTTGTACCTATGTAATCTACTTAGTGTTGTTTTTTGTCTTTAATTTCATAGTTTATAGTTGAGTTAATTACATAAGAGATCACAATGGTAAGGTTGTTTTCCAAGTTTAGTCCCTAGATATGATTTCTTATAAGATAGCTCACTAAGTATGATAAGTTAAACACAATGGTTCTCACCTTAAATGGACTATAATTTTTTCTGTTAAGTATGTGAGAGAAGACTTTTTTACCTTTGTCTTCCTTCCCTTTCTTTCTTTTAACCTAGATTGCATAACCACCACTAACACCTATTGCCGCCGCCACCACCAACACCCACCATCGCAGCCACCACCACCGCCGCCGCCGCCACCACCGCCGCCGCCGCCACCACCGCCGCCGCCGCCACCACCACCACCAACACCAATCGCCACCACCACCACCCCTGTCATGCACCACCTCTCCTCCGCCTATGGATTTGGCTGACAAAAGGGATGGATCTCGAACACCACTAATAAACCCCTAGGGTTATAATGTCAACAGCCACTATCACCAACATCGTCAGCCACAAACTGCCTCCAACACCTCCGCCACTGCCTCTAACACCGTCGGCCACCATCGTCTCAACCTTTATCTATAGATTTCCCAATCTCATTTTGTCTACAAATATGAATTCTAGACACCTCCAATAATCCACGCGCGTTCCAACAAGTTCAGGTGGTCCAACAACTTGAACAAAGATGTTCGATAATGATGGTGCAATCGAAGAGAGAAGAGATTCAACGAGAGGGTGACCGGGGATGGTGGTGGCGAGATGTGGAAAGAGAATATATGTTTAACATAAGGGTAATTTGGTCAGTTTTAAAAAGTTTTTACGGAAAAGTTAACCTCCATCCAAATTGGGGACAAATTGTTACAACTTGACGTAATTAGTGGGCTAACTTCTAATAAACCATACTTGATGATTAAACTTGAAAAGTGACCTTACCACATGAACCATTTATGTAATTAACTCTTTATAGTTATATTATATTAAAAGAATATAACAAAATATTTAAATGAAACACCTGAGATTAGTCATTAACTTTTAATATGTAATTGTTTTATGCATTTTAAATTCATCATACTAATTTAGAGAAATACAACAGTTAAATATAGGCATCGAATTAACGATGCAAGCCGCAAACAACTTTTGCTTAATGCTCACAAGCTACACAATATTTAAGTTTCACTAGAGAAGAGATTTCAACTGGATGAGTTATAATCAAACTATCTAATATTAATAGTTTCACATACAAAGGTTAAATTTCTAATGACATATATATACACACGCGCACATGGTTAGCCCAGTTTATACGGTTTATTAAATTACAAACCGTAAACCAAACCAAACCAGTCGGTTTTTTAGATACACAAAACGTATACCGAACTGTGGAGTTTTAAACCGGCCAAACCAAGCATATTTCTTTGGTCGGGTCCAGTTTATACCGTTTGGGTAGTTTATGAACACCTCTAGGGCAAAGATACGAAAGTTAATGTGAATGGTAAACGCGATTGGTAGGGCTGCAAACAAACCAAACGAACACAAACAATGCCTTATTCATATTCGTTCATCAAGAAATTAACTTGTTCAAGAACTTATCACGAACAATTATCTGATGAGATTTCTTGATCATTTTCGTTCATAAAAGAAATGAATATGTTCATGAATTATTCACAAACACTTACCAAACGTAAACGAATACAAACAAACACAAACAAATGTTCATGAACGAAAACAAACACAAATGAAAGTTCTTGAACACAAACCAATACGAACAATCATATATTCAATTTAGAATAAAGTTTGCATTTCTATCGGAAACTTTACGCAAAATCCACTACAAGTAAATAAGTACTTAACATAATTATTACAAACAAAACGTTTAAATGAAAGTACACACAGAAACATAAATAAACACATTATTAAACGTAACTTAAAATGAACGAACGAGGCATCTGTTCATGTTCATTTGTTTAATTAAATGAGCAAACACTTACTTGTTCTTGTGTTCATTTGTTCAACGAACGAACATAAAGAAACTTTTCGCCAAACAGTTCACGAACTTTTCGCTAAACGTCCGGTTCGTTTGCGTTTGGTGTCCGATGCTATTCCTAAGTTAGGGGTTTTTTTTCTTTTTCTTTCTCTTCATTTTCTTTTTTTTTTCTCTTCATTTTCTTTTCTTTTTTTTCTTCATTTTCTTTTAATTTAAAATGATTGATTTTAACTTTTATTTTTGTTCCACTTCTTTTTTATTCCATAATTAAATAAATTCGAAAACAAAACTTTTTTATTTTACTTGCATTTTCTTCTATTAAAAAAATCTCTATTATACAAGTGTTTTTTTTTTTCCTTTCCTTCCAATTCTCTTATATTTTCTCCACTTCGATGTGTTTCCTAATTTACTTAAAGATATTCCTTTCTCTTTTTTTTTTTTTTTTTTTTTCTTTTTTTCTTTTTTCTCCTCTTCATTTCTTTCTATTTAGAAAGTATTGTTTTTAGTTTTCATTTCTTTATTTTCACTCCTTGAAATCAAGAACACAATTATTTATTTTTTCCTTTCCTTCTATTTCTCTTTCGTTATGTTCCCGAGCTCATTTAAGGAGAGAAAGAAAAGAAACGGAAATAAATAAATAAGAAGTTGTGTTACTGAGTTTTTTTTAATGAAAGAAAATGAAAGGAAAACAAAAAAATTGTGTTCCCGAGTTCACTTATGGAGATAAAAAAAAGAAAATGAAAGGAAAATAAAGGTTAAAAATAATCTTTTTAAATCGGAAGGAAATGAAGAAAAAGAAAAAGAAAGGAAAGAAGAGAAAAAAAAAGAAAAAAAAAAAAAGAAAAAAAAATATTTTATTTCTTTTCTCTCGTTAAATAAACCCGGTAGCATAGCTTTTATTTTTTTCTCAGTAACGGCTTAAAGCATGACTAACAAGTGTTAAAAATTTTCATGGTGGCTATTGAACGTGATCCGTGCCATCACCGGCGATGTAATCCGTCTCTATACGGTTGCCACCATATCAATACAAACCATGCGTCTCGGAACAATCAACACTCGAAAACGAAGAATAAAATGTAAAGCAAAGGGGCAAATCAAGATTTCAATTCACTGTAATTCATCTTCCCTATGAAATTACCCTCGAAACTTGCCACATTACTCCAATTTGTTGCGCTATTGGAGACATCAAAACGTGAACAAATTTACTACTCACTTGTTCAACTTCTATAAGATCATCTTCACGAATCTTTTGGATCCATACCCAACTGCAATGAACAGGTAAAAATGAAGCTTTTTCGATACTTTAATCACTGATCTTTACGTTTTTCCCCTTTAATTTGTTCAAATTGGATATGGGTTTGCTACCTTTTTGTTCTTTTTAATTAATTTCTTGTTGAATCATTGTGTTTGTTCCATCATGTTATGTAATCATGTAGGATTTGTGCATGAGTTCAAATTGCATAAAAGAATATATTCTCTTCTTTTTCATCATAGTGATATCTTGAACAATATCTTTCTCATCATATGCCCACATTGTGTTTGTTAAAATGCCTTGCAGAAGTGCTTTTGCTGTTTGCATAGGTTCATTGTAGAAGAGGCATCAATTGTGCCTATACACAGAGGTAGTATATCAAGTTAGCAATTTGATGTTTGTGTTTCTATCTTTTTGTGATTAAGATAGTGAACAAAGAATGTTTACCATATGGGGTTTGATTTACTTTATCCCTTTTGAAATCAGAAGGGGGGATCATCTAAACATGCCAATCAGATGTCTAGTTGGAGGGGATACAGAAGAGGGTGGAACCGAAAACCAGTTGATAAAGAGAATTCAGAAGAAAAACATGCTTTCCCGCGGTAGATCACATATTGCTCCTGTTAACTATGATTCATCAGCATCACCACCGCCTTTAATCAACAAAGGCCGATGGGAGAATCTGCCACCTGAGTTGCTTCTTGATATAATTCATCGAGTTGAAGCTGGCAAGACCACCTGGCCCTCTAGAAGAGATGTGGTTGCTTGTGCTGCGGTTTGCAGATTATGGCGTAATGCGATAAAACAAGTTGTTAAAACACCTGAGCAGTGTGGATTGCTCACTTTCCCTGTGTCATTAAAACAGGTATATCATATTTAATCACCTTTAGGTCCTGCAAAATAGTTAATTATTCTAGTCGGCTACAAATTTGATTATTTTCTGTTTCCCTTGATGTTTGAACTTCAGCCTGGACCAAGAGATGAACCCATACAATGCTTTATAAGGAGGGATAGGGCTGCTTCAACATATAGATTATATCTAGGCTTGAGCCCAGGTGAGATAAGAGTTGGCAATTTCGACCAATTTACTAATGAATAGGTGGATTTTGTTATTTTTAATCTCGAATAGGTAAATAAAAGGATAACTAAAGAAGGAATTTGGTTGAAATTTGCTTAAAGAGTATTTTTAATGCATACATATTTACAAGCTCTTAAATCAACTTTTTCAAAGATTTAGACAACTGCTGTAATAATATCGCTGTTTTTCATGATATTTAGCATATTCATTGATGATTTATAATGATTACAGCACTGGCTGGAGATGCAAGCAAGCTGCTGTTGGCAGCAAGGAAGGTTAGAAAGGCCACTGGGACAGATTTTCTGATATCTTTAGCTGCTGATGAATTTCATAGATCTAGCAATACCTACGTTGGAAGATTAAGGTTTTTTTTATAATATCTTTATGATTATATCTCCTTTTATAATAGAGGTGGAGATTTGAACCCATTTACCTAGAAATGGGTTGATCAGCCAATTAAGGTTATATTCTACCTCGAACTGGTCACATGGGTTAAATGGGTTAAAGGTCAATTGAACGTTATTAAATATTTATGACCTCGTAACTTGTTCTATTCAAATAATAATTATCCAGTGAGGTGTGGTGATTTTCGGAGTAATGTAGGTGTAGAGTAGAGTTTGTGTGTGTGTTTCCCGGTCAAAAAATTATAATTATGCTAGTTTTTTAGTTTTTAAATAATTAATTTTTTATAGTTGTATTTAGTACAATAATTAGTTAAATTTAAGGAATGAGAACAAAAATGCCCTTTTGGACCCCTTTTGAGTAATGTAGGCGTAGAGTAGAGTGTGTGTTACCCGGTCAAAAAATTATAATTATGTTAGTTTTTTAGTTTTTAAATAATTAATTTTTTATAGTTGTATTTAGTACAATAATTAGTTAAATTTAAGGAATGAGTTTAATGTTTTATAGTTGTATTTAGTACAATAATTAGTTAAATTTAAGGAATGAGTACAAAAATGCCCTTTTGGACACCTTTTGAAAAGCTACGTTTGCTGACCCAAACCCTTTTAACCCTCTTTTTCCACCTCTACTTTAAAATTTTCTTTGTTTACCTACTGATGTTCTTTGTGTGCAGTTCCAATTTTCTTGGCACCAAATTTGTCATTTATGATGATCCACCTCCTTATGACCCTCTAGTCCAGTCAAATCCGAGATTTGGTATAAAGAAGGTGTCTTGTAGGGTATTACCATCAGTCAACTCTAAAGTGGTTAACATAACTTATGAGCTTAATTTTCTACGAACTAAAGGACCAAGAAGAATGCACTGCACCATGAACACAATCCCTTCCTCTGCAGTTCAAAAAGACGGGACGACTCCTACCCAACCAACATTTTCAGATGATGAATTTTCACATTTTTTCCCAGCTCCAAACAAGAAAGAAGCACTAATTTTGAAAAACAAAGCGCCTAGGTGGCACGAGCAACTGCAGTGTTGGTGTTTGAATTTCAAAGGGCGTGTTACTGTAGCATCTGTCAAGAATTTCCAGCTGGCTGTTGACCCGCCCCAAAATGATCAAAGTACAGGTCAACAAGATGATGTGATACTACAGTTTGGAAAAATTGGGAAAGATATATTTACCATGGATTATCGCTACCCGTTATCTACTTTTCAGGCATTTGCAATATGCTTAAGCAGTTTCGACACTAAACCAGCATGTGAATAAAAAAGTTAGCTTATTGCTCTTGTGACACTGGTTATCATGATCTTCAGATGCTTTTAAAGAGTCATAAATAGCTTCCTTAAAAGATAACTCTTTTGTTACATATTTTCAATTCAAAGAACATTTGTATGCAAGAAAACACAAGAGTATATGGAATATCATCCTTATTTTTTACAGCTTTTTGTTAATTGAATCAAATCAAACATCCATTTTGTCATCTTTGTTATTCTTATCCCCACAAATAACACGACAACCATGACGCCTAGGCTTCTCGGGATCATTTGTGTCAGAGTCAGTCGACTCCATGAAAAGACCTCTGAGACACCTTCTTCTAACTGTATGCTTCTTTGATGGAGTACTGCTGACTTTGAATTTGCTCATATTGGTTGACTTTATGTACTTCTTCTTTGGTTTCTTCACAATATCTTGATTACAAGAACCTAAATGAACTCCAGGACTCCTTTCAGTAATTGAGCAGTTGAACACCATTGAGTTATTGATCCCCTGAATGGTGCAGTTGATATACGGAAAGTTTTCTTCATTTTCATTGGCTTTTGAGTCGTTCTCCTTTTCTTCTTCATCAGTCATGGTGTCTGTGCTTTCATCAGGGTTGGCTTTATACCTTCTGTAAATATGGATCGGCTTTTCTCGTTTGGTTGCACCAGAACCTATATGCATGGATGTCCCTCTGTTGTCACCTGCAAGTGTAATAATCGCTGGTTTTTCATTCAAGATTTGAGTTGGTGTGATGATACCAGTGGTTTCTTCACAACTAGAAAGTTGTAGCCCGTTTGATTTACGGTTTTCAAGAGATTCTGGTACTGGGATTTTGTCATTTGGGTGTGAAATCATTGTTGTGGTTTGTGGTGTGTTGGGAATGTTGCTGGTTGTGCTAATGGCTTCTTGGTGTTCATTCTGATTTTGTGTTATATATGATTCTGAACTAGAATGCTCATTTGATTGCTCCATGGATGTTATTTCACGTTGTTCTTCGTCAGGTGTTGCGTTGAGTGCATAATCATTACCCTTTTGATGGTTCTTTGAAGCTGTTTCTGCTGACATTTTGACCTCAGGTGGTTGGGATGTGTGTGCATGCTGTGGCGATGAAGGTTGAGAGGTGGGTTGTAATCTTTTGGATGGGGATGGTGGTTGAGTTGAGACATGGGGTTGAGAGGGTGAAGAAGGTGGTGCGGCTTGTATTGTTGTTGGTGCCGTTGAGGTTGAGGCTGGTTCATCTTGTCGTGGTGGTGATGGGTCAACTGGTGGCTCTATTGGTTTAGCCACTGTTGGTGGTGATGCAGGTGGTTCTTGTGGCAGTGGTGTTGGTGCAGGTGATTCTTGTGGCAGTGGTGTTGGTGCAGGTGGTTCTTGTGGTAGTGGTGCTGGTGCGGCTGTTGGCACAACGAGCAATGCTGGTGTTTTTGCAGGTGGCTCTTGTGGTAGTGGTGCTGCTGCGGGTGATGGCACAACGGGCAATGCTGGTGTTGTGGCAGGTGTTTCTTGTGGTGGTGCACGTGATGGCACAACGGGCAACGTTGGTGCTGGTGATGGAGCAGGGGTTGTACCCTGAGGTCGAGTTGAAGGTGGTGGTGGTGGTGATGGTGCAGGTTTTGTTGTTGATGGTTCGGGTAGTGACCGAACTGGTGGCTTTCTTGTCGAGGTTCTTGCAGGGGTGGTGGTGGTGCGAGGAGGCAGGACGGAGGGTCTCAACCGAGGAACATGAAAACGAAAGGCGGATCGCTGCTGGTCTGTCATGGTGTTTGAATGAAAGATTGAAATGGCAAATAGAGATGAAAGCTAGGGGTAAATTAATAAGTGTTTTTTTCATTGTGTTTGATACCTTAGAAAGGTTATGGAAGGCTTCTTAACCTCTGTTGTGGGCAACTTTATGTTTCTATCTTTACAAGTATTCCATATCCATTCTACCATCTTTTTCAAATATTCTTGTTTATTTAACTTGAATTGCTTATTTAGCTTTATTCATTTTCATTTTAAAAATATAGTTTTTTTTTCTGTTTGTTGTGTTATTTCGATTGCAGATACGATGTGGCTTTGCATTTAAATGGTGTAGCAAAAGAGCAATAAGAATATTTTAAAATGTTCATTACAAAATAAATATAAGAATAAACGATATGGCGCATCATGTTTAAAAATTTTCTCATATGTTAGGTTTATAACAATCTCTTGAAAAAATTATACTTTTTGGCATTTGAGGATTGCATCTTTTGTCCATTAACTTCGATTTACACTTACCATCATATTTTCGGCTGACATTTGTTACAGATTTTTAGGGGTGTTCAAGAAACCGAAATAACCGAAATGTAATCAAACTAACTGACACAACCAAACCCAAAAAAACTGAAACTGCTAAGAAACCAATGGTTTGGTTTGATGATTATTAAAAAACTGAATTTTTCGGTTCGGTTTTGCTTTTGCTTGTAATAAAAACCGAAAAAAACAAAATGAAGTCATACAACCAAACTTGTAGACTTAAAGGTGTAATCTTACACTTATAAACATTATTAGCCTATTAGTTAGCTATGTTATGTGGGATAGAGCCCAGGCTCAAGTTATCTTGTTGTGATTCAGATGATCAGGAGCTATAACGAATTACTTAATTTATTTATTTATTTTTAATATAAAACAATAATATAAAATTAAACATTGTAATCAATTAAATTAATTAAAAACATAATAAAATTAAAACACATAATAAAATAACATAATAAATATTCAACCGAATCGTTTGAGTCTGTTGCGTCTCTGAAATGACCTCGTTAGGATAATCAAATGGACTAAACGTAAAGTTTGTAAAAGCTTTGTTGTCCACGAGGTCAAAACTTTGTTGAAACAAACCATCCCAATTACCCGACAATTTCTAGTGAAAGGATTTTTAAAAAAATTTAGAGGGGAGGGAGTGAAATTAAATATGAAAGTTATGATTTTTTATAAGAAGTGGGATAATATTTCTAAGGTAAAATATAATATTTTGAGAGAAAAAATTATTAAAATGAGCCAACGACTCTATTCTCCCAAACACCCCCCCCCCCCCCCCAAATGGACTAAACGTAAAGTTTGTAAAAGCTTTGTTGTCCATGAGGTCAAAACTTTGTTGAAACGAACCATCCCAATTACCTCACAATTTCTACTGAAAGGATTTTAAAAAAATTTTAGAGGGGAGGGAGAGAAAGTAAATATGAAAGTTGTGATTTTTTATAAGAAGTGGGATAGTATTTTTAAACTAAAATATAATATTTTGAGAGAAAAAATTATTAAAATGAGCCAACGACTCTATTCTCCCCACCTCCAATGAGCCAAACAACTATTTCTTCCGTGAGCCCACCAGCGCTCCTCCAATTGTGCCCCTAATAGTGCAATCTTGTTGCGGTGTGCGCGACCAAGCTGCCAAACACGTGGGAGACGCCCCCCACAACACTTAGTATTACTTATTTAACTTACGTTATTTAGGTTTCAAAAATAATCTTTAAATTTCTTTTGTTTGATTTGATAGATTAAAATATTTTATTGATTTTTTTGTTTTTATATATTATGGATTGCATTTAGTTTAATATCAAGAATAGCAAAATGATGTAAGGCCAAAGTTTTTAAATTAAATCCATTACCTTAAAACATTTTTTTCTTTAAAAACTTGAAACCTAAATGGTAAAACCGAAAAAAAAAACCGAACGGTTTTAAGAACATAGAAACCGAAATATCGGTTTAAAATCAAACCAAACCGACCATACACACCCTTATAGATTATGTTATCTTGATGAGGAGGATGTTAAATGTAGTCATATGAATATTTTTTTTATGATAATCTGCACACACACCCTTTCCCATTAATGTTTTTTGTTTTCCATACTTTATGATTAAACATAAATGAAGGAAGGTCTAACAATCGAGCAACAAGGATGGTTCATGACAATTCGACATTTGACAATTCAACATTTGATGCATCTGATCCACGTCCTTGAAACATATGGTAATGTATCAACATTTTCATATCGAACTTTTTAATTTACAATGGATGAAATTTATGATTTTGTTATATTGATTTAAAAATGCAATGTCCTATATAACAAGGTTTTGATAATCATGAGGTTTTGGCAGCATTATCTTAGAGGGAGTATTGTTGGACTATTTGAAGATGATACTTACCAAAACCTAAGTGCCGAATCTCATGATGATTACCAAAACTGACACGGTAAAGCTACGCTGAAAATATGATCAAAATGAAGAAAATTGACTAAAGTCAAACTTGGTCAACCGTGGTCTCAAAGTCAACAGTCAACATCAGCGGACGTCCCAAACGATGTAAGCACCCGACAGTCACGCATCAGCAACAGAAGAATTTATCAGACTTAGAACAATATTTGTGTAATCATTAGGGCTTAAATATAATTTTATTCATTTTTGTAAAGAGTATAAATTGACTAAGTGTAGTCATTTATACTCTAGAAAATCAAGTGAGGTAGAAAGAAATTGAAGCATACAGATTTAGTCTAGGGAGAGAAACATTAGGTTAAGTGTGTGTGAGAGAGAAACCTCTTGCAAACTCCCTTGTAATCTCCTAGCAAACATACATATGAATGAATGAAATATTTTATGAATATATGTTCTTGAATTGTTCATCATTCATTCATCATCACACATTATATCTTGCATTAGATCTTCACTTGAAATCATCAACGGGTTTGTGAGATTCCGCATCACAGATCCGATAAACGACAAAAATACGATTGCAATATTCGATCCATCCAGCAGAATCGATGGTTTCCACAATTGGTATCAGAGCCTTGGCTCCTTGTTCTTCAAATTTTTCTCAAAAATTTGAACCACAAGTTTGATCTGCAAATTGTTGTTGTTTTTGATGAAATCAAGCTACCATTAGCTTAGATTTGTTATTTCGTGAAGATCTGCAAGTTTTCACATAAATTGAAGTTCATTTGAGCCATTAATTTGAAGATTTAAGCAAACTTGTTCTTCAAGTCTTCAAATGTTCATGAACATGAAATTTTGATTTTGTTGTTGTTTGATCGAATTTAAGCTTCTAATAGCTTTAGTTTGTGATAACTAACACATCTGCAAAGTTTCATATCAATTGAACATCCACAACTCTTTAATTTGAAGATTTTTGAAAATTTTGTGTTCTTGAGAAAAGTTCACTATACTTGAGGAAAATCATCAAAAATCACGAATCTGATGTTTTTTAGCTGAAATTGATAGTGATTTTAGCTTAGAAACATCAAATCTAAGGTTCGTTTATCATTTTCAACATCCAAATCATTCATTTTTTACGTTGATTCTTATATCTGAGTTTTTCTTCTTCATGTGTTCATCATTTAAATTCGAGTTTAGGTGATGATTATATGAAATTGATTGTTGTTCTAGCTTAGAATCACTTATCTACAGCTATTATAACCTTTGATTTTATCAAATTCCATCAGAAACCCAAGAATCAAAAGTTTGTTCATTCAAGAATATGAAATTTGACTTTTTCAGAGTCAAACTACTTTGAAACCTGAAAATCAGTCAAATCTATGATTTAATTCAGATTTTGATTCATTTGTTCATCATACAATCATTCAAGAGTCATTCAAACATCAATTTGTGTATTTGAAATTGAAATTTCATTCATAATCAAAGTTTACAAAAAATACACAAATTACACTTGTATTTGATTTTTGATTAAGTGTTTTATCATACACAGCTGATGAGTTAATCCTACAGCTGATGTTCTAATTCTACAGCTGAAAATCTTCGTAACATTTGCAACCAAGTGTCCATAGCTGATGTATTACATCCACAGCTGATGCACAAATCTCACAGCTAACAAACATCCATCAGCTGATGCACAAATCTCACAGCTGACAAACATCCATTTTGTCCTAGGTATTTTGCCTAAGTACATTCACAGCTGATGTGTTAACACTCACAGCTGATGTGATAACATTTTCAGCTTACAAAATTTTGTTCAAAGCGAACGAGCAGAAGTCTGCCACACAGCTGACAAAGAAACAAACATACATCCTCGAATCAAGTCCACAGCGAACGTTGACGTCATCAATCATAGCAGAAATTCACCCATTCATCATCTTCAAACAACATCAAAACCACTACATCAACACTGACAGCGCACATCAGGTCCACTGCAGACATCGAGAACCTCTGTCCACAGCGGACATTCAACTTGAATTTACAGCGGACATTAAATCAACACAGAAACAGAAGCAACATACAGCGAACTGGAATTGATTTGGTCCAAATCAACAATTCACAGCGGACAACCCTGATCTAGTCCACAGCGGACAAGTAGCTTTGAAATCACAGCGGACGAACTTGAAACACACAGCGGACGAACAACCTTTAATTCACAGCGGACATCGAAACAAACAGGTCCACATCGGACGTTTTACCTCATTTACAGCGGATGAATTGATTCTGTCACTTTCGATTACTTGACACACAGCGGACACCAATTGACCGCTCCATAACAAACCATCACCACTGTCGTCACCAATCCACCGCAGCTACACAATCAACCACCATCATCATCGACACCTCCATCTTCAATTTTCGATTTCATGATTCAATTTTGACATTCAACCATCGGTGTCCACCCATCAACCGCAACCACACCATCACTATCAACACCAATCGAAGTGTCCATCACTATCGTGGGTCGATCTCATCATAACACACCAAACCTTGTCGGCAATTCTTGATTTCAGGTGTTAAAGAGATCGAGAGTCCGAGAAGGGAAAGCTGCAGGAGTTAGAGTTTGGGTTTGGGTTTGTGTTAAAGGGTTTGAGTAATAAAATTTCAATTTTGACTTTTATTTTTGTGTTGAGCAGCAAAATATAAATAGTTTTTATATAATTTTTAACAAACAAATTAAAGCTTCGGAAGTTTTTCGTTTAATTCCATAAAGTTTTTCATTTGACAAACTTTTTAAAATTTGCTCTCGGAAATGTTGATTTTAACCAACTCATAAATTTTGTCTCTGAAGATTTTAATTGTTCAAAGTTTTCAACTTGATAAATTTTTAAAGCTTGTTTTTGGAAGATTTAAAAAATTCATTTTGACTTCTTTTCGATCAAGAAATATATTCTTCGGAAGAATTGTGTCACAAAATCATTTAAATTTTAATTAATTCGATCCAAATTTTATTACTTTTAACTAAGCTGATTAATTTTAGTCCAGCTTAACTACATTGTAATTGAACCAAGTTAACTTTTTAATTAGGCAATTCTAATTAAATTGAGTTTTAACGTTCTTTGGATTCAATTAAAGTTTATATTGATTTTGATTTAAACACAAAACAAATTTTCAAATCATTTTTGTTTTTAAACAAAATGGAAAATTTAACATCATTCACTAACACTCGTGTTTCAAGAAACCTAGCTATCTTTCTTGTTGCAGGTAGAAAGAGGTTTCAAGAATTCAAACAAAGAAAACCAAGCTGCAATCAACCAAACAACAGCAGCAAATAAATAAAAAGCTGCAACCAACCAAACAATAGCAGCATATCAAACAATAACAACAATTCATTGTTTGACAAGACAAACATTCAGTTGTACATCAGTCACATTGAGAAAGAACTGATGCACTTACATTTATGTGATCTTGCAAACTCAAACAACACTTTGTCTAATGATTTGATAAAATGCATGTTAGAGATAGAACAATCTCAAAGAAATGATCAAGCACAAATCAAGACATTGAATCAACAATACATCAGTTTAGCTCAAGAGATGAACCAGTTGCAAGACAAAATGGTTCAACAATAAATCAAACTTGAAGAGTTAACTACTGAGCTTGCAAAAGCCACAAACATCAACAACACTAACATTCCTCCATTGCCTGAAATTCCTGAAGACAGAAAGATCAATCTATGCTCATTAGCAAGCATAGATGAAGTACAGGCATATCGAAAATATTGCAATAATATATCATACATGATAAAAGAGGAAAGAGCTTCACATGCAAAGGAACTACAAACTTCTGCAAATCAAATCAGTTCGCTAGAGAAAGAAGTTGATAAGTTGCTTAAAGAAAAACACAAGCTGAATGCTCAAGCAACTGTATTGTAATTGAACCAAGTTAACTTTTTAATCAGGCAATTCTAATTAAAATGAGTTTCAACGTTCTTTGGATTCAATTAAAGTTTATATTGATTTTGATTTAAACACAAAATAAATTTTCAAATCATTTTTGTTTTTAAACAAAATGGAAAATTTAACATCATTCACTAACACTCGTGTTTCAAGAAACCTAACTGTCTTTCTTGCTGCAGGTAGAAAGAGGTTTCAAGAATTCAAACAAAGGAAACCAAGCTGCAATCAACCAAACTGGCTGCAGGTAGAAAGAGGTTTCAAGAATTCAAACAAAGGAAACCAAGCTGCAATCAACCAAACAATAGCAGCAAATCAAACAAAAGCTGCAACCAACCAAACAATAGCAGCATATCAAACAATAATAACATCTAAGTCGGTTCCCTATTTGATCTGCTAAGTGTTCTAACTCTCTCCACCTTGTGAAACTGTTGCAATGACCACCCTTCAACGTCCTGAAATTGGTATCAAATCATTTCAGGCTCTTGATTGTAAGATCTCATCATCTTAAATATCTTCAGTTTCATAAAACACTTATCAACTCAAATGGCAGTTATCTCTAAGGCTGATATGGAAACTGGTACTATGACAAAGTCTCCACTGATCACTCCTGATGACTTTGATACATGGTGCCAATGTATTGAAGGGTTCATCAAGTCTTAAGACAGCAGGATGTGGAGATCTATTATTGAAGGACCTCACATCCAAAGCACCTATTTAGCCACTACTAGAGGTGGGATGATACCAAAGGAAATGGCTGACTACTCTGAAGAAGACTGAAAGAAAATAGATGTAGGTCAGAAAGCCATGACCGCTCTTCAAACTGCTCTTCCAAACTCAATATACAAAGGCTTCAAGAAGTGCAAAACTACTAAGCAGCTCTGGGATGCACTAAAGCTCATTTATGAGGGTTCTGAGGAAGCCAAGGAGAACAAGAAAGACATTATGAAGCAGCAATTTGAGAACTTCACCTACAAGACAGGTGAAACCATGACTTAATAATACTTCAGGTATGTTGAGGTTGTTAATACCTTAATGGATGTTAGAGTCAAGCTTGAGAATATGGATATAGTGAGGAAGTTCATGTTCTCTCTTCCCAGACAATGGACTCACTACTGTGTGGCCATCAATAGAACTGAGAACCTCTCTACTCTTACTCTCACAGAGCTGTATGGTATCCTTAGTGGTTACCAGATGGAGATGAACTTGCAAAATCCATCAAGCAGCTCTTCCAACAATCAACAAAGATCAGACCTTCATGTGGTTGAAAGGGATAGCAGAGAACCACAACATCATCTCATCTGCTTCCCTGAAAACTCACAAAAGGGTCCTTTTATCACCTTCCCTGAGACACTAAGGGAGAGCTACATCCAAGGAAGCCCATTCCAAGAGACAAGCTCTGCTCAAGCCTTTGTGTCTGCTGATGAAAGTTATGGAAACTTTCTCTTCACTCTTGAAGACTTGGACTGCATCCATCCAGATGATCTAGAGTATATGGAGATAGTTCAACAGATGGCTTTCCTTACTCATAGGGCCAAAAAGTTCTACAAGAGAACAGGAAGGAAGTTCCCAAGAAATGTGGCCAGTGGAAAGTTTGGCATGGATAAAAGCAAGGTGAAGTGTTACAACTGTAACCAAACAGGAAACTTTGCTAGAGAATGCAAGCCACCAAGGACAAATGATGACCAGGCACAATCCAGACCAAACTACACTGATGCAGCTCCTAGAACTAAGAAGCCAAGCCAACCCAAACAACATGTTGTTGCTGCTGTTGAAGAAGGAGGCTTTGACTGGAGATTTCAGGTAGAAGATGTCTCTCCAAACCAAGCACTGATGGCTGATCATGAAGAAGATAGGGTATTAGAACATCTTTGTAATCCTGAATGCATTACTAAAGTTAATATGTATAGGTCCTACAACTTGGAAGTGAGATCTGACCTTAAGTCCTTAAACATTTTAAAAGGTGATTTTAAAAGAGCAAAAAATGATTATAAACTTAAAATTAACTATTTAGAGAAAACTATTTATGCTCTTAAGCATGAGCATACAAACTACTGGACTCAAATTAAAGATCTCATAACCAAGTTAACTAAATGCCAAGCTGAGCTTGTGATCAACAAAGCCAAGGCAGAAAAATGTTTTCTTGAAGAGGAAACCTTCAAGAACATAATATCCTCCACATAGCTCCTCCACATACACTCCTATCTGTTAGATCTCTTAGGTGTGGACTTGTCAAGATGAGCTGTCTCCTATTGATCCTATCCAAAAGAAGGATGAAGATATAAAGGAGACAGTGAAGGATGAACCTGATGTGAGTGATAAGGGTTATCCTATGAAGGGACACTATTCTCCTAGAGAGAAGAAAGAACCAGGGATGACCAAGTCTGCAAGGAAATACTTGATAAGGGCAGCCATAAGAAATTCAAAGAAAGCCCAAGAGATCAAGGCCACCTTCAACTCCAAGCAAAAGCAAGTTTTCATTTCTACTGGATTTGAAGTGGTAAAGACTGAGGAATCAACAATGGACTCTAGTACCAGGAGTCCTAGTTCATGTCCAAATCATCCTGGTTAAAAGAAGAAGGCTGATCAAATATGCACCACTGCTGCACAGCATGAACCATCCATTTCCAAGAGCAAGCCTCATCTCAAGAAGCCTGCTGCATCATCTGAGAAGATGAAGAAGGAAGTGGAAAATGATCAAGCTCAGCCTCCCACTCAAAATTCTTAGAAGCATTCCAACTGAATGCATCATGTGTGGTAGTACATCTTACTTTGCCAAGGATTGCATTTACAAGCGCAAAAGTACTATCCATATGACCAAGAAGAAAACTTCTGAGAAGAAAAAGAAGAAGATAGCTTTGGAAGGAAAATCTCTTCCTTTCGGAAGCTCCAAACTGAAGAAGAAGCTAAGTGAAAACTTAACTTCGGAAGAAAATTTGGTTTCGAAAGAATGGAATGCTTCCGAAGTAGTGAAGTCTGCTACAGTAGATGCAAAAGCTTCTGAAGGTCTAGTCTAGAAAACTTCCAAAGTCATCAAAACTTTCGAAGTATTGAAGGCCAAATCTAGTCTTCCAAAGATGGTATGGAAGATGATAGAAGGCCATGTGACTGAAAGTTCTTTATCAACAATGACAAATGATCCTAAGAGCTTGCATATAGGATCAATTACTGTTGCATTATCTTCAGTTTACTTTTACAAGCCCAAGATCAATGAGGCTTGGGTTTTCAAATGTAACTAACCATCTATTTATATGCAGGAACAACTAAAGACCAAAGGGAATGTATGGATCACTGATAGTGGTTGTTCCAGGCACATGACAGGCAATGGCTCTTTGCTTTAGAACTTTGAGAGTGATGGAGAGCCAGTTGCCTTTGGAGGTGAATCTGGTGATTACATTACTAGAAGGGGTAGGGGCAGCATTGAGAAGGTAAATTTTGTTAAAGAGCTTAGGTACAATCTCTTGAGTGTATCCCAATTTTATGATCAGAGACATAACATGCTCTTTATTGGGCATGAGTGCATTGTTCTCAAGCCCAGGGTGGTCATTCCTCAAGACCATATCCTACTCAGAGCCCCCAGGAAAAAGAACATGTACAAGATGGATTTGCAAGAAACAACCCCTTCAGGAGAAGTTTCGTGCTTTCTATCTAAAGTCAATAGTGATTAGTCTTTCCTCTGGCATAAAAGAATATGCTATGTAAACTTTAAGAACATGAATAAATTAATTAAGAATAATTTGGTATCAAGAATGCCAAAGAAAGAGTTTACAAGTGATGATCATTGTGTTGCATGCCTGAAAGGGAAGTAACACAAAGTGTCTCACAAGCCAAAGGAAATAAACTCCATCACTACTCCCCTACACTTATAACATATGGATCTCTTTGGCCCCACTAGTGTAATAAGTCTAGGAAGGACCTCATATTGTTTGGTGATCACAGATGATTTCACAAGATATACTTAGGTCTTTTTCCTTAGAACTGAGGATGAGACCCCTGAGATCTTGAAGAGATTCATTCTGAAAATTGAGAATCAATATGATCACAAGGTCAAGATCATAAGATGTGATCAAGGAACTGAATTCAATAACCAAATACTTCATGCATTTTGTGATGAGAAAGGTATTACAAGACAATATAGTGCTCCCAGGACTCCTCAAAAAACAGTGTTGCTGATAGGAGAAACATAGCACTTATTGAAGCTGCAAGAACCATGTTATCTGACTCTAAACTTCCCATCATCTTCTGGATAGAGGCAGTCAACACCATGTAGAATAGAATTTTAGTAGTCAAGACTCATGGTAAGACTTCTTATGAACTGTGGCACAAAAGAAGACCTTTTATTTTTTTCCTCAGATCATTTGCATGTCCTTGCACCATTTTAAATGCCAAGGATCAAATAGCCAAATTTGCTAAGAAATCAGATGATGGACATTTTGTTGGATACTCTTCCCAAGCTAAGGCTTATAGAGTATACAATCTCAAAACTAAAGTAGTTGAGGAGTCAGCCAATGTGACCTTCAATGAGCACACACCCAGTATGAAAGGTTCTGGTCTAGATTGGTTATTTGATCTTGACTTAGTTACCAACTGTTTTAACAGATCTTGTGAAGATGTTTCAGGATCTACAAGTACCTTATCAATAGAAGATTCTGATCCATGATTTGAGCTGAGAAGGCCAAGTGTTCAAACTACTTCATCTTCAGTGGTAATTAGCCCTGCAATTGGAAATCCTATCAACACAACCATGACAAAATCTTCAGCTGATACATCTGAGGTGCCTATAAATTCTAGCATAGAGGTACAGAACTCAAATGAAGGAATTTCCAATATAGGAGGAGATGGAGGTGGTGATAGTGATCAAGAAATTCTTGATGCTGATAACCACTCCTTAGAAGACAACATCAATGATGTGCCACACTCATTGGATCAAGTTTCTTTTGATAAGTATGTTGATGTGGTGGATGATATTCAAGCACCAGATCTAAATTTAACCAATTTAGATCTGTCCAACCAACTTGTTGTGATTCCTCAACTGAGAATCCACAAGTCACATCCCACCATAAACATCATTAGAGATGCTGAGAGAGGGGTGAGAATAAGGGGACAAACCCATGACAAAAATGTTTGTCTTCACTCTTGTTTCTTGTCCCAGATTGAGCCTAAGAAGATTGATGAGGCTTTGAAGGATGGAAGTTGTGTTGAAGAAATGTAGGAGGAGCTGCTTCAATTCAAGAGACAAAAGGTCTGGAACTTATGTTCTCTTCCTCAAGGGAAGAATACTATAGGTACTAAGTGGGTATTTAGGAATAAGAAAGATGATAGAGGACTTGTCATCAAGAACAAGGCAAGACTAGTTGTTCAAGGGTACACACAAGAAGAAGGGATTAATGAGGAAGTATATGTCAAAAAACCACCGGTCTTTGCAGACCCAGATCATCCTGATTATGTCTGCAAGCTTGATAAAGCTCTCTATGGGTTGCATCAAGCTCCAATAAAGTGGTATGAGACACCATCATAGTATCTCTGTCAGCATGGATACAAAAAGGGTACTATTGATGGAACAATCTTCATCAAAAGAATAGGAAATGACTTGATGCTGGTTCAAGTTTATGTAGATGACGTTATTTTGGGTCAACTAATTCGAAGCTCTGCAAAGACTTTGAGAAGCTGATGAAGAATAGATTTGAAATGAGTGCCACAGGGGAACTCAATTTTTTTCTAGGTATTCAAGTGAAGTAGTTTGATAATGGAATCTTCATAAACCAGTCAAAGTATGTGCAAGACATACTTACCAGATTTCATATGACTGAGTGCAAGGTTGCTAAGACACCCATAGCCAGAAACCACTCTTTAGGACCAGATCTTGAGGGGGAGTGTGTTGATGAACATCTATACAGGGCTATGATTGGGTCTCTTATATACCTCACAGCCACCAGGCCTGATCTCATGTTTACTACATGTATTTGTGCAGGATATCAAGCCAACCCCAAGATGTCACACCTGGTTGCTGTCAAGAGAATTCTCAAATATCTCAAAGGTGCTCCCAAAATGCGACTTTGGTATCCAAATAATTCAGACTTCAATCTGTATGCCTATACAGATAGTGACTATGGTGGCTGCAATATGACTTTAAAGTCTACATCTGGGGGTTGTCAATTTCTTGGTGAAAGGATAGTCTCATGACAATGCAAGAAATAATCCTGTGTGTCTACATCAACTACTGAAGCTGAATACATTGCTGCTGCAAGCTGATGTGCTCAAGTGCTTTGGGCTCAGAATCAGATGCTAGACTATGGATTCAACTACAAGGAGACTCCCATCCATATAGACAACAACAGTGTTATCTCTATTACAGAGAATCCTATATAGCACTCAAAGACAAAGCATATCAATATCAGGTATCATTTGATTAGAGATAATTTTGAAAAAGGATTGATAAAACTAGTCAAAGTTAACACAAATGAATAATATGCTGATCTGTTCACAAAAGCTTTTGATGAGCAAAGATTTAAATATCTTGTATCAGCTATTGAGATGATTAACTTTGAGTAGATTTTTCTTAAATTAAACTCAAGATTATTTTTAATATGTGTGTCTTAAGTTGTCTATATCATCACCATATAAGCCCAGTTTATTTTGGAAGAAATTTTTAAAATGATATTCTTTAGAATTATGAAATTTTTTGGATATGTTTTCTTTCGGAAGACATCAAATTGTCTTAGGAAGAAAGTTATGTCTTCAAAACAAATAACTACTTCTGAGAAATTAACTTTGGAATAAAATTTTGATATATCTTACAAATCTTATATTTGTCACCAAGTACTTATATGTATTGAAGGAGTATTTTCTTTCGAAAGCAATTAAGTCTCGAAAGCTTTATTCTTTCATTGAATAAAATTTCTGATATTTGATATCTTCCGAAGCAAAATTTATCTAGGAAGTAAAAATACTCTAAGTATTTTTCTTCTGAAGCAAAATTCTTGAAAGTCTAAGGAATATCTTCCGAAGCCAAATTGGCTTCGAAAGTTTTTCTCAAACCTTCCAAAGACAAATTACCTTCGTAAGCTTTTAGACTTCCAAAAAACTACCTTTTTGGGCACTTTTTCAGAGGTGGGACCAACATTCAAATTTAAAAATTTATCCCTTGGCATTAACTTTATCTCAAATCCTTACCATCTATATATATATACATTCGTATAACGGTTCCCCCTTTTTCACTTTCTCCTTCATCTGAAAAAATTTAAACCCTAAATTCACCCACAAACCGACTTTGTTCTTACTTTTCTTCACTTTAAAGCTACTCAAAATGGCCAACCCTGATCCTTGAAACCAACTCGGTTTTTCCATGCAGTTACACAGGCAACTCAACAAAGTTGCTCTGTTATCATCTAAGAAAGATCCAGGTTTCTCAGATGTTTGCCGCTTCTTATCTCTGACCAACTACCTCATCGCCCTCATAATAGACCCTCCATTGTATGAAGATCAGCTTTTAGAGTTTTGGAGGTCCTGCCAAGAGGTCATCTTTGACGGTGGGAAGGCACTGTCTGTCATAGTGCAGGGGAGGACAATATTCATAACTCCAGCCTCCATCAACTCTCATCTAAGGCTGGATGATGAAGAAGGTGACTTGTCCTTCCCATATCTGCTATAAACAACTCATTTTGGCACATGGGCTAAGAAGGGGACTACTTAGTAAGAACCTTCAAAAAGGGTAAGGTCTCATCTCAGTGCAAGTACCTCCTCCATGTGGTAATCCACTCTCTATCTAACAAACATGGAGGTTGGGATCAAATTCTTGAGGACTTGTCCTATATAGTCCATAGGATGGTTCAAGGGGTCAAGTTCAAGTACTCACAGTTTGTTTATACAAACTTTCTTGCCAACTTGGACTCCTTAGAGTACTAGCGTTTTATCCATAATGCGCGTTACGTGTTGAAAAACCGGTTTATATTCGGTACCGGAGACACCAAAAATGGCAGTCAAGCCAATTCAACAGATGCCATTTATTTATATTAAAGGACACAGGTTGGCTCAAAACCAATGGCAGGTTTTGGCTGCAAACCAAAAATAGTTGTCACGCCAGGACAACCTACACCAATCTCGGTGTATCATCGTAGCCACCATCATAGCCACAAAGCACCCAAAACGAAGAGTCTTAGAGGAATACATTACCTCGTCATGGACAACGTGCCTTCTAGCAGACCCAAACCATTAAAATCAAACAACAATTGGGTAAGCTTAAGCTCACCATCAAACAGAACCTTAGATCAACATTAACAATCATGCCAACTATGTAAACAATAATGCCAACTATAAAAACACTAAAGGGAAACTAAAGGGACAGAGAGGCATAAAAGGACCGACGATGGTGGACCACCCCGAGGACAACCGGAAATCCCACCTCAAATGCGAAGGGCAGACAAAACGGCAACATTTGTCAGCCACCAATACTGCAAAATTCTCATCGGAACCAATAGATGAAAAGAGATCTACATCAACGGCTCACCACGATACAGACGCCATCGAAGGCGGTCATCGCACCACCGGCGGCGCCATATATAATTGATTGATCTAAAAGATCACTGCCACGCAGATGCCACCTAAGGCGGTTCGCAGGCCACCAAGGCCGTCGTCAAACCACTGGTGGCGTCATAATCGATGGATCTAAACCAATTCCGGCATGCAACACAATCCATCGACTTTGACGATACATGAAGCCACCATAATCGATTCCATACCTGGTAAGCAACGACAGAAGACGAAGGTGTGGCAGCCGCTAATGGTGACGTTGCCCCCCCCCCTCTCTCTTCAACGGAACCGAAGGGGATACATCTGCCTAAATATCTGTTGTAAATAAAAGAACCTCCCATCACCGGAAGGGGTAGCACCACTGATTACACAGGAGACGACAGTCAAATTGAACGACCTCCACCTTCGCCGTCTCCACCACCAGCAACACCTAGATTTACAATATGTGCCTACGTATAAAGATAACACAGAGGACCAAAGTGTACAACACAGGAAAACAAGTTGTCAAAACCTATAACCCATAAAACTAACTATTCCTCAAACTTGCTTTTTTCATATTATAGAATTATATGTTCCTTAGATATGTTCAATACATTCTTAACTATGAATTGGGCTCACAATTAAAGGGAACATGTAATATTCTTAAACTGGGACAGATGAAGCTTGACATCTTTAAGACAATGAGAAAGTCCACTATTGGCTTCTCAGGGGTAGAAACAGCCCTGGTCCCAAAAATGTTAGAGCTCATTGCTCAAGGTGACTACTTGGAGACACAAGCCAATATTGAACCCACACCTTCTACATCTGCACCACCTACACAGCCACAAATCACCATCACCTACCAAAGAAAATCCAAACGAACCCCTGCTCAGTCTATTCAGGTTAAGCAGGCCCCCAAATCACCAACCATGCTGGAAGAGGTGGACACTGGAGCTCCCACTTCTCCTGAGGAGCATACCACTCCAATTATTTCTATGATCAGTGCTGAGGTTCCTCATGCTCAACCTGATGAGCTCATTATCCCGGCCTTAAGCCTTCACTCTGAGTCTCAAAACTCTAGTGATCAACCTTTAGGGGAAAGCTACCATCCCTAGCCTTTAGATCTCAACCAACCAATCCCAAACCTTGAATTCTATGATGATGAAGATATAGGCTTCAGTGAGTACCATTAGTCTCTCTTCTCCACCCCTACTCAAGGAGAGATAAGTGCTCCTGAATCACCCATATCCAGCCCACGTCATCCACCCACAATTGAGGTGGACTCCCTGAACATGTTCAGGAGGCTCATATGGAAGAGGCTCTCACTTTTGCAAGTGATTACATTATTAAGACCTCAACCATGGCAACCCAGCCTATTGACACTTCTTTTGAAGCTGTTAGTGTGCAGGGGAAATCCAGCAGCCAAGAAAAACATGCTGGTGATAAGGAAGAAGACTTTGGTCCTATTCTCTCATCCCCCCATGATTCTTTTGATGAAAATAAAGGGAGTTTGCAACTAAAGGTGCAAATACTGTTAAAAATATGCACCTATTTAGTTTCAAAGGTGGATCACCCAGAATCTCAGGTGGCTACCTTAAAAAGAAGGGTCAATGACCAGTAACTTGAGATCACTGATCTTAAGGGCAAGTTAGCTGAGAGACCCATCCAGAGGACTCAACCAGGCCCACAAGAACCTATGGATATGGTGGACCTAACCCTTAGCTCCCCTTTGCAATAGGGTGATGCTACCAAAAAGGGAGAGAAAGTCCTACCTACAATCACAGAACCTGAGAGTTCCTCTCAGAGTATGGACATGGAAGACTCACCACCCTCACTTGCAGTTGTCCATACTCAATAATGTCCTCAGGTCCACATTGATATGGACTAACTCATTTAAAACTTGTTTGAGAAGGGTATACTAAGGGCTATGCTTACTCCATCTCACCCTGTTAAGAACCCAATAGTGGGACTGAGGTATGATGCTTAAAGAAGAGCCCTGATAATCTTTTGGTCTCAGGGACAACAAGAAATCTTCAACTTCTACAACCTGAGATACTATGAGACCACCTATTTAGTTGACCTCCTACTTGCCAACCCAAGTCAAAACAGGCAAGCTACAAGGTTTGCTGATAGGATTCAACAAAGGGTGCTTGAAGAGTTCAAGCTGAGAACCAAATTATATAGACAGAGGCTAGTATGCAAGATTGTTGGTCAACTGGATGCTGAGGAGGACCCTAAAATTAGCTTTAAATGGGAAACCTTGGCTGAAGGCCCAGTAGTTGAGCCTGTGAACCTTAAGACATGAACTACTTTAACACCCATTACCCTCAGTGAGGCACCAACTGGTGAAGGTGTCTCACAGCCTCTCTCTAGCTAGAGCTCAAGTGCAGCACCAAGCAATGAAGGCCAAAGCTCTCTCCACCCTGACTCACGCAGGCATGTGAGTGACAAAAGGAAGAGGAAAATGACCTCTGAGGAGATTAAAGAGGAGAAGAGAGAGAGGAAGAGGAAGGCAAGGAGAGAGAGTTCAAGTGGCATCCCTGGCTTCATGGAAGCTGCAATTAGGCTGCCCTTAGGCCAAGCACTCAAGATGATAGGTTTAGGGCAGCCATATTGAACTTTTTAGGGTCTAGGAACAACAATATTGATGAACTCATCTCTCTCCTATTGGATGAACTAAATGAACTGGTAGACATGGAAGTATTAAAGGAGAGAAAGGAGGCTAAGGATGTTTGCTCCTTAAAATCAAAGAAGAAAGGAGAAGAAAAAGACTCTACAAAAGAGGCTAATGATGATGATGATGATGATGATGATGATGATGATGATGATGATGATGATGATGATGATGATGATGATGATGATGATGATGATGATGATGATGATGATGATGATGATGATGATGATGATGATGATGATGATGATGATGATGATGATGATGATGATGATGATGATGATGATGATGATGATGATGATGATGATGATGATGATGATGATGATGATGATGATGATGATGATGATGATGATGATGATGATGATGATGATGATGATGATGATGATGATGATGATGATGATGATGATGATGATGATGATGATGATGATGATGATGATGATGATGATGATGATGATGATGATGATGATGATGATGATGATGATGATGATGATGATGATGATGATGATGATGATGATGATGATGATGATGATGATGATGATGATGATGATGATGATGATGATGATGATGATGATGATGATGATGATGATGATGATGATGATGATGATGATGATGATGATGATGATGATGATGATGATGATGATGATGATGATGATGATGATGATGATGATGATGATGATGATGATGATGATGATGATGATGATGATGATGATGATGATGATGATGATGATGATGATGATGATGATGATGATGATGATGATGATGATGATGATGATGATGATGATGATGATGATGATGATGATGATGATGATGATGATGATGATGATGATGATGATGATGATGATGATGATGATGATGATGATGATGATGATGATGATGATGATGATGATGATGATGATGATGATGATGATGATGATGATGATGATGATGATGATGATGATGATGATGATGATGATGATGATGATGATGATGATGATGATGATGATGATGATGATGATGATGATGATGATGATGATGATGATGATGATGATGATGATGATGATGATGATGATGATGATGATGATGATGATGATGATGATGATGATGATGATGATGATGATGATGATGATGATGATGATGATGATGATGATGATGATGATGATGATGATGATGATGATGATGATGATGATGATGATGATGATGATGATGATGATGATGATGATGATGATGATGATGATGATGATGATGATGATGATGATGATGATGATGATGATGATGATGATGATGATGATGATGATGATGATGATGATGATGATGATGATGATGATGATGATGATGATGATGATGATGATGATGATGATGATGATGATGATGATGATGATGATGATGATGATGATGATGATGATGATGATGATGATGATGATGATGATGATGATGATGATGATGATGATGATGATGATGATGATGATGATGATGATGATGATGATGATGATGATGATGATGATGATGATGATGATGATGATGATGATGATGATGATGATGATGATGATGATGATGATGATGATGATGATGATGATGATGATGATGATGATGATGATGATGATGATGATGATGATGATGATGATGATGATGATGATGATGATGATGATGATGATGATGATGATGATGATGATGATGATGATGATGATGATGATGATGATGATGATGATGATGATGATGATGATGATGATGATGATGATGATGATGATGATGATGATGATGATGATGATGATGATGATGATGATGATGATGATGATGATGATGATGATGATGATGATGATGATGATGATGATGATGATGATGATGATGATGATGATGATGATGATGATGATGATGATGATGATGATGATGATGATATGATGATGATGATGATGATGATGATGATGATGATGATGATGATGATGATGATGATGATGATGATGATGATGATGATGATGATGATGATGATGATGATGATGATGATGATGATGATGATGATGATGATGATGATGATGATGATGATGATGATGATGATGATGATGATGATGATGATGATGATGATGATGATGATGATGATGATGATGATGATGATGATGATGATGATGATGATGATGATGATGATGATGATGATGATGATGATGATGATGATGATGATGATGATGATGATGATGATGATGATGATGATGATGATGATGATGATGATGATGATGATGATGATGATGATGATGATGATGATGATGATGATGATGATGATGATGATGATGATGATGATGATGATGATGATGATGATGATGATGATGATGATGATGATGATGATGATGATGATGATGATGATGATGATGATGATGATGATGATGATGATGATATGATGATGATGATGATGATGATGATGATGATGATGATGATGATGATGATGATGATGATGATGATGATGATGATGATGATGATGATGATGATGATGATGATGATGATGATGATGATGATGATGATGATGATGATGATGATGATGATGATGATGATGATGATGATGATGATGATGATGATGATGATGATGATGATGATGATGATGATGATGATGATGATGATGATGATGATGATGATGATGATGATGATGATGATGATGATGATGATGATGATGATGATGATGATGATGATGATGATGATGATGATGATGATGATGATGATGATGATGATGATGATGATGATGATGATGATGATGATGATGATGATGATGATGATGATGATGATGATGATGATGATGATGATGATGATGATGATGATGATGATGATGATGATGATGATGATGATGATGATGATGATGATGATGATGATGATGATGATGATGATGATGATGATGATGATGATGATGATGATGATGATGATGATGATGATGATGATGATGATGATGATGATGATGATGATGATGATGATGATGATGATGATGATGATGATGATGATGATGATGATGATGATGATGATGATGATGATGATGATGATGATGATGATGATGATGATGATGATGATGATGATGATGATGATGATGATGATGATGATGATGATGATGATGATGATGATGATGATGATGATGATGATGATGATGATGATGATGTGATGATGATGATGATGATGATGATGATGATGATGATGATGATGATGATGATGATGATGATGATGATGATGATGATGATGATGATGATGATGATGATGATGATGATGATGATGATGATGATGATGATGATGATGATGATGATGATGATGATGATGATGATGATGATGATGATGATGATGATGATGATGATGATGATGATGATGATGATGATGATGATGATGATGATGATGATGATGATGATGATGATGATGATGATGATGATGATGATGATGATGATGATGATGATGATGATGATGATGATGATGATGATGATGATGATGATGATGATGATGATGATGATGATGATGATGATGATGATGATGATGATGATGATGATGATGATGATGATGATGATGATGATGATGATGATGATGATGATGATGATGATGATGATGATGATGATGATGATGATGATGATGATGATGATGATGATGATGATGATGATGATGATGATGATGATGATGATGATGATGATGATGATGATGATGATGATGATGATGATGATGATGATGATGATGATGATGATGATGATGATGATGATGATGATGATGATGATGATGATGATGATGATGATGATGATGATGATGTGATGATGATGATGATGATGATGATGATGATGATGATGATGATGATGATGATGATGATGATGATGATGATGATGATGATGATGATGATGATGATGATGATGATGATGATGATGATGATGATGATGATGATGATGATGATGATGATGATGATGATGATGATGATGATGATGATGATGATGATGATGATGATGATGATGATGATGATGATGATGATGATGATGATGATGATGATGATGATGATGATGATGATGATGATGATGATGATGATGATGATGATGATGATGATGATGATGATGATGATGATGATGATGATGATGATGATGATGATGATGATGATGATGATGATGATGATGATGATGATGATGATGATGATGATGATGATGATGATGATGATGATGATGATGATGATGATGATGATGATGATGATGATGATGATGATGATGATGATGATGATGATGATGATGATGATGATGATGATGATGATGATGATGATGATGATGATGATGATGATGATGATGATGATGATGATGATGATGATGATGATGATGATGATGATGATGATGATGATGATGATGATGATGATGATGATGATGATGATGATGATGATGATGATGATGATGATGATGATGATGATGATGATGATGATGATGATGATGATGATGATGATGATGATGATGATGATGATGATGATGATGATGATGATGATGATGATGATGATGATGATGATGATGATGATGATGATGATGATGATGATGATGATGATGATGATGATGATGATGATGATGATGATGATGATGATGATGATGATGATGATGATGATGATGATGATGATGATGATGATGATGATGATGATGATGATGATGATGATGATGATGATGATGATGATGATGATGATGATGATGATGATGATGATGATGATGATGATGATGATGATGATGATGATGATGATGATGATGATGATGATGATGATGATGATGATGATGATGATGATGATGATGATGATGATGATGATGATGATGATGATGATGATGATGATGATGATGATGATGATGATGATGATGATGATGATGATGATGATGATGATGATGATGATGATGATGATGATGATGATGATGATGATGATGATGATGATGATGATGATGATGATGATGATGATGATGATGATGATGATGATGATGATGATGATGATGATGATGATGATGATGATGATGATGATGATGATGATGATGATGATGATGATGATGATGATGATGATGATGATGATGATGATGATGATGATGATGATGATGATGATGATGATGATGATGATGATGATGATGATGATGATGATGATGATGATGATGATGTGATGATGATGATGATGATGATGATGATGATGATGATGATGATGATGATGATGATGATGATGATGATGATGATGATGATGATGATGATGATGATGATGATGATGATGATGATGATGATGATGATGATGATGATGATGATGATGATGATGATGATGATGATGATGATGATGATGATGATGATGATGATGATGATGATGATGATGATGATGATGATGATGAGCCTCAGATGAATACGTCTCGCGAATCGTTAGGAAGTGAGCACTCTTCGTCAGACGATCAACTATTTGGCATCGTACCTTCTTACCGTACGTGGTAACTTTATAATGAAGTGCATGGTGATGTGCTCCCATTTCCACTCGGGTATATCCAAGGGTTGGATCTTCCCGTATGGCTTCTGATGCCCTGCCTTCACTTGCAAGCAAGTAAGGAACTTACTCACATACTCCGCTACATCGCGCTTCATTCCCGGCCACCAGTAATCTTTCTTCATATCATGATACATCTTCGTAGCACCGGGATGAAATGAGTATCGAGTTTTATGAGCTTCATCCATGATTCGTCCATGTAGGTCTCCATAACGAGGAATCCACATTCGCCTGAAGCGGGTTCTAACTCTGAGAGTGTTCTCACCCAACTCCGTGACTAGGCCTTTCATTCTTTCGAAGTTGATTAGATCCACTTTCAATGCCTCATCCTGAAATTCCTTGACCTGCCTCTTCACGTCAGAGGTCATAACCAGCTGATAAGCCTTCACCCGGATCGGCTCAGGTCTCTCTTTTTGGCTAAGGGCATCTGCAACCACGTTGGCCTTGCCCGGATGGTAGTGGATCTCACAATCATAATCCTTGATCAATTCTAACCACCTCCTTTGCCTCATATTGAGATCCTTTTGGTCGAAGAAGTACTTCAAGCTCTAGTGGTCAGTGAAGATAGTACACTTCGTCCTGTACAAGTAGTGCCTCCAAATCTTCAATGCAAAGACCACCGCCGCCAACTCCAAATCATGAGTAGGGTAATTAGCCTCATGGATTTTCAACTATCGGGACGCATAGGCTATAACTTTCCCCCGTTGCATCAGCATGCAACCCAATCCCGAATAAGAAGCATCTGAATAGACCACCAAGTCTTCACTCCCTTCGGGTAACGTCAAAACAGGAGCTTGAGTCAATCTCGTCTTTAGCTCTTCAAAAGCATTCTCCTATTCTAGACCCCATACAAACTTCACCTCCTTGCGGGTCAACTTGGTCAATGGTGAAGCTATCTTGGAAAAGTCTTGGATGAATCTTCTGTAATAGCCCGCCAAACCCAAGAAACTACGAATCTCGAATGGCGTCTTTGGAGTCTTCCATTGTATCACCGCCTCCATTTTTGCCGGGTCCACCATAATCCCCTCAGGGTTGACCACGTGACCCAGAAACTGAACCTCACGCAACCAGAACGCGCACTTGGAGAATTTAGCATACAGCTTCTCCCTTCTAAGTATTTCCAGCACTTCCCGAATATGACCAGCATGTTCCTCCTTGCTCTTCGAATAAATCAGGATATCATCAATGAACACAATCACTAATTTATCCAACATCGGCCGACACACTCGATTCATCAAATCCATAAAAGCAGCTAGAGTGTTGGTTAAACCAAAAGACATAACGAGGAATTCGTAATGCCCGTATCGCGTCCAAAACGCGGTCTTCAGAATATCTTATTCTTTTTACATTAGCTGATGATAACCAGATCGGAGATCTATCTTCGAGAACCAACTAGCACCTTGGAGCTGATCAAACAAGTCATCAATCCTTGGTAGCGGATACCAGTTCTTCACTATTAACTGGTTCAACTCACGGTAGTCGATGCACATCCTCATGCTACCGTCCTTCTTCTTCACAAACAAGACCGGAGCACCCCAGGGAGAGATACTCGGTCGGATGAATCCCTTATCAAGCAACTCTTGCAACTGGACCATCAGTTCCTTCATCTCAGAATGAGCTAATCGATTCGGTGCCTTGGCAACAGGTTAGGCACTAGGTATCAAATTGATCTGGAACTCAATCTCGTGATCTGGTGGCACACCTGGTAGATCCTCCGGGAATACATCTGGAAAGTCACACACGAGCGGTACGTAGGACAATCATGGTACTGGCGCATCCACATCTTTCACATAAGTCAGGTAGGCACTACATTCATATCCACGGTTGAAGTTCAGCAAATACGGATGAAGACCAGCAAATGCGGATGAACACATACAAATGCGGATGAACAAAAGTACTTAACTATTGAACATAAAACCAATGCGGTTGAATGTTCAGCAAATGCGGATGAAGTCCAACAAATGCGGATGAATAGAATGCAAATGCAGATGTACATATTACTTAGACTATTCCACCAGTTCCAAATCCTCATTCTGTCATATTCTTAACACCGATCTATCGTACTACATACATAGAACAAAGCATACAACTTCAAAGAAGACATTCAGAACATACATCGCACACAATCCAGATACAAACACAAAAAATTCATGTTATGGTTGCAAAACTACAGTTAATATGAATATCAGCCCCAAACTAGTTTAAAACAAGTAAAATAGGGGATCTAGAACTCACCTCTAGCAGCTTTCAAGTAAGACTTCTTCAAACCGAGAGCAAACGAGAGTTCTAGCACCTAAACACACCGAAACAAGCAGCCAACACAAGAAACACGTAAGAATCGGTCCAGCAGCTTGCACACAGCTGAAAACCAAGCAGAAAATATAAGACAACCTCACCTTCTAGGAGAATTCAGCTTTCTCACACTAAAATACGGTTGAAACTGCTTCTTCTCTTCTTGCAGCCGAAAGCAGAATGGTGAAATGGGGGTGTGGGCGGCCATCCCTTGCTTTTTGAACCCATAATAGACAAGTTTGCCACTTGCACACTTTAACCCCCTTTAATTTGAAATGTTTCTCTTTTCCTTCCTTTAACTCTTTTTTTCTTTTCCTTTTAATAAATTTCCAGGTGTTACATCAATGTAATGTTGTAAGTTATTGATTGTTTTGGTTGTACTTGCTTTTGATATTTTGGCTTTAACTTTAGTCTTTGTGTTTGTTAACTTCAAGAGAGTTCAGTTGCTTGAGCATTCAACTTGTGATTTTCTTTAATCAATTTATCAACTTCTTTCTCTAGTGACCTAATTTTATTTGCAGAAGTTTGTAGTTCCTCTGCATGTGAAGCTCTTTCCTCCTTTATCATGTATGCTATATTGTTGCAATATTTCCGATATGCTTGTACTTCATCTATGCATGCTGATGAGCATAGATTGATCTTTCTATCTTTAGGAATTTCAGGCAATGGAGGAATGTTTGTGTTATTGATGTTTGTGGCTTTTGCAAGCTCAGCAGTTAACTCTTCAAGTTTGATTTGTTGTTGAACCATTTTGTGTTGCAACTGGTTCATCTTTTGAGCTAAACTGATGTTTTGTTGATTTAATGTCTTGATTTGTGCTTGACATCTCTTTGAGATTGTTCCATCTCTGACCTGCATTTTATCAAATCATTAGACAATATGTTGTTTGAGTTTACAAGATCACATAAATGTAAGTGCATCAGTTCTTTCTCAATGTGACTGATGTACAACTGAATGTTTGTCTTGTCAAACAATGAATTATTATTATTGTTTGATATGCTGTTGTTGTTTGGTTGATTGTAGCTTCTGTTTGATTTGCTGTTGTTGTTTGGTTGGTTGCAGCCATTGTTTGATTTGCTGCTGTTGTTTGATTGGTTGCAGCTTGGTTTGCTTTGTTTGAATTCATGAAACCTTTTTCTACCTGCAGCAAGAAAAATAGCTTGGTTTCTTGAAACACGAGTGTTAGTGAATGATGTTAAATTTTCCATTTTGTTTAAAAACAAAAATGATTTGAAAAATGTTTTTGTGTTTAAATCAAAATCAAATTTAAAATTTAATCAAATCCAAAGAACGTCGAAATTCAATTTAATTAGATCGGCCTAATTAAAGAGTTAACTCGATTCAATTACAATTTAGTTAAGCTAAACTAAGATTAATCTAGCTTAATTTAAAAAGTAACAATATTTGGATCGCCATAATTAAAATTAAATGATGTTACAAGTCCGTTGTGTATAGATGGAACCCAAGTTGTATGTTAAACGTCCACTATGGATATTTTGAATGTCCGCTGTGGACAATGTTGTGTATGCTCTTGTTCCGCTGTGGACAGATGTAAGGGAATGTGTTCGCTGTGAAGCTAAGAAAGACTGGGACGTCTGGTGTGAATCTTGTCCGTTGTGGACTTTAATACATCAGCTGTGGAAATAGAGCATAAGCTATGGAAATAGTGCATCAGCTGTAGAAATTGTGCATCAGCTTTGTGAATGGTGGATCAGTTGTGTGAATAGTGCATCAGCTGTATGAATAGTGCATCAGCTGTAGAAATTGTGCATCAGCTGTGGGAATAGTGCATCAGCTGTGTGAATAGTGCATCAGCTGTATGAATAGTGCATCAGCTGTGAACACTTAGAAAAACTGTATGTTCGTCCGCTGTGGACTTAGTGTATCAGCTGTGGATGTAACACATCAGCTGTGGACACTTAGTTACAAAAATGATGAAGATTGTCGAATAATTCTTGAATGATCAAATGATGAACAAACTAATCAAAATCTGAATTAAATCATAGATTTGGCTTAATTTTTAGATTTCAAAACAGTTTGACTTTGAAAAAGTCAAACTTCATGTTCTTGAATGAACAAACTTTTGATTCTTGGGTTTCTGATAGAATTTGATAAAATCAAAGGTTATAATAGTTGTAGATAAGTGATTCTAAGCTAAAAAAACAATCAATTTCATATAATCATCATCTAAACTCGGATTTAGATGATGAACACATGAAGAACACAATGAAAAACAAAAACCCAGATATAAGAATCAATGTTCAAAAATGTATGATTTGGATGTTGTGTATGATAAACAAACCTTAGATTTGATTTTTCTAAGCTAAAACCACTATCAATTTCAGCTAAACAACATCAAATTCATGATTTTGATAATTTTTCCTTAGGAACAGTGAATTTTTCTCAAAAACACAAAATTTTCAAAAATCTTCAAATTCAAGAGGTGTGTTTGTTCAATTGACATGAAACTTTGTAGATGTGTTAGTTACCACAAACTAAAGATATTAGAAGCTTAAATTCGATCAAACAACAATAAAATCAAAATTTTAAGTTCATGAGCATTTGAAGACTTAAAGAACAAGTTTGCTTAAATCTTCAAATTTGTGGCTCAAATGAACTTCAATTTATGTGAAAACTTGCAGATCTTCACGAAATAACAAATCTAGGCTAATGGTAGCTTGATTTCATCAAAAACAACAACAATTTGCAGATTAAACTTGTGGTTCAAATTTTTGAGAAAAATTTGAAGAACAAGGAGCCATGGCTCTGATACCAACTGTGGAAATTCGATTATCGTAAGATCGAACAATCGTATTGTTGTTGTTTATCAGATCTGTGATGCGGAATCTCACAGACCCGTTGATGATTTCAAGTGAAGATCTATACAAGATTTAGTGTATGATGATGAATGAATGATGAACAATCAAGAACACATTCATAAATATTCCATTTATTCATATGTATGATGATGCTAGGAGATTACAAAGTGAGTTTGTAAGAAAAATATCTCTCACACACACTCAACCTAATTGTTTCTCTCACTAGACTAATTCTCCGCCATGCTTGCTTAGAGAATGCTTGCTTACTTGATAATGGTTAAAGTATAAAATGACTACACTTAGTATATTTATACTCTTTATATAAATGAACAAAATTACATTTAAGCCCTAATGATTACACAAATATTCTTCAACGTCTGATAAATTCTCTGTTGTTGATGCGTGACTGCCAGGTGCTGACGTCACTCGGGACGTCCGCTGATGTTGACTATTGACTTTGACCACTGTTGACCATGTTTGACCAAGTTTGACTTTGGTCAATTTTCTTCGTTTTGATCATATTTTCAGCATAGCTTCACCGTGTCGGTTTTGGTAATCATCATGAGATTCGGAACTTAGGTTTTGGTAAGTATCATCTTCAAATAGTCCAACAATTTTGACCTCAAGTGGTTGGGATATGTGTACATGCTACGGCGATGAAGTTGAGAGGTGGGTTGTAATCTTTTGGATGGGGATGGTGTTTGAGTTGAGACAAGGGGTTGAGATGGTGAAGAAGGTGGTGCGGGTTGTATTGTTGTTGGTGACGTTGAGGCTGGTTCATCTTGTCGTGGCGGCGATGCTTCAACTGGTGGCTCTCGTTGTGCTGGTGATGGGTCAACTGGCGGCTGTAGTGGTTTAGCCACTGTTGGTGGTGATGCAGGTGGTTCTTGTGGTAGTGGTGTTGGTGCAGGTGATTCTTGTGGCAGTGGTGTTGGTGCAGGTGGTTCTTGTGGTAGTGGTGCTGGTGTGGCTGTTGGCACAACGAGCAATGCTGGTATTTTTTTGCAGGTGGCTCTTGTGGTAGTGGTGCTGATGCGGGTGATAGCACAACGGGCAATGCTGGTGTTGTGGCAGGTGGTTCTTGTGGTGGTGCACGTGATGGCACAGCGGGTAACGTTGGTGCTGGTGATGGAGCAGGAGTTGTACCCTGAGGTCGAGTTGAAGGTGGTGGTGGTGGTGGTGGTGCAGGTTTTGTTGTTGATGGTTCAGGTAGTGGCCAAACAGGTGGCTTTCTTGCCGGGGTTCTTGCAGGGGTGGTGGTGGTGCGAGGAGGCGGGACGGAGGGTCTCAACTGAGGAACACGAAAACGAAAGGCGGATCGTTGCTGGTCTGTCATGGTGTTTGAATGAAAGATTGAAATGGCAAATAGAGATGAAAGCTAGAGGTAAATTAATAAGTGTTTGTACCATTGTGTTTGATACCTTAGAAAGGTTATTGAAGGCTTCTTAACCTCTGTTGTGGGCAACTTTACGTTTCTATCTTTACAAGTATTCCATATCCATTCCACCATCTTTTTCAAATATTCTTGTTTATTTAACTTGAATTGTTTATTTAGCTTTATTCATTTTCATTTTAAAAATATAATCTTTTTTCTGTTTGTTGTGTTATTTCGATTGCAGATATCGATGTGGCTTTGACATTTAAATGGTGTAGCAAAATAGCAATAAGAAGATTTTAAAATGTTCATAACAAAATAAATATAAGAATATACGATATGGCGCATCATGTTTAAAAAATTTCTCATATGTTAGGTTTTTAACAATCTCTTGAAAAAATTATACTTTTTGGCATTTGAGAATTGCATCTTTTGTCCATTAACTTCAATTTACAAGTACATTATATTTTCAAATTACATTTGTTACAGATTCTCAGGGGTGTGCAAGAAACCGAAATAACCGAAATATAATCAAAATAACCGACACAACCGAACCCAAAAAACCGAAACTGCTAATAAACCGATGGTTTGGTTTGATGAATTTTTAAATACCGAATTTTTCGGTTCGGTTTTGCTTTTGCTTGTAACAAAAACCGTAAATAACAAACTGAAACCATACAACCAAACTCGTAGATTTAGAGGTGTAATCATACACTTATAAACATTATAAGCCTATTAGTTAGGCTATGTGTTGTGAGATAGAGTCCAGACTCAAGTTATCCTGTTATGGTTTAGATGATCAGGAGCTTTAATGAATTATTTAATTTATTTAATTTTTTAAAAAATGTAAAATAATAATATATAATTAAACATTGTAATCAATTAAATTAATTAAAAACATAATAAAATTAAAAACACATAATAAAAATAACATAATAAATATTCAACTGGTTCGTTTGAGTCAGTTGTGTCTCCGAAATGACCTCGTCAGAATAATCAAATGGACTAAACGTAAATTTTGTAAAAGCCTTGTCGTCCATGAGGTCAAAACTTTGTTGAAACGAATCATCCCAATTACCCGACAATTTCTAGTGAAAGGTTTTTTAAAAAAAAATTAGAGGGGAAGGAGAGAATATGAAAGTTGTGATTTTTTATAAGAAGTGAGATAGTATTTCTAGGGTAAAATATAATATTTTGAAAACAAAATTATTAAAATGAGCCAACGACTCTATTCTCTCCCCTCAATGAGCCCAACAACTATTTCTTCCGTGAGCCCACCAGCGTTCTTCCATTCGCGCCCCTGATAGTGCCATCCTATTGCGGTGTGCGCTACCAAGTTGTCAAACACGTTGGTGGCGCCCCCCACAACACTTAGTCTTACTTATTTAACTTATGTTATCTAAAAGATATTAAATATTAAGGTTTCAAGAATAATTTTTAAATTTGTTTTCTTTGAATTGATAGATTAAAATATTTCATTGAATTTTTTGTTCTTATATATTATGGATTGCATTTAATTTTAAGGTCAACTTTTTTATAAGAATAGATAGATTATATTTAAATATCAACAAAATGATGTAAGGTCAAAGTTTTTAGTTTAAATTCATTACTTTAAAACAACTTTTTCTTTAAAACCTTGAAGCCCAAATGGTAAAACCGAAAAAAACCAAACGATTTAAAAAACCTAAAAACCGAAATATCGATTTTTGATTTTAGTTTTAAATTAAAACTGAACCAAACCGACCATACAAAAACTTATAGATTCTATCATCTTGATGAGGAGCGTTAGAAGGGATGTTAAATGTAGTCATATGGAATATTTTTGTTTTCTATATTTTATGATTAGAAAGAGGTTCAAATACAAAGTGTATTTTTGTTACAAAGTGTGAGAAGATACAATGAGTCAAAAAAGTCACAAAAAATTATATCTCGCAATCTAAATCGAATTTCAAAAAGTAATTCCGAGTTTCTATTTCCCTAGTCGTCCTCACTAAGAAAAAAATAAATGGAAAATAAAAAAATTAACGTTTTTTTATTGTGTCATTTATGAAATACACAATGACGTCATTGTGTCATTATGAAAGACATAATGACGTCATTGTATCATAAAAGACACAATAAATTTTTTTTTTATTTTTTTATTTTTTTTCGGAAAGAGGACGACGAGAGGAACCAAGACTCCAAAGTACTTTTTTGAAATTCGATTTTTGTAAGATATAATTTTTTGTGACTTTTTTAGTCTTATTTTGTCTTCTCACACTTTGTAGCAAAAATACACTTTGAATAATAAAACACCCTTATGATTAAACATAAATGAAGGAAGGTCTAACAATCTAGCAACAAGGATGGTTCATGACAATTCAACATTCGATGAATCTGATCCACGTCCTTGAAACATATGGTAATGTATCAACACTTTCATATCGAACTTTTTAATTTAAAATGGATGAATTTATGATTTTGTTCTATTGATTTAAAAATGCAATGTCCTATCCTAATCTTTTTCCTACGAAGATAGATAATGGGGTTTTTTTTGGTGTTTTTTTATTTTAATTTTCCTTTGGGTCATCAGTGTTCATGTAATTCATATTTGACACTACAATATCGAAGTGTGTTTACAGGAAGAGCACCTAGCATGTGTAAAGTAATAAATATATAAAAAAAATCACAAGCCCATCATCATTGTACTAGGATTAAAAGTACCTAGTGCTCTTAATGGTTGTTGTAATATGTTAACTAGATGGTTTAAATTAACGTAATGTGATATTGGGTTACTATGAACAGATTTAGCAGTTTAGTCACCATACTTTATTTAAGTCTTTAAGTTGCAAATCTATATTAAAAAACGAAGGGATTTTCGTTTTTGTTTTAAACTATAAACGCACATACGTAAAAGCGTGTAAGGAATACATTTAAAGGCTGATACAATCAAAGAACAATCAAAAAGCTCTCAGCATGCACATGTGAAGTACAAGGAAGTTACTTTGGAAGATTTGATATAACTCAGTGAATTATGCTAAGTATCAAATCTTCCGAAGCCAAAAGACTGTATCTTCCGAAGCCAAAGAATAAGTCTTCCGAAGCTTGAAAGACAAAGTCTTCCGAAGCCAAAGACTGATTTCTTCCGAAGACAGAGAATACATGTTTTTTCTGAATCACCTTGTGACAAAAGCTAAACAACTTTTCGCTGCTATTTCTGAAGACTCACCAACTTATATGAGTTGGTGAAAAGTCCTTACTTTTGTCAAATTATAGATTAAGGTCTTTTGTCTGTAACTTTCTACTCTTGTACTTTTATCATTTTTGTAATATATTAGGATGTAAGCTATGACATGTCATAGTCACCAGTCAAAATGCAATCTGCCTTTTGACTCTACATTGATCTTGTTGTCTAGATTTGTATTTTCGGCTGGCCTTCAAAGTATGGCTGATTGTAGGATGTAGTATAAAGTATCTCAAGTACTTATATTTAGAATTAAGTTTTGTAACACTTGTAAGAACTTGAGAGTAAAAAAATTATATTATCTTGTTCTTGTTCTTTTACTTGTGATCATTGTTTCATCATCTAAGCCGGTTCCCTATTGATTTGCTAAGTGTTCTAACTCTCTCCACCTTGTGAAACTATTGCATTGACCACCTTTCAACGGTCCCGAAAAGCGTACAATCAATTAATTCAAAAAATCAGTTTCAATTTATAGTAAAACCGATTATTTTGAAGGGAAAAAAAGCTGATTTTTAAAAAATCCTTCTTTGGGTATGAAAAACCTAACCTGTTTAACCGGTAGGTTATAAACTTATCAGTATCGATTAGTAAAACCATTTTTTAATATTTTATATTGAAAAGTTGTTTAACAATAAGTATATATTATAAACTCAATAAACTTCATTTTTTATTACCTTTGTTAAAATTACAAAATTTCAAAAAATTGTTTCTTCACAAATAAAACATATCAAATTGGAGATACATTTATATATTTAATACATAATGATCATCTTCAAGTTGTCTTCATTTCTTGTTGATGTGTATATGTTCAAATCGAAGATAAGTTTAATTACATGTAACCAATGCGTGGTTGACATTGAGGGCTATGACATATACTTGAATTTACCCTGACTTTAACTGTAACATTTAACTCATTTTAAAAACTGAACCCAAACTCGTTGGCGTCTATTTTGAAATCAAATTCATTAATTAGTCATTTTACTTATTTTAGTATTTTAAATACAATAATCATGTTATTTTTTTAATTCAATATAATGTTATGATTTATAAAATCAATTTTATATATTTATGGAATTAAATCATTAATTATGAGGTTTAAAAAGTATTTAATTAAAATAAATAATTAAACTAAAAGTTTTTATAAGATCTACAAAAATTGAAAAGTTCTTATAAACTATTAATTTGATTTATAATTCAAATTAAGTTTTATTAAGTCTAGGAGTCAAAATATCATTTTTAAAACTCAAAATAAAAGTTTTAAACATGAAATAATAGATTTCAAAACAACACAGAACCAAAGTGTAACTCTCTTTTAAACAACCCAAGCCGATCTCTATCTTCTGTGCAACCTAGCCGATCTCTATCTTCTGTGCATGTTAAACCGAAATTGATTGAGGAATAATCATCATCATTATCAACTAAGGCTTGACAAGCAAATAATTAGATTATCATCACCATTATAATCACAAACTGATTCAACCTAACCGTGACCTGTTCTTCGTTTTATCTCCATCAATTTGGCCTTAACCTAGTAAGTTATACACACGCACACAATTGGTTTCACATGTGGAATCAAACCCTAAGTTTGATTTTGTTAACAACATCGATCGGATGCCCAATTTGATTAAAATCAAATTCTAGGGTTTTTGTGATTTGAGGATTTTATCATTTAAGTTTTTTATATTTTAATAATCTTGTTTAAGATAAATCTGGGCTTGTAGCCCACTGATAGCACCTTACACTTGCAACCTTGAGGTCACCTTCCCTAATTTTCTTTTTACTGCTCTTTAAGCATTTTAAAATTCAGGAAAAAATATTATTATATTATTAAATTAATATATAATTAAATTGTTAACTAAATCAAATTCAAAAAATTTATAATTAATTTTTTAAAAATTTTAAAAGTTATAATTTTACATTTTATTTAAAAAATAATATAAATGTTATGAAATTTTCATAAAGTTCATTTCTAAGTTTTAAATTCTATAATAATTATTTTAAATCAAATATAAATTATTTCAAATTATTTTAAACTAATATTTTTGTAGAACATCTAAGTAATTAATTATTTACTTAATTATTTCTTTGACCAAGTATTTAATAATAATTATTAAATCAACTATTTTATTTTCACATTTTAGTATTCAAACTCTATTATTATAAATTAAATATTAAATAATACTATTTCACTAATAATTTATTATCATTTCTAATCTTGATCATTTAATTAATTTATTCTAGTTTTATTTAATCAAGATATATAATTAGTTTTATTATTTTAAAACTAATTATTTTAAAGCTTAAATCGAAAATTGAAACCCTAGTTTTCCTAGTCATTAATCATTATATTGTTTATAATCTAAGACACCTTTCATTCGATTAAAACTGTGAGAAAATCATTGGTGTCTAATATAGTATAATATCATTCAAATCACATTCAAATATCAAATTGAGTATTCATTGCGCATTTTTATGTGTTTATTATTTGGGAAAATCATGTGACACTTATACAACCAATTGTTAGTCATCGTTATTCTATTCAAAAATTCAATTTTATACATATATGTTATTACTTGCAATTATGTGTGTGTAGTTAGATAAACAAGAGGCTGTTTGGCAATATCTGATTGAATAAGTGCTGAACCAGTAAGAGATCTGAACCAGTAAGATGTCTGAACCAATGAGTGGTCTGAACCAATAAGTGTGTTTGGTTGTAAAAATGAAAGTTTTTAAATAAAAACCCTCAAATCATTTTAAACAATCACTTTATCATATCATCTCATCTCATCTTATCTTCATCATCGCCTCCCTCCTTCCGCCATACGCAAGAAAACCCACCGCCCGTCGTCTGAACCAGATCCCTCGTTGTCTGAACCACTACCTGTCGCCTTCACAGATCCCTCGTCGTCTGAACCACCGCCCGTCGCCTTCGCAGATCCCTCGTCGTCTTCGCAGATCCCTCTCCATCACAGACCACAGATCTGACTCGGGTCAGATGCAAGCTCACGTCTGACCGAATAAGGGGTTCGGTCAGACCTCTTTCTCATTAAGAGGTATCTAACCAAACGCAATGATCTTACCCATGTCTGACCGAGTCAGACATTAAGGTCTGACCAGCCTCATTAAGAGGCAAACAAACAACCCCTAAGATAATAAAACAATTATTAATTAATACAATCATGGTAACAATAATAGATCTATTAGTTTGACAAACCCACCACATTTATTATTCATCGTTATTCTATTCAAAAATCATGATGTCATGTTACATTTTATATTAAAATCGACTTTAAATAACAATGAGAAACCTATTTATTCACCTTAGTTTCTTAAAATATTGAGTAAGATATTCACCAACACTTAATTAAATCCATTCAAATAAAATTTAATATTTAAAATGGAAATATATATTTCCACATAATTCTGAACTGACAATTGATTTTTGTTATTATCTTGCCAACTGGTCGTGAATATAAAATAGAATAAGTTTGGCCAAATATACTCATCAAAACTAAAACATGGTAGATACGAATCAAAAGAACAAATATAAAAAACCACTTGTAGGGAGGTAGATAATTGACTAACATTACTATTTCGTAGAAAATGTTATTTTAATTTCATTCATATCCTCTTTAATAAATAAAAAACCAAATAGGGAAAACAAGGCAATAATTAAAATACATGACAAACCAATTATAAATATAATTATTATTCATAATGTTATTAAATAATTCAACCCCTGACAAGTCCTTTGTGCCAAATTTTCAGGCACTACTAACTTTTTAATAATATATTTCTATATATGTGTTCGTTTTCGACCAATTTAGTTACAAAATCATGAGAATAGCATATTACATTTTGTGTATTTTTTATGTAGTATTTGATAGTTTTAATAGAAACTACAAAAAGAGTGTGATAAGTAATTACTTACTCGTCTTATGCTTCCAAGCCACAACAAAAGACATAGGTGGTTATTCGGTTTTTCCTGATCCTCTATTTAAACGGTCATCTTCTTTATATTACCATTTTGTCTCGTAACATACTTTATATTTCACAAGTTTGTATGATATCTAGTCTCCTATAATTTTATTGATTTTGTGATATGTAATAATGTTGGCTCACGTATCTTCCATTGAATTTTCAATTTATCATCGCTACAAACGTCTAGTTGAATTAATATGTTTTCCTGAAATAAAGAAAATATTAATAATGTGACAAGTTAAAGGTGATGTATTATGTAAAAATGGAGATGACGTGCGTTTAACACCCTTTTTTTAAATTTGGTTTGTTGTTTAACATCTTTGACATAACAATCAAAAATAATTTTTAGTACATGATCATGTTATTATATCTTTCATTTGTTTATTTTCTTTATTTATTTACTAAATAAATTATGAGCTAGTAGTTGATCCACTTTTTCAAGTCTAAGACACATAGGATAATTAACGCTTACTGTGTTGTTCAACTTGTAAGTGATGAAGATGCTATCAAGTTCAAGAAAAAAGAGTTGAATTGGAAGTCAAGTAAGAAGGAGGCTAGCCCCTGAGAACGAAAAAAAGAATTTTTAAAATTATTGGACGGAAGTAACATACAAGGGTGTAGGGTGTGGAGTTTGAAAGCAAGCAATATGAGTGATGTGGCAATTGAAAAGAGTTACCCTGTAGAGAGAAAGTGAGACTCAGTATAGGAAGCTGTAGGATGGAGTCAAAGCAGAAAAGAAATAAAGAAGATGCGGGATGGAGGAGAAGGTCTAGTGACATGAAAAGATAACGTGTCACAGACTCATGGTGGTAGATACGAGAACACACCAACCCCACGTTCGGTACCGCACAAAAACCTTTGGTACCAGCCAACCTTAGGTATGAAACCCCTGGCCTAGCGGTAGAGATATCCTTAATAGAAAAACTTATATTGTGATAAGGCTTATCTGATCACAAATATTGAAACGTTATTTATTGAAGTTTTTGAGTTTTGACATGCAAGTCCTGAAAATTTATTTTATGGTAATACATTTTAGAGATGATTTGTCTATAATGTCTTATATTTTCTAGATATAACTATTTTTATGCACTTAAATGGGGCATTTGTTTCATTAATTTAACTATCACTATTTTTCTAAAAATGATCCTTTAAATCATTAGAAACAAATAATCTATTTAAATATGATTAACCTCATTTGATAGAATTATTTGAGAGAAAACGCAATGTGAATTATTTGTGAAAATAAAATATATTAGTTAGAATCTGATTCAACCACTAGACCAATTCAATAGTTCAATTGTCATTTGTAATCCAAGCCGACTCATGATACTAAGCCAACCTTGCCAAACCTAACAAACAATGTGTCTAGTTCCTTACGAACCGACGGTCTACTGCGACTGTGAAAATCATGTGAAGAATAGGTGAAAAGTTACAACAACCGTACCATGAAGATCTCATCGTAACAAAGCTATTGATAGGATATGGGGAGAGCAAGATGTAGAAATATCATATATTTATCCTAAACAACAGAGATTTTACTTCCAGTGAGACAATCAGCTCTAAAAATACCAGCTCTAAAAAGACCTGCAAAAACAGCATAGTAAACAAAATTTATGGTGCTAGTGTGCCAGTGATGGTTATAAGTTTTGTTATGGGTGAAAAGTTAGATAATGATAATATTGGACTAGATAATTAAACTAGGGTTTGTTAGGATCGAGTTTATTAAAACGAGTCCAAGAGTCTATTTTAGATTTTTAAGGTTTCTTATAATCTTTATATATTATAAGACAATCTTAAGAAATCAATATTAATTAGTATTTTACCATTCAACATTACATAAAAGGCTTAGAGTTTTAGTTACCTTTCTTCATTGTGTCACCACAAAAGTACAAACCATACTGTCACTACCGAGTTCAAACCCTAAACAGGGGGAGTGTCAACACCAAAGACACCCTATCCCTCATTCGTTATTTAGTTTATTTTCTTTTCTATTGGAATAAAGCTTAATTATTGCCATTCTGAATAAAGCTTTGTTATCACTTGAAGACTTAAGTCACTCATTATAAATTCTTTTTTGAGACATTATTTCTTCTCACCATCGCCACCATCTAAATTGTAGTCGTCCATTTGGTCAACCGCCAAAAGCCGCCGCTGAACCATGCTGCCAAGTGCCACTTCAACGTTGACTGGCATGGCTGCGTGTCGCCTTGTACTAACGCATGAAGGAGAGTTTGACGTTGTTTGGCCGTAGATTTTCTGGGGTTGGTCAGAATTACTAGCATCACCTTTTCGTCAAATTATTTTTTGTGTTCATGTCAGATTGCAGGTTTCCAAGTTTTCTGCATGGCTAACAAGTACAAATATATTAATTATACTACGACACCATCTATGTTGTTTATCGCTCTAGGCGCACCTTCGTCGTGCAGATCAGACTATGGTCCTCGTTCGTCGCCTTTTAGTGGAGCCTCTATCTCTAGTAGGACTATGGTCAACTGGTCATGTTATTACGTTGCTTACGGGACTATGGCCCATGCTTATTGTCATCATTCATTACTGTTGTGTCGCTGCTTATGATCCTCTTTTAGGACTACGAGATTACTTACATGAAGATAGTATATGAATGACCATATCAAGCAAACTATGGATTATTTTTGTAGAAGCTTGGATTACAAAGTCGAAGCCCATTTTTTATTGTTGTTATTATGTTTTTCTCCAATCTAAGCCTCTAGTTTTGTAACACCCGCCTTCGCGGAAACACTTTAGGAATTTTTTGCGTCGAATAAACAGAACACGTAGTAATTAAAGAATTTACAACGAAAGCTTAACTTTAATTAAACATCATTAGATATGGTACATCTGTCATATTATACAATAGTATTAAATTAGTTTAACTATACTAGAGATCCAAGTAGACCTTTCTATATTCTCATAAGCTAGCACATAATCTGCATTTCTTGCAATCACTTGATACATAGGATGTGTGCTCATACAAAATCATTTGGGACTCAACATAAAGCTAGTGAGTTTATAAACTTAACATTTTTCAACACATGATTATTGACTACAACATCAAGCAGATACAACCATGAGAAATATATAGTATTGAGTAAGCATATCATGTTGACATAACCAGACTACGTATATAAAATCCGCAAGTAAAGCAAAATTTATACGATCAACCTTCATGCATCCTACATATATCACTAATGCTATACATGATCAATTCTATAAGTATTTCCAGTTAACAGAACATCATATATCATTTTTAAAATAGTTCAGAGGAACTCATCTCAATCAATCAAGTTAGTGAAATTATCTACTCAGGCTCACAACTATCAAGTATCATCCTATAAACAAAATAATATTGTTTAGGCTACATTCTCGCTAGCAATTATCTGAGGGATAATTAGTTAACCCTTTCTCAACAGAACATCACACAACGTTTTAAAAACAATTCAGAGGAACTCATCTCAATAAATCAAGTTAGTGAAGTTGTCTACTCAGCCTCACAACTATCAAGTATTATTCTATGAACAAAATAATATTGTTTAGGCTACATTCTTTCTAGCAATTATGTCAGGATAATCCGTTATCCCTTTCTCTTTGTTGACACTATCCAACATTTCTTCATGCCTTATGCCAAGCCTCTAGTATACCCATTACTAGTTGGCATATTTCGGGCATTTCCCTTATGGTCGTGCCTACCTAATACCTTTCCTTAACAATTGTAGTAGTAGAAGTAGCAATGATGATAGTAGTAGTATAGTAGTAGTAGCAGTAGTAATAACAACAGTAGAAGCAACAGCAACAGTGGAAGTAACAACATAAGTAGCAACAACAACAGAGTGCCAGTAGTCATAGTGGTAGTAGTGGCCGCGGTAGTAGTAATAGTAGTTGTACTAGTGGTACTAGTACTAGTGGTGGTGGTGGTAGCAATGGTGGTGATGGTAGCGTTGGTGGTGGTGGTACCGATGGTAGTGGGGGTGGGGGTGGTCGGGGTGGCGGGGGTGGTGGCTTTTATTCAGCTAGAAGTGGATACAAGTTTTACTCAAAAGAGAGGGTTAAAATTTAAGCTTTTTTATTCAGAATTATTAAGATCCTTACAGTACCAAACATAGCTGCAAAATCGTCTAAGGTACCGTTTGATTCGCAAAATGTTTTGCAAAGGAATTGGAATTGGAATTAAAATCTTGTAAAAATTAATAACATGTTTGATTGATCAATTTTGAATGAAATTAGAATTTTAATTTTGAACATTCCATTGAATTTTTAAACATTCCATGTGTAAGTGGAAGGAATGTGATTCTAATGAATGAGTGAAAATATTCCAATTACAATTCCATTTGTTGACCAACCAAACATGATTTTAGATGAAAAATTTTTCAATTCCAATTTCAATTCCTGAGAATTCTGTGAACCAAACGGGGTCTAAATCAATCATAAAGAAACCGCAATCGTTCTCTCCAACACCTCAACAATATCTTGAAGAAAATCACATCGCAAGGGATGACTAAAACGATGGTTGTCTAGATTCTCAATTCTTCCTCCGTTTTGTCGGGCAACGACTTAGACACCGGGCAGATTCAGAATTTCGAAGTCGGAGGTGTAGGTATCAGTGGTGATGCAACGACGACTTCATTAAAGTGAAGGTTGGAAACATAAGTTAAATGAAGCACTTACACCTTCAATGACCTACATATCATTAGAAATCATACAAATACATCTTATATATTGATGCTCTACATACATGCTCATGTGTTTTAAATAGATATACATATATAATGTCTATGCATTGTACAACAAATAGTACATCCAAGATTGATACAATGATCCGTCTAACCGTAATCATTTTACATTAATTCACATAAAACTACTTAAAAATATCTTAAAAACAAATAAACAAAAACTAGAAATATATGAATTTGTCCATTGGCATTAATACATAAATCTTAACCAATAACAAAACAAGAAAAATAAATAAAAGCCTGAAATATAAGAATTTGTCCCATTGCATTAATATATAAATCTTAGCCAATAACAAAACGAAAAAAGTATGATCCGAAACAATTAGCACCTCTTTGTTGACATTATCCGACATTCTTCATGCCTTATGCCAACCCTCTAATATAACCATTACTAGTTGGCATATCTCGGGCATATCCCTTATGCCCAAGCCAACCCTCCGGGCTACCTAATATCTTTCCTAACAATTGTAGTCGTAGTAGTAAGCTGGTAACAGTAGTAATAATAGTAGCAGTAGTAGTAGCAACAACAGTAAGAGCAGTAGCAACATAAGTAGCAATAACAACAGAGTGGTAGTGGTTGTAGTGTCATAGTGGTAGTAGTGGTAGAGGTAGTAGTAATTGTAGTGGCGGTAGCAGTAATAATGGTACTAGTAGTAGTAGTAGTGGTAATGTTGTAGTGATAGTAGTGGTAGCAGTAACAATGGTACTAGTAGTAGTAGTAGTAGTGGTGGTAATGTTGTAATGATAGTGGTGGTGGTAGGGCTAGGTATAGTAGTAGTGGGGGTGGGGTGGTGGGGGGCGGGGGTGGCGGGGTGGTGGCTCTCATTCAGCTAGAAGTGGATACAAGATTTATTCAAAACCGAGTATCAAAATTTAAGTTTTTTATTCAGAACCTTTAAGATCCTTACAATGCCAAATATAGCTGTAAAATCGTCTAAATCAATGGCAAAGAAACTGCCATCGTGTCTCTCCAACACCTCAACAATATCTTGAAGAAAATCACATCGCAAGGGATGACTAAAACGATGGTTGTCTGGATTCTCAACTCTTCCCCCGCTTTGTCGAGCAATGACACGAACACCGGGCAGATTAAGAATTTAGAAGTCAAAGGTGAAGGTATCAGTGGTGATGCAACGATGACTTCATTAAAGTGAAGGTTGGAAACAAAGGTTAAATGAAGCGGTAACGCCTTCAGTGACCTACATATCATAAAAAAAACACATACATATCTTTAACTACTATATAAAGCATATTAGATGGGCAAATTTGGAATTTCACTATTGTGTGTAAGACGCGCCTCTTCCCTTTCACCCGTTACCGTTTGCCGCCCTCTCCCCTTTACTACCGCTTCAATGCATCATTATTGCCTCAATGCCTCCTTCATTGCATCGGCTGTAGATCCTTACTCCTTTAATGGCATCGACAGTTACATGGGTCTCATTGAATCCATCGATTTGAAGTCCCGTACCTTATAACCCCTCCGCCCATCAGTTATCTCCTCCGTTCAACAAGCAACATCTACATGTCCGGGTACCTTTCTTCTCCCTTCTTCTTTATTATTCTTCTATGTTTGAAATTGAACTACAAGTTTGACAATTTCTTCAAATTTTGCAGAAACCTAGGGTTTTCGCATTGCAATTTCACCATCCACATTCATAGAGCCCATTCCAGGTGCACGGTCCAGGTATTATTTTTTTACGGTGTTTGTTATTAGGACCATACAGTGTGTTAGGGTTTTCAGATTACCTGCTTGATGGATTGTTCTGAGGTTGTTGGAATTTCTAATGATTAACTATATTGCCCACCACTTCTTTCAATACTCTGCACTAAACACACTTAGGTACGAACTACTAAACATTGCTGATAATTGTATTACAATAAAATGAGTGACAAGCATTGATAGCCATAGCTAAGTTACCCTATGACAAGAAGAAGATCTATGTAACAACAGGTTACACTATCCTAGCTATCCTACATTGGATAGGTAATGTGTTATAAAAGGAATTGGTCTGTATGACTTAATAAACAACAAACAACCATAGAAACAACACTCTAGCAAAGCTTATTAACAAAACTTTATAAAATTACCATTCTGGAGTATATAACCAGTTGCAGTTATGCCAGAGACTCCAGCAAGCACTCGTGCTGTATTTCACTACCCTAATAACACTCCCTGATGTATGACTTAACAAACACAATACATAATAATAAAGGACATAAGTGACATTACACAACATTTACCTATTTGACCAGAACACACCCAAATCCCAATCATCTTTAATGTCTATTTTCTTATCTTTTTTGTAAAATTAAATTCACATAACTCAAGAGTAACATCATAAACTTCAGAAAGCTAATAAAAACAATAACCAAAACCATCTTAACCTAAATAGCATAGCAAGATCACAGATTTGAAATCCCACCCATTCCACCTATGAATATATAAATAACCAAATGGAGAAAAACTAATGCATATGGTAATGAAGTGATGGAGGGTTAAAATTAACAATTTTAATTTTTAGAAGTGGACAACAGAGTGTGTGCAGGTCTACAAATCTAACCCCTTTCAAATTACATTATACGCCAGCCATACCAGTCTGTTATAATAATGAATTGCCCAAAAAGGACCTGATGACCCAAATGAACTCCACTGGTTTTGAGTTCCAGGAGCAACATATTTCAATTAGATAGGCTAGCACTTTATATGTATGCAATCTTGATTGAATTGTTTTGCTCTTTGTTAGCGATAACAATTGATGGTTAAGTTGATTTTTTAGACCAAGCAGTAAAGCATTATCTTTTTTTGACCTTAAAGCATGCAATGATATTCTTGCTTGCAAACTTGTACTTTCATGAGGTTATAAGACTTAATTTTCATGATTAAAACATTTTTCTATTGCAAAGAAGTCATAAGAACCGACATCACAAAAAAGTAAACCCCTCTTTTCATGGTATTAGTAAGACTTGAGTTCTTGATTTCCATTTATTTATTGAAACATTGTGATTGTTATTTTTGGTTTAATTGTGTAATTTGGGCTTATTTATTAACCCTCCTTTGATGTGAGCATGATATGTGGCTTTTGTGAAGGACATGGGATAAGGTATCACAAAAGAAAATGGTTTGTGAACTTGATTAAGAAATTAAAATTATGGCAAGTCCACCACTTTTGTTAACGATTAACAGAAGAAGAAGTGATACTAGGCTCAAAATTTTTTTTAAACCACCAAATATGATAACACGATGCACCCTTATGAAGAGTCTGTATATTTTGTTCCTTGTGTAAATGCCAAAGACTGCATTGATCTGATATATATAGTTTTGTTAAACGATTCTTGTTGTGACTTGTGATAAATAAAGGTTTTTGAAAAGATTTCCAAGCAGAATTTTACATTTAAAAAGTATATGTTATTTTGTATATGTCGTGCATTTTTGAACAAATTGGTGTATTAGTTTCATAAGACATTCATACTCATCCTTGTCCTTAAAATCATTACATACTAAAACTTTTAGACTTTCATGACGCCTTCTTTGCCCTGTAAGATGTGTTAACTTCTTTATTTTAGTACATTTAAATATTTCTTAAGTTGTTTGACAAAACTTTCATCTACCGTTCACATTGATCATGCTTAATAAAGTAAATACTTTTTTAGAAAAGGTAGATATTGTTTTTATAAATATTTTTTTTACTACACTTCTTGTTCTTGTACTTTGACTACCATACAATTCGATTTCTATCTCTTAATTTTGACATATTACCATTTCATAAAATGACGATTTTAATCCGGGAAAACATGAGTTTTTATCAACCATCTAATTTATATTTAAATTTACTATATTGAATCAGTATTTAGCACATTTTTCCTATTTATCAAAATAACATTTTTTAAATGTTTTAATATTTTCTTGGTTATAGTAGTTAATAAATTAAATTAAAAAACAAACGTTTTTATTTGCTTCTGTGTTTCTTGATGCTTTTTATGATGACACTTTCTTCGCGATTTCCAAATACACCATCACGTTATTTTTATTTATGTTTTGATGCTTAAAACCGATTAGTCTTTTCTTATTTTTAAATGATCCCTTATAAAATTCTGAATATGTCTTGAAGTTTTACTTTTATCAACATTATGATTTTTTTTTTTTTTTTGAAATGAAAGCGTAAATACTAATGTACAGAAACTAATTTTATAAATTTTAACACCCCGCTACAACGCGCGGGAATACCCACTAGTACATCTTATATATTGATGCTCTACATAGTTGTAAATTACTATGGATGCTCATGTGTTTTAAATAGATATATAATATGTATGCATTGTGTAACAAATAGTACATCCAAGATTGCATTGTGCAGCAAATAGTACATCCAAGATTGATACAATGATCCGTCTAACCATTTTACATCAATTCATATAAAACTACTTAAAATTATCTTAGAAACAAATAAACAAAAACCAGAAATATATGACTTTGTCCATTGGCACTAATGCATAAATCTTAACCAATAACAAAACAAGAAAAATAAATAAAAGCCTGAAATATAAGAATTTGTTCCATTGCATTAATATATAAATCTTAGCCAATAACAAAACTAAAAAAGTATGATCCGAAACAATTAGGACCTCTTTTGCGCCGTTTGTCATTTTCTAAAAATGTTGATTTGGGCTATAAATCTAGTGGGAATAAATGATTTGAAGTTTTAAACCCAATCACACATGTTTGGCTGAAATTTTAGCTTCACATTAAATCAATTGGAAAATCAATCACATAGTTTCATGTCTATGTAGCATGATTATTAAAAGCATGTAAATATCACATTGGAAGGGCTCTAGACCATCCATTAAATTAAGGTGAATCAAAAGATTCATGACTTTTCATCCAACTCAACTTCATTGTCATCTTTGATTTAACTTTTGTTTCATATATTTATTACCTTTTAGTTACGTACTCAATAATTACCATCTATTCCTTGAAATTTCCCCTTCTGAAATATGATATTAACTAATAATAGAGAAAATCATGAAAATAATGATTCTTCATATGCAATACATATGTAATTATATTAATCTAGAATACTTACTTTCACTTATGTATCTAAATTTTCTCATCGGTAATAATTTAAACTCATATGACAATGTAACACTATCTCCCGTATATATTTACATAATTCACATATAGATTTAAAATATCTAAAATCATGTAAAAAAACACATGTAAAATAAGATACACAACTAGAGATTCATGTATCTCATGGTTATATATTATAAAATTGATTCAACTTGATCACACAAACATAAAAGAAGGGTGGGATTCGTCTCAGGTTTTCGCGGTTTTTGGGTTGTCACGTCAATATCACATCAGTTTTTTTCATTTTTCTTGGTTTTTTCTCGTTTTGCATGGTGTCGTCTCGATTTTTCTCATATTTCCCTAACATGAATTATAAGTGGTACAATACAAGTTGTATTTAAACGAAAAAAACTATTGCATCTCAAGGAGTTTTCACCAGGTCAGGTGTTAATTTTATCACCGGACCGGAAGGTGGTGTTCTCACTCACAACCGGCTTCCCCAACCAACCCTTCTCTGATCATGACACCATTCACTCAAACATATTAAAAATTAGTTATTATAATGGTTTTAATAACAACAATAAACATAAAAGAAATTTAATAATAATAATAATAATCACTTGTTAAATTTCAAACTTATCCAATAATATTTCCCTTTAAAGAGGAGAAAAACATAAACCATAGTATCTAAACGTCACCCCTTGACCCATTATCACCATCATCATCTTCTACATTTCCATAGTCGCCTGTCACTAATATTCACAACTCCTGCGATCGATTACAGTGCCTATAGCTCACATCCAACACACACAAACCACTTCAATTCTTCAAACAAACAACCCACAAACTCATCTCACATGTACACATGATCTATAATCAGTAATCACACTCCAAAGAGCTACAAACCATTGATCTAATCACAGAAAGTAACAATGAGTTTCAGAGATGAAAATGAAGATGGTAGGGATCTCCGAAAACCCTTTCTTCATACGGGCAGTTGGTACCGTATGGGTTCGAGGCAGTCTAGCATGATGACCTCTTCGCAGATGATCAGAGATCGATCTGTTTCCGTTCTTGCTTGTGTTCTTATCGTTGCTTTAGGCCCTATTCAGTTTGGTTTCACTGTAAGTCATCGATTTGTTGTTTTCTAAACTCGTTGTTTTCCGATTTTGTTGCAAATTTGGTGATTATTGACTTCAATTTGATGTAGGCTGTTAGAATTTTCATTCAATTTGATTAAGATCTGTTTCGATTATGAAGATGAAATTTTGAACTAAATTGACCTTTTTCATGTCATGAGATTAATGGGGGAAAAGTGGAATGATGGTATGTTTTGATTTTGCTTGATGGTCATTGTTCTTTCAGGGGGGTTATTCTTCACCTACACAGGCTGCTATCACTCGGGATCTTAACCTCACGGTATCTGAGGTATGCTTGCTAATTAGCTTATGTGAATAATGTGGAATTTGATTTGTTGTGATGATGAACATGAACTGATTTGAAGTGTTTTCAGTTTTCTTTGTTTGGTTCTTTGTCGAATGTGGGTGCCATGGTTGGGGCAATAGCCAGTGGTCAAATTGCAGAGTATATCGGTCGAAAAGGGGTATGTATGCCGTTTCTTTTTGCTTCTTAATCTGCAATAATATATATTTCCTTGTGCCTGATAGATGAATGCAATGTGTTGAAAACAATTAAGATATAAATTATAATGATATGCATAAATGATAGTTTTGATTTTTGCGGTCAAAATTGCAGTCTTTGATGATTGCAGCTATCCCTAATATTATTGGATGGCTTTGTATCTCAATCGCCAAAGTAAGCTCCTACTTACCAGTTTTTAGTTGCTATAATATATCAATAGTTTCTTAGAATCCTAACCTTGTAGTCACAATGGCTGTGGTTTTTCATAGGATACATCGTTTCTTTACATGGGAAGATTGTTAGAAGGATTCGGTGTTGGGATTATATCATATACGGTAACTTTATTAATCTAAACTTTGTTTTAGAAAGAGATTTTTTGTGAAAAGCATTATGATAAGATATGTGTTTCTTGATCTATTGTGAAGGTTCCTGTCTATATAGCCGAAATAGCACCACAAAACATGAGAGGCGGACTAGGTTCTGTGAATCAGGTAATTTCATTCAGAAATTAGTATGTGAATTTTTGGTGCTATGAGTTAAGATTTATACTTTCTTAGCTTTGATTTCTTTTGTTGTGTTTGTAGCTATCCGTCACCATTGGGATAATGCTTGCTTATTTGCTGGGACTTTTTGCTAATTGGAGAATACTTGCAATTTTGGGTAAGTTTCAACAATACCACTTTCCTATTCCACTACCAAAAGACATTCATCTTCATAAACTTCTCTTGCTATTATGATCTTCATACGTTACCTCTAGACCCTAGTCACTGCTGAATTGTTAAGGTGCATGTTTGAGGCCCAAATTACAAACCTTTGCACAAATTAAGCCAGATCAAAAACTTTTTGGTGGCACACTTATAAATTATAATCCGAATACAGTCAACTAGAGGAGGCAAGATGGGTGGCTCAGGTTGGACTGGTTTTTTTAGTACAGGTAGAAATGGGCTGGGTTGGGTTAACCAGCTAGCACTAGACGTCCATTTTGTATACTATGTATAAATGATTGACGAATTAATAATGGTTGCAAAAAAAATTTATTAGAATAATGATCAACATTTTCAAGGAACAATGATTTTGGAGGCTGTATGTATGATTTTGGAGGCTGTATGTATTAAAAATAGACTTTGGGCGGCTTTCATCCCATTTGAGTTATTCAGCCCTCTTGACCCATTCCCCTTCTATCTGAATATTTTGAATTAACCCATCTGAGAAGAAACACAACTCAAGTCAATCCACTTATAAAGTTATAAGTAAATAGGTCAAAATTGTGACCTCTATAGTCAACACAAAGCTGGAATAAAAAGGTGTAACGATTTCCATAATTGCTTTTCAGGAACTTTGCCCTGCTTAATATTGATTCCTGGTCTCTTTTTTATTCCTGAATCTCCTCGGTGGCTGGTAAGATAAACGAAGTGATTTTTTTCCTTATTTTTTTGTTGTTAAGATTGCTTTCAATAGTAGTAACTTTTGAGCAACATTGTGTCAAATATTTCAGGCAAAGATGGGTATGACCGATGATTTTGAATCTTCTTTACAAGTACTTCGTGGGTTTGATACTGATATTACCGTTGAAGTTAATGAAATTAAGGTAAATATTCACTGAATACACCATTAGATGGTGAAATATTCTATGAACTATTCGTTTATCTTTTTTAAGACTTTCTTGCAATGATAGAGGTCTGTAGCATCATCACACAGAAGAACTGCAATTCGTTTTTCAGACCTTAAACAAAGAAGATATTGGTTCCCTTTGATGGTATCAATTTTATTATATGTTCATTTTATTTTCTGTCTTCTTATGCTAATGAAAATGATCTTTTGAAACTTCAATTTCTTTAGATAGGAATTGGATTACTTGTTCTTCAACAGCTAAGCGGAATCAATGGTGTTCTCTTCTATGCTAGTAACATCTTCCAGTCTGCAGGTTAGTATTCTTGTATATGTGAAATGCTAAAAGCATACATGGCATAGTTGTTACAGGGGCGTTTCGATGCGTGCTTTGAGAGTGATTATATAATATTCAGAATCAGATAATCAATTATGATTAAACAAATTATAGGAAATATTGTTTGGTTATGTTCAAGTGCCTGGTATTATATTTACTTAAAAATTAAAGCAATTAAACAAAAAAAAAAAAAAGACATTATTGTCAAGAAAGGATATACATCTTCTATTCTCGTGATATGGGAGTAAAAGTATTTCAAACTAGGTTAAAAATGGGGTAATTAGGTAATTTTATTTATCCTTCGATAATCTGTTTTGTGTGCAGCTAGTATGATGAACCTAGTTATCTAAAAATTTTTTATTAGCCCCTAAATAATCATATACGAAAGCAGAATATGGTCATCCAAATATTAAAAGCTGATTATGAGCTCCTCAAATATCAAATGAAATTTATATGCCTATATTTAATTTAATTCCTCTTAACTGGACAGGAATTTCTAGCAGTGATGTTGCTACATTAGGACTTGGTGCTATCCAAGTAAGCATCGACGCCTACTTCATTGTGATATTATTTCTCCTCTCGACTTATATTATGTTATTTAAATGACTTTTTAATCAAGAATATTAAATATATTGCACTGTTTAGGTCATTGCAACTGCAGTTTCCACATGGTTGGTTGACAAAACAGGCCGGAGGATTTTGCTAACTGTAAGGGAACCAATTTTACTACATATTGTCAGCATTTCTAATAGTGGTGGCAAAATTGGTGGGTCGAGTAACGGGTCAGAGGGGTTTTGGGTAATTAAAGGGCAACTTTTTAGTGTGGATCAGAACACGTCGACTTGAATCATGTTCCCCCAAAAGCATTTACATGATTAGTGGTGTGAAACGCAATTAAGCAGTTATATTATTTTAGTGGAAATGTTTTTTATAGAAGAAAAACGGTTGAGGTTTTAAGCTATAAAGTACACTTTGGGCACCTTTTTAGCTATTTCTTCTCTATTTCTCTTTTGAATTATATCTAGACCAACTTAGAAAGGGAAAACACTCTTTGCTTTAGGTTTCATCTGCTGGGATGACCATCAGTCTTGTAGTTGTTGCAGCTTCCTTCTTCACTAAGGTGATCATTTATTTTCTTTCTTTTTTCTTTTTACAATTGGGATAAAACTCACATCAATTTGGTTGATTATTATGTTATTTATATGCATCAATTTCTTTGTAAAATTGTGAATAAACATCTCAGAGTTTTGTGGAAGAAGGTTCTTCATTGTATGCTGCAATGGGTATTTTGTCAGTGGTTGGAGTAGTGGTATGTTTTCATTTTAATTTTCTTTTACTTTAAATTATTACGCTGTTTATCAATATTTTTTTGACTGAAGTTCTTATTTTGTTTAACCACCTTCCTCAACAGGGTATGGTAATTGGGTTTTCTCTTGGAATGGGGCCCATCCCATGGGTTATAATGTCTGAGGTAACTACACAAAATTTACAGAAGTAGCCATTTTTTGTGAGATTATGCTAGAATAAATTAATGCATATAGCCATAATATACGTGGATCTTTGCTCGCACATCTTTTTTTACTCGCCTCAATTTGCTTATCTAATTTTTTTCCGCCTCAAACCTAAATATTTTCATCATCCGATGACATATATGCGAATCTATACGTGAATAATAATACATACATAATATGGTGTCACATATCGCATTAGTTTAAGTCATTATTGGTGGGAGAAAGTATAAAATGTGGGTAGTAAATACATACGTAATATGGTGTCACATGTTGCATTAGTTTGTCATTATTGATGGGAGAAAGTATAAACGTCAGTAGAAGCTTCTCATGGGTAAACGAGTAATTTGTTTATATAGGTATAACACACCCAAGAAAATGATTATTTTCGTGACGTTCTCTTTGTTAATAATATTTAATCTACTCCATGATATTAACAATTTTTCATAAACAATAATCATGTAAATAACTAATCTTCATTGTGTTACAGATTCTTCCTGTAAATATTAAAGGACTAGCTGGGAGTATAGCAACATTAGCCAATTGGTTTATTGCATGGTTGATTACAATGACTGCACCTTTGCTTTTAGCATGGAGCGGTGGAGGTTTGTTCACTCTCTTTCTCTACACGATCAAATCATCAAAATTAAAGTTTTTTTGGTTAACCATCAATAAATTGTTGATCACTTGTAGTCATTTTTTATGATTTTATTTTTAATTAATTTGTATGTTTATCTTTACAGGAACATTCACTTTGTACATGCTTATGTGTGCTGCTACTGTTGTGTTTGCTGCAATTTTGGTGCCAGAAACAAAAGGAAAGACATTGGAGGAGATCCAGTTTTCCCTAAGATGAGTTAATATGAATATGGTTTGCTGCTGCTTCTTCATCATTGTTTTTCTGCAGTTGGTGTTTAAAAATTCATATATTTTTTTAAATATTTTTTGTTTTGCTTTTGTGGATTTCTCGATTCTTGTACGCAAATGCATAATGTTTACCGATCCCAAAGAACATTACTTGTAATAATCTTCTATGAAGAGAGAGAAAAAAACTACATATTGAGGTCCTTTGGGCATAGAATGGAAAGAGGAAATCACAAGAATAATCATCTTTTTGTATGTCTATTGAATATTTATTTATTTATTTTCGTGTGTTTAATGTTTCTTGTCATTAGAAATGACTGGAATTTACAGAAATGACCTCTTTTTTCTTATTCTACTGACATTGGCGTCTATTTTAATTTTTTTAAATAGGTCTTAGCATATGTATAAACAAACATACTCGGTAAATCTAACGTTATAATGATGGTATACAATTGGGTAACAATAAATCACTTAAAGTGCAGACATAAGCTAGGGTCAAGCTAAAAAAAGGCAAGCAAGAACATATAAATAAACTAATGTTAACAAAAGGCAAGCATGAACGTATATAAAAACTAATGTTAACAAAAGGCGGAGGCTCACGTAAAGGCAAAAGGCACACAAAGTGATGACATACCATGGTAGCGAACAATGATACAACATAGAATAGATAGCATATAATAGGGTAACATGCGATGATCTAAGGTACTCAAAGTGCAGAAGCAAGTTAGGGTCATGCAAAAGCAAAACAAAGTGTGGATCATATACAAGGCAAAGGGTACACACACAAGAGTACGAACATGCTAAGGCTCCAAGACAAACATATACTCTCCTCTAGTAGTCCATAATCTAATTCTACGACTCTAAGAACTCCTATCCTCGATCATGTCTTTTGAGAGGTACAAGTCTAGCAAATCTTTCATAATCTTGTTAGAAACCTCTTGCACACACTACTTTTATGACCGCTAACCACTTGCACTTACCCGCTGTTACGCGATGGGCTCATCATTGTCAATTTCCCGTCACTCTAGACAAAGAACCCTAAATACTTAAACTTGGTTGTTTGCTGTACACATACTCCTTCAATATTAATTTGTGTGTCCTCTTGTTAGCATTGTTGAAGTTATAATGTCGGTATTTTGTTTCAGAGCGACTTATCCTTAAACCCTTGCGCTTTAATGTTGCTCGCCACTCCTCTAGTCTCTCATTGAGGGTTGCTTTACTCTCCGCTACCAATATGATATCATCTGCAAAAAAACATGTATCATGAAATTATCTCTAAGATCGATTTGGATAACTCATCTTGACTCAGGATAGTCTTCGGAGGGTTGCTGCGTGGGCAGTGTTGGTAAAAGAGAGGCGAAGGACTTTGAGAACTGTAAAAACATCTCCGGGTGTCACCTGCAAAAACACAATAGAAGAAAGCAGGAACAAAGGTGTGTTGTTGGCGGTTACTGGTGGGGGTTAGAGAGATAAAACATGACTCCTAAAAATGTCACCTTATGTTTTGAATGACGGTGAGACATTGTTTTTTTTTTAACTCTAAATTTTAAACTTTAAACCCTTTTATATATATATATATATATATATATATATATATATATATATATATATATATATATATATATATATATAAAACAAAAATAAAATACATATGAGAATTTTTTTATGTATCTCGTACCTATTACAAAAGACGTAATTTAGTACTTGACCGAAAAAAAAAATTGGGTACAAAAGTTGCATCTCTTCTAACTTTTGTATTCTTGGTTTTTCATTTCTAAAATGTAGTTTTTCTTTTAACTTTTATATTCTTGGTTTTTTCTTACCACTGAATGTAGTTTTCTTAACTTTTATATTCTTGGTTTTTTTTATTTCTTAACGTCGTATGTAGTTTTTAAGTAAAATCATATTTTCCGTCCTTTAAGTTTAATAAAAGTCGCATTTTTTGCACTCACTACAAGAAAACGTAGCTATCGCGACGACAAAAGTCGTCGTCATAGGGTTCAGTTATCGTCGTCATACGATCAGTAGTCATAATCTTATCGTCATAGCTCAAAAATTGGTCATCGCAATAGACGTAGTCGCCATAGACCCCTGTGACGACGACATGTCGTCGCCAAAACATCTAGATATTTTTTAATTTATATTTAATAAATAAGGGCACCCTATGGCGACGACATGTCGTCGCCATAGGGTTAGTAAATATTTTTTTATTTTAAATTAATTAATAAAAAATTAAAAAATATTAATTAATTTAACCTATGGCGACGACATGTCGTCGCCATAGGGTGTCTAGTTTTTAAAAAATTGAATTTTTAAAATTATGTTTTTTTCCAGTTCTTTTACCTAAAAACCAACCAAAATCCCAAATCAAATTCACAGAAATTAAACTAATATATCAAATATCCAAATTAAAATCAACCAATTTTAGTTAATTACATACCAAACTAATATATTTTAAGTTTTTACAACCCAAACAAACAAACTATTTAATTGTCATCGCTTTCATCATCTTCATCGTTATCGGGATTATGCTTTTATCTTTCAAATTGATTCATTCTTTCTTGTATTTCTTGCATTTGTCGCTTTAGTGCTTCTATTTCTTCATCCCGATGTGATGATGACCCGCTTGATGGCTCATAACGAGAGATATTTTTTACTTTTCGTCCAACACCTCTCGTACGATCACGTCTTTGTCCTAATGCCAACTCTAAACATTCCATCTCATTAACGGGCGACTCACTCGCCTCCATTTGCATTTGGGCATATTGATATTCAATTTTTGCCTGCAATTATAAAGAATTAAAGTGAAACGGTATTAAGATTCTTATGAAATTTTGACAACATAACTATTATAAAATGAAAAACAACCATGTTGTTTAATCATAAGCACGATACCATAAAATTCCCAAGTTTCAACATATAAACTAACAACTTCTCAAAACCAACGATTCTCAAATATTGATAGCATATAGACCATGTTTTTTAAATTTATAAGAACTAACATAAAATTCCTAAGTTTTAATATATAAACTAACAACTCATCAAAACCAATATTTCTCAAATATGAATAGCATATAGATCATATTGGGTCAAAATCACCAAACACGATATATTATAAACATATGAACACATGATAATAGCATACTTAACATATTAAACTTACATAATCTTCTTCTGCCATCTGGTTGACCCATCCTGAACCTTCACTGTAATGCGCCCTCCTCCACGTTTCGATGTGACTTGGGGTCCCAGTTTGTTGCTCCTAAAAACATTAAAAACAATATTCATAATATTTGAAAAGAATTAATAATACATAGGATGTATAATATATGTTTTCTTACCTGAAGATATCGCCTTTGAGCATATGATTAACTATCATGCAGACTTGGATAGAGCTGTTTAGCTCTATTCGTTAAGCCTTTTTGAGAAAGACGTTTATGTTATTCACTTGAGAACAACTCAACCACCTGCTCCCATGACTCTTGACTTTGACCTTCAGGTGAATTATTGAGAGCCTGCTCAATATTATCATAGCCTCCTTGATTTAAGAAATATTGTTTCATGTTATATCTTCGGTCTCTGAAAGCTCGTTGGCAATCCATATGGATTCCAAGTTGTATACCTTGTCAGTGGTCTGAGCAACGATGAGCTTCTAGATCAAAATATTCATGCAAAATAAAATAATTAGAAACATATAAAAGTTATGATTATCAAACTATAAATAAAACACTACATAAATACTCGCCTCCAGAAAATTGAACAAGAATATCTTGAACGTATCAGGAACTTTATCCTAAGTGGGATAATGAAAAGGAGCAGTGGAAATATGATTGGATAAAGCTCGGACAAATAATTGATTATTTTCTCCAACAACTTTATACTGTTTTCCTGTATGATCAAATTGCACAGGAAGTGGTTGGCTGTTGTTTGCAGCCCATTTTTCATATAAATTTAGATTTCTTTCTTTTGATTGTTTTTTTTAGCTGATGCTATATTGATATAAAAAATTAAAAAGTTAGCAACATTTAAAATATATTCAATTAAAAGATATATTTTTAAAACATTAACTTACATGACTGACAACTAGAAGGAAGAGTATATCATGTCTGTGGGGGTCCCGACCCCCACTGTCACCACCGTGTGATCCTGCTACGTGCGAAGACATAACCTGCAATAATCAATTTGTGTTATCACTATAAAGATATTCATGTGACATTTTAATAAGAAATAGAATAAAGTGTTCCTAATACATACAATCAATTTGAATTATCACTATAAAGATATTCATCTTCATCTATAAGATCATCATCTCTCTCGTCCTTACTATCATTAATATCTAATGGATCTTCATCTTCTTTATCGTCATTAATAAATTCTTCCTTATCTGAGAGATATGCATCTTCATCTTCTTCATCATCATTAATAAAATCTTTATCTTGAACAAGTGGAGCAATAGGCAACCAACTTAAGTCTACGACTAATTCACAATTATCATGCGCATCTCTCTCATCGTTTATAACTCGTGCAATTGATTCACCAACTTCAAAATTGCTATTGACAACCAAGTTATAATCAGATGATTGACTGTCGTGCAAACATCTATCTCATTAGCAACACTAATACTTGGATGATCCCAAAGCTTTCGATGGTGAACATCTTCCACAACCCTACAATTTCTAGTGGATTTAAAAGGATCTTCAAGATAAAACACTTGTTGAGCTTGTGTTGCTAAAATGCAAGGCTGGTCACCAAACCATTCACGACTAACATCGATAACAACAATGTTATTCTTTTTAATTATGGACCCCTTTCGTGACGTGTCAAACCATTTACAACGAAATAGTACAACGTTGTAGCCATTTATATACTTCAACTCGTAGATGTCTTCTAGTTGACCATAAAATCGTGTACCATCTTCTCCTACTGTAACAACACCGTTATTTTGTGTAGTGCGTCTGATATCACGACTGTGTACCATAAATCTAACACCATTGACAATACAAGCTGTATAAGAATATGTGCACACGGGGCCATGTGCCAATGCCTTGAGTTCTTTGTCAGGAGACGTATTAAACTTATTATTAAGCCATGAAGAAAATTCATTTTTTACATTGCTTCTAGGGAATTGAAGTTCAAATTCACTGTATGCGATATATAATATTTATATTAGTTTATCATTATTTTAGCTAAAGTGAAACTAATAAGAATAATTTAAAATAAAAAACTTACGATATGTAGACTTTAAGTTCTTCAAAGTTGTTCAGCACAAACCATTGAAATGATTTTTTAGAATTTTCACTAAGGGAAATGATTTTCTTCTTTGACATTGGTCGACACTATGATGAAAAGACAGAGAAATTCCTCTTTGCAATGCCAGTATCTTCATTCCTGTCAGGATGGTTAAATTTGGTTTGAATACCCTCTAGATACATAGAGCAGGATGTTAATGCTTCATCTGCAACATAACCCTCTGCTATTGATCCTTCAGGCTTGGCTTTGTTTCGAACATAAGCTTTCAGCTTTTTCATGTATCTTTCAAAAGGATACATCCATCTCATATATACAGGCCCTCTAAGAATAGATTCATCAGGTAAGTGTAGAATTAGATGAACCATAATATCAAAAAATACTAGACGATATATTAGTTCCAAATTGCATAAAATATTAACAGCTTCTTTCTGTGCTTTATACATGTCATCAACATCTAGTGATCATGCATAAATCTTTTTAAATAATGTGCAAAGGTTAATAATTGTTGTTGAAACATTATCAGGTAAACCTGCACGAACCCCAATTGGTAGCAAACGTTGCATAAGAATGTGACAATCATGAGACTTTAACAGATGATATTTGAGTTAGTAAGAATCACCTTATTTTTAAAGTTTGATCCAAAACCATCAGGTAGTCTCACTCTTTTAATGAACCGACAAAATTTAGATCGATCACTAGGTTTGAAAGAGTAAGAACCTTGTGGTTGTATGACCTTGTTGTTTTTCACATTTAGCCATAAATCTGATCATATTCCCAAATTTTTTAAGTCTTCTCTTGCTTTGTGTATGTATTTTGATTTTTCATTCATCAGCAAGGTACCTAACAAGCTCTCACACACATTTTTCTCTATGTGCATAACATCAAGATTGTGTTTTAAATCAGGAGATGACCAATAATCCAACTCAAAGAATATACTCTTTTTTGACCAATTCAACTCTGACTCATCACGTTTTCTTTTCACGCCACCGTGGTTGGGATGTTTACCTGGAGCACGATCGGGAATGTGGTTAAGTTGTTCTAATATTTTTGAATTAGTTAATGCTTTCGGATGCTTTCTTAACTCCATTTGACCATTAAACAACAAGCTTTCTCTCCATTTATTACTTCTAGGTAAGAATCTTCTGTGACCGGTAAATGATATCTTATTAGTTACACGGCACAAAGGTGTGTCCATGTTACACGTCGCACATGCAAGATAACCTTGGCCACTCCATCCAGACAAGCTGCTACGAGTAGGATAATCATTAATGGTCCATAATAATGCTGCACGCATCGTGAATATAGTTTCGGTCGAGGCATCTCTTATTTGTATTCCATCATTCCATAACTGCTTTAACTCATCTACCAGAGGCCTTAAAAAAACATCTATGTCTTTTTCAGGTGATTTAGGACTGGGAATTAGTAGAGTTAACATGAAAGAAGACTCTTTCATACATAGCCACGGTGGTGTGTTATATGTTGTCAACACCACTGGCCACATACTGTAAGCTTGACTCATGTTACCAAATGGATTAAAGCCATCTGCAGCCAGACCCAAGTTGACGTTCCTAGGCTCTTTGGCAAATTCAGAATGTCTCTTATCAAATTCTTGCCATGCCTTCCCATCTACCGGATGACACATAATATCATCTGTTGAGCGTCCAGGGTGATGCCAAATCATATCTTTTGCTGTGAACCTGGAACTATACCTTCGTTTAAGCCGAGGAGTTAATGGAAAGCACCGTAATACTTTTTGTGGTATTTTTTTCCTTTTGTGTTTTTATCAACCCATCTACTCTCCTTACAAACCGAACAATTTTGCAATTCTTCATTCTCTTTCCAAAACAAAGCACAATCATTTATGCAAGCATGGATAGATTCATATCCTAACCCAATCTTTTTCAGCTTCTTCTTCGCTTCATAGTGTGAGGAAGAAATGTGATTTTCTTTTGGGAATGCAACCTTTAAAAACTCTAAAAGTTGATCAAACGAACTATTTGTCTACTTGTTGATTACTTTAATATGCATCAGTTTGGCTAAAAAGTTTAAAGAAGACATCCAAATACAACCGGGGTATAACTCAGTGTTGAGCTCATTATAGAGTTCATCAAATTCCTAGTCCAAACTATTTCCATCATCATCTATGTTTTCTTCATTCTCTGCGATAACATCTTTGATTGCATCAAACATCTCATTATTTGATTTATTACTTGTTGGAGGAGCACGTGTTATTGTAGCAAATTGTTTTGCTGTATCAGAAGAACTAGAGATCTCACCGTGATAAACCCATTTCGTATAATGTTGAGCAAAGCCACGATCATGTATGTGAGCATTAATAGTTTTAAATCCTGCCGGAAAAGCATTGGCACAATCTCTACACGGGCATTTTGTTTTGCCATCATTGTCGACAAATTTCTTAACATACTCCATAAAGTTCTTAAGACCTTCTAAGAAAACCGGAGACGTCTGATTTTTTATTTTAATCCAACTTTTATCAATTGTCATAACTGTTTCATACACATAAATAAACATGAACATATTATCATTCAATCAAAACAATCCAATAACTGTTTCATACACATACATAAACATGAACATCTTATAAATCTAACAACCAACAACATCATTCAACCAAACATTATCATTCAACCAAAACAATCCAATTATACTTTTTATCATATAAATTTAACAACCTACAACTACATTCTACCAAAACAACCAAACATTATCTTATAAGTCTAACAACCAACAACATCATTCAACCAAACATTATCATTCAATCAAAACAATCCAATTATACTTTTTATCATATAAATCTAACAATCTACAACTACATTCTACCAAAACAACCAAACATTATCTTATAAATCTAACAACCAACAACATCATTCAACCAAATATTATCATTCAACCAAAACAATCCAATTATACTTTTTATCATATTAATCTAATAACCTACAACTACATTCTACCAAAACAACCAAACATTATCTTATAAATCTAACAACCAACAATATCATTCAACCAAACATTATCATTCAACCAAAACAATTCAATTATACTTTTTATCATATTAATCTAACAGCCTACAACTACATTCTAACAAACAAACATACATTAAACATTCTATCTAACAACCAACAAAATTCAAACCAAATCTTAAAAATATATATAATCAAACCTTAAAAGTTTAACAATGATGGTAGCTAGAACCCTAAAACGTTGTGTGGACTGCCAATCTTGGTGTTGGTGGCTGATATGGCGGCAGTGGTGGCCTCTTTTGACTGCAAAAGGTGCGATGATGGTAGTGGGTAGCTTCAATCTTGGGGTAGGAGGGTAACGAGACGAACAAGGAGGTGCGATGGTGGTGGTGGACGGCTTCAACTTGAAGGATTGCAGCCTGTGGTTCGATTGGGTGGTTTAGGGGTGAAATTTGGGTGTTTTGGGTGAAAGAGACGAAGCAGATCGGTTTTGTATAGCAGATATGCGTCTGGACCCTATCGCGACGACATGTCGTCATCGTAGGGTCTTTTGTTTTATTTTTTTGGCAAATAATTGGGCGGGGTTACGCGCGGGGTCCTGAAACCCTATGGCGACAACATGTCGTCGCCATAGGGTGCATTATTATATTATTGTTATTTATTATTAAAGATATTATTATATTATTATTATATTATTATTATTTATTATTATTAGTGTTTTATTATAATTATTATTATGATGGTTATTTATTTATTTATTTATTTATTTATTTATTATTATTATTATTATTATTACAATTATTATTATTATTATTATTATTGTTTTAATTATTATAAATAAACTTAATTTACCAATGATCATAATTGGATCATAGTTAGCATTTGACGTATGCAATCCACCCTAATCATCATAACCGAACTTATTTTACCTTTTTTTGACACTCATTGATGATAACTAAGTATAAATACCATTAACAAGCATAATTTCCCGTAAATTACCAACATCGTGTTTAATTTAACACCAGTGATCATAATTGTAATATAGCTAACCTTTAATATATAAAATCATCCCTAATCATCGTAACCTAAAATATTTGGCCTTGTTAACACTCATTGATGATAGTTAAGCGTAAATAAAAATAAATTACTATTAATAAGCATCATTTCCCATAAATTACCATCGAATTGTATAATTTAACACTGATCATCGTAATTCAATCATAGCTAACCTTTAATGTATTTGATCGACCCTAATCATCATAACCGAACATATTTGACATTTTTTACACTTATTGATGATAACTAAGTATAAACAAACTTAACTTACCATTAATAAGGATAATTTCCTGTAAATTACCAACATCGTGTTTAATTTAACACAAATGATCATAATTGTATCATAGGTAACCTTTGACGAATGTAATCTACCAGAACCATCATATCCGAATATATTTGACCTTGTTTAATACTCATTTATGATAACTAAATATAAACAAACTTAACTTATCCTTAACAATCATAATTTCTCGTAAATTATCATTAATGTATATAATTTAACACTGATATTTATAACTTGATCATAACTAAACTTTGACATATTCAATCGATTCTAACTATTATAATCAAACATATTTGACCATGATTGACACTAATTGTTAATAATTTTAATTATCACAACATATGAAATTAGTTTTTTTTCTTTTAACTAAAAATAAATGACTAGATGATTGAACATATATCATTTAATCAAAATTGGAATACAATCTTAAACATCACCAATTCTTAATCGTATTATACCATTGAGATTCACCTTATATTAAGAAAAATAGTAGTCCTAACTTATCTTTATCTTTCTTTAAAAAATCACATTTAATAAGATTTTGTTCCATTTACAAACTAAATTAAAAGCATATAATATTTATTTAAGAAAATAATACAAACATACACACGGTTAATTAAATAATAATATTTATTATATTATTTATATTATTATTACTTATAATAATAATATTATTATTACTTATAATTACAATAACAATAACGTGCACATAAATTATTATTATTATTATTATTATTATTATTATTATTATTATTATTATTATTATTATTATTATTATTATTATTACTATTATTATTATTATTGCTATTATTATTATTATTATTATTAATTATAATTATTACTTTTATTAATATCATATTTAAGAAAATCGTGTCGTCGCCATAGAGCTAGAATAGCCAAAAACAAAAATGGCCCTATGGCGACGACCCCTATAGCGATAACATCGTGTCGTCGTCATAGAACTGGTCGCGATATGGTCTTTTTCTTGTAGTGACTTTAATTTCATTATTTATAATAACCATTCTTTATACTTGGGGTTTGTTACTGTTAACAACTATAATTTAGTATTAGGGTTGAGTTGTATACTTGTATATAGCTTACACAACCAGATTACTTTCTCGAGTCCTCGAGAGTATCATTTATATACCTTGAGGGTTCACCCTCTCTTATGTTCACTTATAAAATTTCTTTATTTTATTGTATGGTATGGAGTTAAGGCTTTTGATACAATCCCTACTCGTACGTTTTTGAGAATTAAATTTTCCCAATCCTTGTTACTTGCTTCCGTCCGTGTTCTTGCTCTTGAACCTATACGTGTTCCTTTTCAAAAATGAAGATTACTGCTCATTCATTGATTTCTAGAAATCTTTTTTAAAACGTCTTTGAATGTCACTATCATTACCATCATCACTAGAATGTTACGATTACGATCTCATGTCAGTCCAACTTTTTAATTGTCACTTGTCATCACGTGCTCACTATTTCACAAGTACCAGGTTAATGTGCTCTGTTTCTATTTTTTTAGTTTAGTCTATTTCAATGGCAGATGAAAATCAGACTTCCACCACATGTATATATATGGTTTACAATCAGATGTTCCTTAAGACTTGATAAAAGCCACGTACAAGATCCAACACCCTTTGTTTTGGTAACATGTACTATAAGTAATTTTTTATGAACGACAATTTTGTGTGATCGGAGAATAAGTGTTATCTTAATGAGTTGATAGTATCAAATCCTACAGAGTAGCAGAGGTAGAAAGGAGCTGAGAAGAAAGGGAAAGAGGAAGTCTCTGGGAAATATCTCATAATAATTCCAATAGAAGCAAATCGGAAATATTAAATAACAATAATAACAATTCTGCCTATTGTTAAGCAAATAATATAAGGAGATCAAAATAGAAGACTTTATTGACTTGGTAGTTGTGATTACCCCATTCACACCCGCATCATTAGGCACCTTATCCACAAGCTGAGAAATCAGGATACGATTTGTGAAATCGCCACTCATTTCCCCACGTGGCATCATCTCTGGTCTGGTTTCTGACAAGGCTTCTGAGCCACTGAGGTTGTAATTAATTTCAAATAAACATAGTCTCCAATTGCAAAGGAAATATCCTTACGACGCTTGTCTGCTTGAGGTTTCATGGAGTTTTGAGCTTGCACGAGGTTGTTCCTTAAATGAGTAAGAATCTCATTTCGATCCTTGAGGTATTGGTCCACCTTGGATGTACCCGCTTCATACGGTAAAATTCGAGGTGGGGAAATGCCATAAACAGCTTCAAATGGAGAAATTTTTGTGGGGGAATGCACTGAGGTGTTGTAACTATATTCAGCCCACGACAACCATTCAACCCATGATTTTTGTTGATTGCCTGCTAAACATCGTAAATATTGTTCCAATGCTCGATTCACCACTTCAGTTTAGCCATTCGTTTGTGGATGGTAGCTCGAACTCAAATTCAAAGACGTGCCTTGGAGTTTAAAAAGTGTCAACCAAAAGCTACATATAAAGATCCGAACGACATTATGCACAAAAGCTTTAGCACCCGAGGCAGCCGTGTAGGGGTGTTTCAACGCGACAAAATGGGCGTATTTGGAGAGACGATCGACGGTAACGAAAACAGTAGAATAACCATTGGAATGCGGTAACCCGTCCACAAAATCCACAGAAATATCTGTCCATATACGTTGGTGAATCGAAAGGGGTTGAAGTAGCCCTACTGGTTGCATGGTGTCTGCTTTGTAACGTTGACAAATAGTGCATGCTCGAACACAAGCCTTCACTGACTCTGAAAGGCTTTCCCAACAGATAAGGTCGTCATTTTTTAATCGAATGAGGTAGTTTGAGGATAAGGGGTTGGCCATGGCTTCTTTTAAACGAATGAAGGCATTGTTTGCCTCAGTGTCCCATTTAAATCCGTCTTTGCTTAGTAGCCGGTTCAAAGGGGCTACAATCAATACTTCCAAAAGCACGGATGAACTTGTAGTAGTAACCCGCTAAGCCGAGAAACCCGCGTACCCCCTTGGCGTTTTTAGCTGTCGGCCATTCTAAAACCATAGCCACCTTTGTTGGATCAACCTCAACCCCATATGCTGATATCAAGTGACCCAACTACGCAACCTGTAGAACCCCAAAGGTACATTTTGATGCCTTCACAAACAACTGATTAGTATCTAGGATTTGTAGAACTTTATGAAGATGTTCTAAGTGGTCTTCCCATGATTTTGAATAAACCAAAATATCATCAAAGAAAACAAGAATGAACTTATGCAAATGCAATCGGAATAAGTCGTTCATAAGACCTTGGAAAGAACCAAACTCCCCACCTGACAATGTCTTCCGCCCGGATCGACCCGCCGAGGCGGGCCTTGGGTCCAAAAAGAGGGACGTTGCCCCGCTTCCGATTCAAGAAAACAAGAAACCCGTTTGGGCACCAAACGGCATTACCGTGAATTCATAGTGGCCCTCATACGTGCAAAAGGCCGTTTTAGGAATATCTTCATCACGAACCTTGATTTGGTGGTAACCCGATCACAAATCAAGTTTTCAAAAATAACCGAGAGCCTTGAAATTCATCTAGTAGCTCGCCAATGATTGGAATTGGATATTTATCTTTGACCGTAAGGTCATTTAATGCCCGGTAATCAACACAAAAGCGCCATGACCCGTCATGTTTTTTTACGAGCAACACTGGTCATGAGTTCCCTCACCCATAAAACTAGTCTTTTGGGTTGAGTTATTCTGTTTGGTCTGTTACATGGGCCCACCTATCCGTTTCCCAGTCAGGACCGCACCGCACCGCCAACCTACTTAGAAGGAAAACTATTACCGGGGATTCAACTCTAAGTGTTATTGAATAAAATGAACATAAAAAAGTTATAATTAAAACTGTACTAACCACAACACCAGTAGGAAAAGGAACATGTTAAAATGAGTTGGTTCATTTGTTGCGAATTAGGTAACTAGCCCATGGTTCTTAATATTTATGCTCCACATGATTTAAATCTTAAACAAGACTTATGGGGGAAGATTGGGGACTTGAAAGCTAGTCTAGATGGGATTTGAGTGATATTTGGGGACTTCAACGAAGTGAGATCCCCTTAAGAAGGAAAAAATTCTGAATTTAATCCCTTGGGTGCCCGCAATTTCAACGAATTTATTGATAATAATAGTGTCTCTTAGTATACAATGAATGGAAGGAAATTCACGTATTCATCTAGCAAGGGTAATAAAATGAGCAGAATTGATCGTGCGTTAGTTTGGCCTGAAGCATCGTTTTCAGCCCTCCGAAGGGAATTGTCAGACCATAGCCCCATAATTCTATGCACTTCATTACTAGACTTTGGGGCAGTTCTGTTTAGGCTATTCAATTCGTGTCGTGGATGGATAAACCCGGTTTTGAGGATTTTATAAGAGAGTCATGCTTTAGATTCAACTTTTCAGGGCCTCTAGATAGATTCTTGAGTGCCAAGTTAAAATTTCTAAAAAATGAGATCAAAAACTGGATTTCACAAGAAAAACTCACGGTTAAAAAACAGAATCGAGGATCGGGAGATAATTGCCGAGTTAAGAAACTTAACCGAAGATGAAACTAAAGAAAAACTGGATTACAAAAGGATGGTAGCTGAATTGTAAGCATCCAAAGTTAAAGATCCAAAACAAAAGGCAAGAATAAGATGGGCCATCGAAGGTGAAGAAAATTCAGCATTCTTTCATGGGATTGTGAATAATAAAATGGCTAAAAGTAGAATTAATGGCCTAATGATAAATGATTCGTGGTCCACTGACCTAAGTTTAATCATGTAGGAAGTTGAAAACTCTTTTAGATCTAAGTTTCAGAGCTGTTAACTTCTATCTGTCTTTCGCATGTCCCAACCTTAAGTCTTTATCTGATCATGATGGTCTTTCTCTTATTGCTCCCTTCTCACGGTCGGAAATAAAGAAAGCCTTTTGGGAATGCAGCAGTGACCGTGCCCCCGGTCCAGATGGGTTTTTTCAAAAGGTTTTAGGATTGATTTGAATCTGACTTCTTCAAGTTGTTTTCTTATTATCACTCTACTGTATCCATCCATGAATTCTAGTGTTCCTCGTTTATCTCTTTTATCCCAAAAGGGGAGGCCCAAGCATCTCTTCATGACTATAGACTTATTCCCTTAATAGGATGTGCCAAAAATATATTCTCAAAAGTATTGGCTTCTCGGTTGAAAGGTGTTATTGGTTCAGTTGTATCGTATCATCAATCTACCTTTAGAGCCTCTCGCAACATTTTGGATGGCCCTCTTATCTTAAACGAAACAATATCTTGGCTAAAAAAATCTAAAGTGAAGACTTCAATTCAAGATTGATTTAGAAAAAGCATTCAACTCGGTCGACTGGAAGTTCATTTGTTGAGATCCTTGAATAAATGAACTTCCCTCAAAAGTGGAGATCATGGATTCAAGGTATCTTGGTTTTCTCAAAATCCTCAATGTTAGTGAATGGTTCTCCCACCAGTGAATTTAAATGCTTTCGTGGTGTTAACCAAGGCAACCCATTATCACCATATATCTTCATTCTTGATATGGAGGCTCTTACCGAATTTTTAATAAGGGCGGTTTCTTTTGAAATAACTAAAGGAATCCAAACTCCGAATGATGGTCCCATATTAACTCATCTTTTATATATATGCAGATGATATTATCATATTTGAAGATTGGGATGCTGACATGCTCGTCAATATTTCTCGAATCCTGTGGTGTTTCTATCTTATTGCAGGGTGTAATGAATTTACTGGTAATTAAGAATTATTGAATCAAAGTAACTGAGAGATTGTATTCATTGATGGGTAAAGATAGAATTAAAGGTGAGAAGAGAATACAGAAATGTAGATGAGAGATAGAATGACCAATGAGATCTAACAAACTTTTTCCTACCTCATGATCACACAATAATTACTTTAAATAGCATGAATAACCAATTCTGTTAGGCTCACGCTGATGTGGCATTCATGGTGAAATCCTTGTATTTTTCTGGCTTTTTACGAATTCTTTCACTTCTCTTTGGATGGGCTGGATCTGGAACAGCAATGGGCTGATCTGTTGGGCTCATAACAATACCGCCTCCTTTGAAACCCACCTTGTCCTCAAGGGAAAAAGCAGGATACTGTTGGGCCAAGTGAGTATCATCCTCCCATGTAGCATCTTCGGAAGGTAGTCCATCCCATTGAACGAGACTTTGGGAAACAGTCTGAGTACCCTTATAAACTGTACGTTTTTGGAGAATGGCCTGAGGTGTGAGAATGAGAGTGGCGGATGAATCAACTAGATGTAACGGTGTAATCTGATGCGATGGCTTACCGATACATTTGCGAAGTAGGGAAACATGGAAAACCGAGTGGATCTTAGCAGAGGCCGGTAAATCCAACTTGTAGGCAACGGAACCGATCTTAGCGAGTACCCGATACGGACCGAAGTAACGGTGACCCAATTTGTGATGGCGTTGTAAACGGGCCGAACCTTGCCTGTATGGTTGAAGTTTCACAAATACCCAATCATCAATATTGAACTGGACATCCCGACGATGTTTATCCGCAGCCATTTTCATGCGAGATTGAGCCTTTAACAAGTTTGTTTTCAAAAGAGTGAGTACATTATCACGTTCCATCAACTGTTCTTCCAAAGTAACGTTAGAAGTGGAGCCCCGTAAGTAACGAGTGAGAGAAGGAGGCTTCCGACCGTACACGATCTCGAACGGGGTCATCTGGGAAGAAGTTTGGTAAGACGTGTTGTACCAAAACTCAGCCCATGGTAAGAATTGCAGCCACTTATGAGGGTGATCAGCGACGTAACAACGGAGATACATTTCCAAACAACGGTTAAGCGCTTCGGATTGTCCGTCGGTCTGTGGGTGGTACGCGGTACTGAATTTGAGGGTGGTACCATTAAGGCGATGCAACTCCCGCCAAAAATCTGTCATAAACCGTGTGTCACGGTCACTGACAATTGTTAAGGGTATACCATGGAGGCGAACAATGTCATTAATGAAGGCGGTGGCAACGGTAAAACTATTAAAGAAAGAAGGTAATGCAACGAAGTGCCCATACTTGGATAATCGATCGACAACCACCATGATAACCGTTTTCCCTTGTGAGTTGGGTAGACACGTAATGAAGTCGAGAGCAATATCTTCAAACACCGCGTGCGGAATAGGAAGTGGTTGCAAAAGTCCGCCTGGAGATAAAAAAGAAGGTTTGGTTTGTTGACAAACTTGGCATTGGGCAATGAAATCTTTGACCGTGGTCTTCATGTTTTTCCAATAAAACGTAGCTGCCAACCGTTGGTAAGTTCGAGTAACACCAGAATGGCCCCCTAAGGCCGAAGAATGAAACTCTAACAAGATTAATTGTTGCAGTGATCGATTATTCGGAACCACAAACCGTCCTTTGAACAATAAGAACCCATCTTTGAGAGTAAAATCAGGAAATAAAGTGGGTTGCGACTGAAAACGGTGCAACAACGTACCATAGTCTGGGTCTGATTGTGCCGCCGTGTGCAGCTCCTGTAACAGTGTTGGAACCGGAGCCGAAATCGCTAATAAATGGCCCGAAGGGATACGGGATAGGGCGTCGGCAGCCCCGTTTTGTGGCCCAGGACGGTAAACAATATCAAAATCAAAACCCAGCAGCTTCCCCAACCATTTCTGTTGCTCGGGGGTCTGAATTACCTGGTCTTGAAGTCGTTTAAGTGACTGCTGGTCCGTGATTATAGTGAAATGATGACCCAAAAGATATTGTCTCCATTTGGATACCGCTTGGGTAATGGCGTACATTTCTCGATGGTATGCAGAAGAGTTTTGCATCCGAGGGCAGAGCTTCTTACTAAAGTAAGCCAACGGATGCTTGTCTTGTGATAAAACAGCCCCAATGCCGGTACCGGAGGCATCGGTTTCGATGGTAAAAGGTTTGGAGAAATCCGGTAGGCTCAAGATTGGTGTAGAACTTAAAAGATCCTTTAAGGTGGTGAAGGCTTGTAAAGTAGTATCATTCCAACAAAAAGCATCCTTACGAAGGAGATCGGTCAAGGGACCCGCAATAGAAGCATAGTTTTTGATAAAGCGACGGTAGTAACCGGTAAGCCCCAAAAAACCACGAACCTGTTTGACATTTCGGGGGGCCGGCCATTGTTGGATGGTGGTGATTTTGTCAGGGTCCACAGCCACACCCGATGATGAGATTATATGACCCAAGTAAGCTACTTTAGTCTGACCGAAGACACACTTGGTTAGCTTAGCCACCAATTTGTTATCTAATAAGAGTTGAAGAGTAATAGTGAGGTGATGTAAGTGGTCTGACCAAGATTTGCTGTAAATTAAAATGTCGTCAAAGAAAACCAGAATAAATTGACGAAGAAACGGACGAAACACATCGTTCATAAGACGTTGAAATGTGGACGGCGCATTGGTAAGCCCAAAGGGCATGACCAAAAATTCATAGTGACCGTCGTGAGTGCGAAAAGCGGTCTTCATCACGTCCCCGCTAGCAATACGAATTTGGTGATAACCCGCTAGTAAATCCAATTTAGAAAAATAATGAGCACCGTGTAACTCGTCAAATAACTCATCGACGGATGGTATCGGAAATCGATCACGAACCGTGATGGAGTTCAAGGCACGATAATCAACACAAAATCGCCACGTACCATCCTTTTTACGTACCAATAAAACCGGAGAGGAAAACACGCTCGTACTTGGGCGAATAATCCCCTGTTGTAACATCTCACGAACCAACCGCTCAATTTCGGCTTTTTGGAAGTGAGGGTACCGATAAGGTCTAACGGAGACAGGTTTACTAGCCGGCAATACTTCAATGTGTTGATCTTGGGAGCGGGACGGTGGTAAACCCGTAGGTGGTTTAAAAACAGGGGAAAAAGTATTCAAGATGTCTTGTAAGTCAAGGGGGTAAGTAGGTGGATTGGACTCGGGAGGTAAGAGAGTTAAATGATATAAATGACCAATACCCTTTGAGTGAACCAGGTGTCGAAAACCATGGAATTGAATCTCATCAGCCACAGGCCTATTACCTTGCCATTTCACTTGTTGGCCATTAGTGGAGAACTCGAAAGTAGACTTCGAATAATCGGTGAGAACAGGACCGAGTGTAGCCAACCATGAAACCCCCAGCACAATATCCCAACCTTGCAGCGGTAATACGTAAAAATCGGCCACAATTGACTGTTTCTGAATAATTAATTCCACAGCCTTAGCCAAACCAGAACATGGAAGTTTTTCACCACTCCCGACCAAAACAGTGAAGGGTTCGATTGCTTCAACGGTGAGATTAAGGAAGTTAGCAATACGAGTTTGCACAAAACAATGAGTACTACCCCCATCTAACAAAACCTGTACCTCCTTCCCGTGAACCAACCCAGTAAAACGTAAAGTGGTCGATGAACAACCACCCGACAACGCGTTATATGAAATAGCCGATTGGGTTTTGATCTCATCTAGTTGTAATTTTTCAGCCAATAATGCATCCGTACCTTCCGACGAAGAAGACTTCGGTGAATCGCCTAAATCCGGTGGGTCGTCATCAAAGAATAGAAGTTGCGGAGTGGATTTGCACTTGTGATCCCAAGTGTATTTCTCGTCACAAAGATAACATAACCCTTGTGCACGTTTTTGAGCCTTCTCTGCCGATGACAAGTGCCGGAATGCGACCTTGGTGGTAGACGGAGTGGATGGTTTATTCTGTGATGAAGAAGGGTTCTGAGAAACGAGTGGCGATGTTTTTGGGGTGGGTAATAAGGGTTTAGAAGAACCCAGAGAAACCCGACCCGAACCCTTTTCAAATTGAATTCGTCTCTCGTGCAATTGGGCCTTGGCCATTGCATCTTCTAGGGTAACCGGCCCATGACAAATAACCGACTGTTTAATATCCATCCGAAGACCCGATATCCAACAACTAATCAGAAATTCCTCTGGTAGAGGCATAGTACGATTGGAAATCGCCTCAAATTGGGATCGGTAATCAGCAACAGAGGAAGTTTGATACAGTTTAGCAAGCAAACCTTCAGGTTCCTCCAACTCAACCGATCGGAATCGTTTCAGAAGAGCCGCCTTGAATCCTTCCCAATTCGTGGTCGGATGATGATGTTGTAACCAATCATACCAATCCGCCGCCGCATCATCGAGGTAAAACGAAGAGATAGTCAATCGTTCGAGCGCCGGAATCCCTTAAAACTCGAAATAACGGCCGGCTTGAGCTAGCCACCGTTCGGGGTTTTCACCGGTAAATCTGGCTAAATAGACAGGCGCTGGTTTATGTTTACCTAGGATACTAAATCCTTCACCCTCCGGAGTGTTTGTTGTGCGAGATTTCTTCCCGTGGCTGGTGCCGGCATCGGAACGCTTAATCAATTCATTAATTGATTGTTGTAATGAACCGATTGCTGCAACCACTGTATCTAATTCCTGGCGCATGGCTTGCTGGTCGGCTTGCACAATTCGTACAGATTCTTCCATTGTTTTAAATCGAGTTCCCTCTGCCATCTTATCAGAGGTACAGTGAAAGCACCAATTGTAATGAATTTACTGGTAATTAAGAATTATTGAATCAAAGTAACTGAAAGATTGTATTCATTGATGGGTAAAGATAGAATTAAAGGTGAGAAGAGAATACAGAAATGTAGATGAGAGATAGAATGACCAATGAGATCTAACAAACTTTTTCCTACCTCATGATCACACAATAATTACTTTAAATAGCATGAATAACCAATTCTGTTAGGCTCACGCTGATGTGGCATTCATGGTGAAATCCTTGTATTTTTCTGGCTTTTTACGAATTCTTTCACTTCTCTTTGGATGGGCTGGATCTGGAACAGCAATGGGCTGATCTGTTGGGCTCATAACACAGGGCTAAAGATAAATCTAAGGAAATTAATTCTCTTTGGCATTGGGTTTGACCTAAACAAGAATAAAATCACTTGGGTCTCTTGGAACCAAGTCATAGCTCCTAAAATAGCTGGTGGTCTTGGCTTTGGTTCATTGCATGACGCAAATATCGCTCTCCTTGTTAAGTGATTTTGGCATTACAAAATAAAAAGGAATAGTCTTTGGAATAAGGTGGTAACGACTTATCATTTTAATTCAAAGAATATGGCCTTAGTCCCAAACAAAAAGGGTCTCTCGGGTACCTGGGCAAACATTGCAAACTGGAACATATTCTATCAAATTTCGATCTCTTACCCCAGAATAAGTTTCAAGGTAACTTAGGAAATGGTGCTTCAATTAGACTTTTGTTGGACCCATGGATATGTGATGATCCCCTATGCTCCAAATTCCCACTACTTTACCATCTTGAATCAAAAAAGAATTGTTTAGTTAAAGAAAGATGCTCATTGATTGGCAATCAAGTCTTATGGCTTTTGCAGTGGGTTTTGGATCCCTCCTCTCCGGAGGAGTTACTTCAATTCAACAGTTTCTCCTCCTTACTATCGTCTTGCTCAATGTTCGATTCTAGTGATCAATGGGTATGGAAAGCGGATTGAAATGGTTTTTTCTTGATCAAATCCATCAAGAAATATCTTGTGCAGCAACCCACTTGTACAGATGCATCAATTTTCCATTAGAATAAATGGCTCCCAATTAAAATAAAGGTCTTTGGTTTGGAGGGCAATGAAGGATCGTTTACCGATGTTATTGAATCTCCAAGGAAGGAATATAGCATTCTCTTCTCTTCACTGCAGACTTTGTGGCGAATCGAATGAGTCAATTGATCACATTTTAACTGGTTGTTATATTTCCTCAATTGTTTGGCAACATGTTAGTAGTATGGCATCCCCCCATCTATGCCTTCTCTATCAAGGATCTCTTTAATTCTTATTTCTAGCGTAACAAAGGGCTTAAGAGAAAATTAGTAGAATCCATATTACTAGTTGCATCATGGGTCATTTGGAAAGCAAGAAACAATCTCATCTTTGCCGATAACAAAATTCTTATTGAGAGGATTCTGGATGACATTAAAATCTTAGGCTTTCTTTGAATAAAAAATGGGGCAAAAATCAAGAATCTGGATTGGGATCAATGGAGGAGTTTCAATATCATAGATGTAATGAATTAATGTTTTTTTTGTTGATTATATTCTCTAGCTTCTTGCTAGTGTACTTTTTCTGGGATTATATAGAAGTTTGTTGTTCACACAAAAAATAGAAAGAAACTAGCCCACGGTCTGCCTTCTTTTATATTTAAGAATAAACTAATTATTAAGCAAACCATTCCTAAGTGGATCCCATCAGAATCTAGGGGTGTGCAAGGTGCGGTTAATATAATTTTTGAAACCGAAACCGCGAGTTCGGTTAATACCATTTTTTTAACCGCAACCGCAACTGAAACTTCGGTTAACCACCGGTTAAGGTTAATTTGCGGTTAATTTCGGTTAATTAACCAATATATTTAACATATGCTTTTAAACCAAAATATTAACTAATAAATTATTGTTAGGCTAGGTTTGGACCAATTTTATAAGGGTGTGCATGATATGGTTCGTTTTTAGGGTCTTGCCAAAACCGAAACTGAAGTCGGGGTGTGCACACAACAATGTGTGCACGTATTTTGCATTGCTTCTGTTTGTTTATGATGTTTCTTTAATACCTAAGAGAATCCACTATGTAAATATATTTTTATAAATGTGAATTAGAAAGGATGAATATATAAAATTCTAGTAAAATCATGAGGGGTACTGTAAATTTATTATACATTAATGACATTCGGTTCGGTGCGGTTAATACGGTTAATTTGCACATCAAAACCGAAGCCGAACAGCAACTTGCGGTTAATCGGTTATGCCTTAACCGAACTGTCGGTTAATTGTTCGGTTCAGTTAATTTGGTTTGGTTATAACGGTTAATTCGGTTATGGTTCGGTTAAATCGGTTATTTGTTCACCCCTATCAGGATCTATTATCTTTAAGACCAAAAGATTTTGCACACCATACTTAAGAGTAAGATGTATATTTATCTTAAGGTAACAAAGATATATTTTAAAATTTCTTTTCCATGATATTTGTGCCAACTATCCAATTTTAGTTGTAACCGATCTTTACTTTTGAAGCAGCATTGCCCTATAGAAAACACACGAAGATGAATTGTAACTTATAGGTGTTGAAGTTATTGTATTGGGCAATGGCTTGGGAATCAACCAAAATATATCAATTTGAACTTTATACTTATATAGCTTTTTACTTTTTAACTCCAAAATATCACCATTGTGTATATTATCATCTTCTTTACTTTTATCATTTTCTTCATCATCATAATATTCTTTTTTAAACTCATAACAATTCACACCCTCTAGTGGAAAGTTCGAATCAGGAATAACTTTATCATGACGTTTGTGATCAATGTTATTCATAGGAAGACTCACATAAAGACACCTAAGTTCTTTTCATCTTACTTTGTTGGCAAAAGTACCCTAGGTTCATTATTCCTTTATATTTGGAACTGCACTATTATCTTTTGAACTTCATAGCATTCTTTTTCTTAACTTCTGACATAGCTTACTTATTTAAAACAGTTAAAAAGTATTTCTTAAAAGTATGGTCTTAACATGATCCGTGTAGCTAAACATGTTTTATGTTCATCCTAAGTTTAGATCAAACTAAAACCCAAAATTTCATGTCAAATCTAATAGCGAAGATTATGTGCATCTTTACACTTATGGCACATAGCATATTCTTAGGCATATTTGTTTGTATAGATTGATTCACTTCCTTAATTATCTCCGATCATTGTATTATAAATTGTAAATCATTGTTAATGGAATGATTCATTCAGTAAATTATAATCCTTTCTATATGGTATCACGAGACTTCTAGGTCTCCTTCGATCCATCACCTAACTGCCGGCCCTCCCCACCCTTCCGCCTCTATCTACCCTACAGCCCCGTTTGCCTTTCTTCCCTTGCAAACCTCTTCCTCTGTTCTTTCTAATGGACTCAAAAATCCACCCCGCAATGACGGTTAGTAACATCAAAAACATGATTCCTCTGATCCTTGAAGACGAGTCATCCCACTTTACCACCTGGACAGCCCTGTTTCAAGTGCACTGTCGTGCGTACCAGGTGTACGAACACCTGCAGCCCCGTGTTGCAGCGCTTGCCCCCACCGGTTCCTCCTCTGAATCGGACGCTGCCAAGGCCCTTGCTGCACAAGCTGAGGCCGATAAAGCCCTTTGGTCTCGGCTTGACGCCATAGTCTTACAGTGGATATATGGCACAATCTCTCAACCCCTTCTTCATATCATCTTGGCTCCGGGTCAGACTGCATACGACGCATGGATTGCAATCGCAAACCACTTCAATGACAATAAAAGTGCTCGTCAAATTCATCTACAGCAACAATTTTCCAACATACATCTTGACGCCTTTCCAAACATGGCTGCCTATTGCCAACAAGTCAAGCACCTTGCCGATCAATTGAGCAATGTGGGTGCACCAGTTGACAATCAACGACTTGTCACTCAACTTCTGTCTGGCCTAACCGACGCCTACAAAAGCATCTCTATTGTTTTGCAAAATCGAGACCCTCTACCAGATTTTAGTGAATGCCGCTCCCATCTCACCATGGCTGAAACAACGAAGAAGTCGGCCTCCACTCGTGCTGCTGCCACTTCGGCCACCGCCTTGGCTGCCACCACTTCATCTCAACCGCATGATGCGGCTGCCACTGCCTCTACCCGCGGCAGAGGCCGAGGCAGGTCCAGGGGCCGTGGCAGGGGTGCTTCGCGTGGCGGACGGTCCTACGGAAATCCAACCCAACACCCGTACATCGTGTTCCCAAACTCTTGGACCGCAAATCAGTGGAGCTCTCTTATGCACAGCAGCCTGCAATCCTCAGCACCACCGACCGGTACACTGCCATGCCCGTATCCCTCTACTCCTCGTACCAACAACCCTTCGGCCGGTATCTTAGGCGCTGCACCGGAACATGCCTACACGGCCACTCTGCCCCCAACCGATATCCAGCAGGCCTTGTATGCTTTATCTCTCACACAACCGGACTAGCATGGATTCATGGATACCGGGGCATCTGGCCACATGAAATCTCCACAAGGTACCGACTCCCCGTCTCTCTTTAATACTTGCACTGATAAATATATTGTTGTTGGTGATGGTATGACCATTCCCGTGATTGGTCAAGGCAACCTAACCTTACCCCCACCCTTTCCACCTTTTAAATTAAATAACGTCCTTTATGCCCCAAAACTAGTCAAAAACCTTATCTGTGTTCGTAAACTTACCACTGATAATTCATTGTCCATTGAATTTGACCCTTTCGGTTTCACTGTGAAGGATCTCAAGACCAAGGCACACCTCCTACGATGCAATAGCTTGGGCAATCTATACCCGCTGATAGCTACTCTTCCTTCCAACACCACATCTACAGCTTTCTTGGCCACCACTCAAGACCGTTGGCATCAACACCTTGGGCACCCGGGCTTCTCCATTTTGCATTCGTTGCCTTTATCTGTTTCTAGTTCATCTAATAAAAATGACAAAACCGAGCGTAAGATTAGAACTATTAATAATATGATACGCTCGCTTCTTGCCCAATCCTCTCTTCCACCCTCCTTTTGGCACCACGCCCTTGAAACCGCCACTTACCTCCTCAACATTATCCCAAACAAACATCAACAATTTCTTTCCCCCACCACTCGCTTGTACGGGTGCAACCCCACCTATGAACACCTTCGCGTGTTCGGGTGCCTATGTTATCCCTTGCTACCCTCCACCACCATACACAAGCTTGCAAACTAATCTAAACCATGTGTCTTTCTTGGTTATCCACCAAATCATCGTGGTTACCGCTGTTTGGATCTTACCACCAACACCATATTCATCTCTCGTCATGTCCAATTTGACGAGACTATCTTTCCCTTTGCCACTACACTACCTCCCAGATCCAAGTCATATGACTTTCTTGATAACACCTTCAACCCACTGTTATGGGATCACATTACCCCATCCGATCCGCCACACTCTGTTCACCAGCCCACTATCCCACCGCGGACCATTGGCCCAGTACAGCCCTCTCCTACACCGGACCCTTCCTCGGCCCAATCCAACCCCTCGGCCACTCCCTCCTCTACCTTTTCGGCCCAAATACCTCACCAACCACAAACCCCCTCTACGGCCCATCCGCCCAACCCTCCTCATCAAGCCCACTCGACTCCCACTTCCACCACCCACCCCACCATGCCCGTACCTTCCACTAAACTCCCACCCGCACCACAACCACCGACCCGTACTATGCGCACTCGCGCCATGGACGGCATCTCCAAACCAAAACACCACTTTAACCTCCATACCACCACTGTCGTTCTTATACCCAAGTCCCCACAGGTTGCCCTGTCCTCACCAGAATGGTTCAATGCCATGTTCGACGAATTTAGTGCACTTATTAAAAATGAGACTTGGTAGCTCGTTCCTCGTCAACCAGATATGAACGTCATTCGGTGTATGTGGCTCTTTAAACATAAGTTTCGTTCGGATGGGAGTTTGGAGAGATATAAAGCACGTCTGGTTTGTGATGGGCGAAGTCAACAGGTGGGTATTGATTGCGGGGACACTTTTAGTCCGGTGGTTAAACCAGTGACTATTCGTCTTGTTCTTACATTGGCATTGTCACGGTCTTGGACCATACATCAATTGGATGTTACCAACGCTTTTCACCATGGTAACTTGGAAAAGACGGTTTACATGCATCAACCCATGGGTTTTATAGACCACCGTTTCCCTAATTTTGTCTGCAGGCTCAAGAAATCTCTCTATGGGTTGAAGCAGGCTCCACGAGCCTGGTACCAAAGGTTCACTTATTTTGTCTTATTACAGGGTTTTATACAGAGCAAGTCTGACACTTCTTTGTTCATCTATCATCATGGTCAGGACACAGCTTACTTACTCCTTTATGTGGATGACATCATCCTCACTACATCTTCTGATGCACTGCGCACACGCATTATGCACTCATTATCTGGGGAGTTGCAATGAAGGATCTAGGTCCCCTAACTTATTTCCTCGGTATCTCTGTAACACGGACCGGGAACAACATGTTCTTATCTCAACAGTCATATGCCCGGGAGATTATTCACCGTGCAGCCATGGATTCCTGCAAACCTGTTGCCACCCCAGTTGACACCGGCTCTAAGCTTGGAGCTGCATCTTCCTCATTATTTCATGACCCCACTATTTATCGCAGCTTGACAGGTGCGCTTCAATACCTTACCTTCACCCGTCCTGACATCTCTTATGTTGTTCAACAGATTTGCATGCATATGCATTCTCCATCCGATGATCACTGGAACGCCCTTAAGCGCATCATCAGGTATTTACAGGGTACTACAGAATATGGTCTCTCTCTTTATCCTGTTCCCAATATATCTCTTCAGGCATACACTGATGCAGACTGGGCAGGTTGCTCGGACACTCGACGCTCTACTTTGGGTTACTGTGTCTATCTTGGAGATAATCTGATTTCTTGGTCATCCACACGACAACCAACAGTCTCACGTTCCAGTGCAGAAGCTGAGTACAGAGGAGTAGCCAATGTCGTTGCTGAAATTTGTTGGATCCGAAATTCAATGCTGGAGTTAAAACAACCGCTTACCAAGGCTACCCTCGTTTATTGTGACAATGTCATCGCTATTTACTTATCCGGCAATCCTGTTCAACACCAGCGCACCAAACACATTAAGCTGGACATTCACTTTGTTCGGGAGCAAGTACAACGGGGGTGTGTTCGTGTCTTACATGTACCTTCTCGCTATCAAATAGCGGATATATTTACCAAGGGTCTACCTCGTATCTTATTTGATGACTTTCGTTCCAGTCTCAACGTCCGGCCGCCTCCAGATTCGACTGCGGGGGTGTAATAGCGAAGATTATGTGTATCTTTACACTTATGGCACATAGCATATTCTTAGGCATATTTGTTTGTATAGATTGATTCACTTCCTTAATTATCTCCGATCATTGTATTATAAATTGTAAATCATTGTTAATTGAATGATTCATTCAGTAAATTATAATCCTTTCTATAAAATCTATGTCATATCGAAGCTTCTTACACTTGGTACAATATATACAAACACAAGATTAAAAATAGATTTAACTTTGATCATCAAAACAAGTACAATGAACATGAGACAAGAACTCGACTAACCAAACCATAACTATACATTGCTATCTCAACCGGAAACTTGTCGATACAATCAGACCAAGAACTATGAAAAAAAGATTTTACGACCCTTCCCTTTCCCTTCAATATAAGCCAACTCATGTTGCAGTTTAGTTGGTTGGTTTTGAAGTTGAAATGCATTCATGGACGCGTATGTATGGATTTTGTAGGCCATCCGTGTGTATGTATGAATCTCGTACGCCATCAGACGCACATAAAGAGTACATGACCATGTCACTTATTATTGATTTGAAAATAAAAAGCTCCATAGTCATGTATCCAAATCTTTTAGCCAACACTAGTAAATACCCTTGCGCTTTATGGTGAGTTTCAAGCGATGAAAATTGTTCATTCTTATGCAATTTTCAGGTTTCAGATGCTGAGAATTGTTAATTCTTGTGTAATTTTTGAATTTTGATGTACCAATTCATAATGACCAATTGAGTATACACAAACCAATTGATATTTGTTTCATACAATGACAAAAATAACCAAAAGTGATCAAAAACGATAAACGGATAGTAGTCTTTTACCTAATAAAAGTTTTTAATTAATAACTTTAAAGCTACATATGTTCTTAACCTTCAAAAACCCATAATATAGAAGCCTGCTTATGTTGCTTCGACAGCGTGTCGCCTTCTCTTCACTCTGGGCAGGGGTACTGGTGGACACGGGGAGGGAGCATGAAGGTTGTCGATCGTAATGGAAAGAAAGAGACCACTAGTTTGCTTTTTTGTTGGATCGTCGGTACGAACACAATGATCTCTGATTAGGACTAGCCAATTCAAATTTTGATCTTAAGGTGCCCTAGGCACCCCCGTTTAGAAAGAAGGGTCGAAGTTTTTGAACTAGTAGCGTTACCCGTTCTCCCTTCGTTGGGTGGTGCTTGGTGTGGGGAGTGTGCCACCAGAAATTACCAGAAATCAGGCTTGAAGCTCTCACCTTACCAACGAGCTGACAGCTGATGGCTGTTGGTCATGACTATTATAAAAATGCTCCCATGCAGATGAATATATCATATGGAGAAGTGTGCATCTTTATATTGGGTGTTCTTCTGTCGTGAGACCCGACGGCTTATGTACTACTTGTGGCCCACGCCTCTTATATGTTCAGGACGAGCGACGCGAACTCTGATTTGATCCGGGTATTCAATCCCACCGCTAAGATGCTCGGTTGACTCCTTAACCTTGATAGGAAGATGGCTTATTCAATAATTCATGCATATGGGTATAAGGGTAAGGAACTTTGGATGAACTAATGCGAATGGGTGTAAGCCTCGCTGCTCGGAAAACACCCAATGCTAACCACACTGAGAGACATGAAACACTGGTAACGCCAATTGGCGAAGTGGCGTTAAGCATCCCGAGGTTGCAGCACGTTCGGTCTTGAACTCTTTGTATTGTTGTCGTCATTTCTAGGACTGACTGATGCCTCATGAAGAGAGACGGAGCACCCTTGTCAGAGGTACTTGGTCCTCATTTGGGGAGGGGACGACGGCCTCCGGTGGATGGTCTCCACTATCCATGCTCAGGCGGCGATGGAACGACACGTGGAAGCTGCCTTGGTCCATGATGGACTTCATCCTATATGACCCATTATAGTAAAATATGTCTCAAAACTTATCTGAACTACGTTATGCATGCTCTTATAATCACCAATCTAGGTGTTCTGTCCCTTGCCGCATCGCACGAAAACTCTCAGCACAATTAAAAAATTTTTATTAAAGGGTCTTTAATATTCAAATAATATATTCTTTGTCCACGAATTTTATGATGTATTTTTTCTAATGCATATATTTTTGTAAACCGGATATTAATGATTAACTACACTACCAAAAATGTTATTCATAAAATAATGTCATTTAAATAACAAAATAAACTGGGTTACAATAATTATATAAGAATTAGTGTCATTATTAAATAGCAGTATAGATATAGATGATTATCTTTTTTTTTATAAATACGAAACAAGCACATGTCTTTCTTAATAAAGACATCAAACATTTTTCAATCAAAACGCTGGAAGTTGCCTACACAAAATAAAGTTGTAAAGTAAACAATCATTATCACGGTTATGAGAATCTATAATAATTGAAGAGAAATAAAAATAAGAATTTAAAAATAAACTGTAATAAAAAGTTTGAGATAGATATGATGCATGTTATAAGAATAATATATGCTTTAATAAAAACACAACATATAAGATGTTCAAATACAAAGTGTAATTTTACTATAAAGTATGAGAATACACATTGAGTCAAAAAAGTCATAAAAAAATTATATCTCACAATGTAAATCGAATTTCAAAAAAGTAATTTCGAGCTTTTGTTTCCCTAGGCGTACTCACTAAGAAAAAAAAATAAACGAAAAATAAAAAACATAAAAAAATTAACGTTTTTTTATTGTGTCATTTATGAAAGACACAATGACGTCATTGTGTCATTATGAAAGACAGACACAATGACGTCATTGTGTCATAAAAGACACAATGAATTTTTTTTTATTTTTTTCTGAAAGAGGACGACGAGAGAAACAGAGACTCTGAAGTACTTTTTTGAAATCCGATTTAGATTGTGAGATATAATTTTTTTGTGACTTTTTTAGCCCCGTTGTGTCTTCTCATATTTTATAGCAAAAATACACTTTGTAGAATAACCTCACATTATTCATATTTAGCTGTTCAGTTATAAGCGAATAGTGTTTTATAGTCAACTTGAAAAACTAGACACTATATATAAATCTTAACATGACTGAACATAAGAATATATTAGACACAAATCTAAACATGAGTCTATTTATAGGTTGATATGAACACGAACAATTTTAAAAATAGAAAAAAGGTATTTATTATTTTCTCCTACCAAAGTAGGATTAAACCATTTGATAGGGCTCTTGTCTTTTAGATTGAAGGTTTCGGGTTCAAACTTAGGCATGATGCGTATAGATGTAATTTAAAAGTATAGTAGATTTGCCGTTCAATAAAAAAATTCTAAACAATAATACTGCATATTGTCACGGAGTGATTCCCAAACTCTCGTGCGGCACTTAGTTACCGTACTAAGTCAGCCTTGATCTCGACCAGATCACCAAGTTAGCAGCGATTCAACGACTTCTAGAGATTGCAAGAACGATCACAAGAAAGCTTGAAAGAAAGAACACTTGTATTGCTTGTACAAGGAAGCTTGATTACAACACTTGTGTGGTGGTTTGGAATGATCCTATTACCACCTATTTATACTTGTTCTAAGTATCTAAATTATTCTAATCTAGAACTATCTTAGTGCTAAATATCTTAGATATTTGTATGTTAATATCTAAGATATTTTACAAGGAAATTTCTAGGCTAATCATCTAGATTTTTCTATGGTTAAATCTAGGTATTTCTTGAGATATTTTAGAGTAAGCCTTGAATCTTTAAAGCTTGCTTGAAAATTCTAGAATCCCGAGCATTGTGGCTTGAAATATATGCGGTGCGTGACATTCTCCCCCACCTAAGCTCGCGACATCCTCGTCGTGCTCTCCTCATGGTATTTGTTGATCTCATCTTTGAATTGCCATAGTGTATCCTCTGGTTCCCAGCTGACCTCACTGTCTGGCATGTTCTTCCACTTGATCAAATATTCCTTGTAGCTTGGCACGCCCCTCCTACGGATAGTACGATCTGATAGAATTTCAGCAACCTCACGATCAAAAGATGTAACCACAGCGGTTGGTGCTCGTTTGGATACCCCTCTCTCTAAGTCTTCCGTGTCTTCATGGTATGGCTTGAGAAAACTCACATGAAAGACGGGGTGTATTTTTAGCTTGGGCGGTAGTTGGAGGCGGTAAGAAACTCTGCCTACTCGTGCGATTACCGGGAAGGGACCTTCATACTTCCTCACCAGTCCCTTGTGCACACTTCGCAATGACTTGAATTGTTGGGGTAATAGCTTTACCATGACTCGGTCCCCAACATGGAACTCGACGTGCCTTCTCTTATTGTCGGCCCATTTCTTCATCTTTTTAGCCGCCTTACTAAGTGAAGCTCGTGCTAAATCCGCCTACTCATACCACTCTTTAATTGCCTTGAAAGCAGCAGGGCTACTTCCATTATAAGAGGTGGCTAGGGCGTTTGGAGTTAGTGGTTGACGTCTTGTGACTATCTCAAAAGGGCTCTTGCTAGTTGCCTCACTTCGTTGCATATTGTAAGAGAATTGTGCCACGTCGAGGAGCTTTGCCCTATCACGTTGGTTGGCACTCACATAATGTCGAAGGTACAGCTCTAGCAATGCGTTGACCCGCTCGGTTTGTCCATCGGTTTGTGGGTGGAAGCTTGTCGAGAAATTCAGACTTGTCCCTGCAATCTTGAACAACTCGGACCAGAATTTCCCTGTGAAACGCGGGTCGCGATCACTAACGATGACTTGGGGAATGCCCCAATACTTCACCACATGCTTGAAGAATAACCTTGTTGTCTCAGCTGCCGTTACGTCGACTGGTGCGGGAATGAACGTTCCATACTTGGAAAATCAATCCACCACCACGATTATGCTCCCATTTCCTTCTGACTTCGGTAGGCAAGTGATAAAATCCATTGAGACACTTTCCCATGGGTCATTGGGTGTTGGTAGTGGTTCTAGTAGTCCCCCTGGCTGGCGTTGCTCAATCTTGTCTTGTTGACAGACTAAGCAGGTTCTTACGTATGTTTCAACATCATCCTTCATTTGGGGCCAATAAAAAGTACCTTCGATAAGTGCCAATGTCCGCTTTATTCCGGGATGACCGGCCCATCTTGAGTCTAGGCACAAAGAGCCGGTCTCCGGTGGTAAATAACAAGTCTCCCTTTAACCAAACCGTCTAGTCTTCCCGTCACGAGCTAAAGAGACTAGGTGTTTGGCAAAGGAATCTTGTTCTAAGCCTTCTTTGATTTTGTCTTGGATGTCGAATGAAGGCCTTGTGATGGCAGCAAACTCGGCTTTGCGACTTAAGGCATCGGCCACCAAGTTAGCTTTCCCCGATTTGTATTCCAAGACATAGTCAAATTCGGCGAGGAAATCTTGCCACCTAGCTTGCTTTGGGCTTAACTTCTTTTGTGTTTAAAAATAGCTAGTGGCAACATTATCGGTTTTTATAACAAACCTGGACCCGCGAAGATAATGTCGCCATGTCCGTAGGCAATAGATGATGGCTGTCATCTCTTTTTCTTGCACCGTATATTTCTTCTCGGTGTCATTTAGTTTGCGGCTCTCGAACGCGATCGGATGTCCCTCCTGCATAAGTACTCCACCAATTGCAAAGTTTGATGTGTCAGTGTGTTGCTCAAATGGCTTGGTGACATCGGGTAGTCGCAGAACTGGTTCAGTCATGATGGCCTTTTTCAATTCATCGAAGGCCCTTTGGCACTATTCGTCCCATCTCCAGTCCTTATTTTTCTTTAGTAGGTCGGTTAGGGGGGCTGCTTTCACGGAGTAGCCCATGATGAAACGTCGGTAGTAATTGACCAACCCGAGGAATGATCGTAACTCTGGAACCTTGGTCGGTGCTTCCCACCCTTGAATGGCTTTTACTTTGGCGGTGTCCATCACGAGTCGTCCCTCCCTGATCCGATGTCCCAAGAACTTAACTTCCTCTTGGGCGAGCGAGCACTTTTCCAGCTTGACATGTAACTTGTTCTCACGTAGTACCTGGAATACTTGTCGCAAGTGTGCCACATGATCTTCCAACGTGTGGCTATACACCACAATATCGTCCAGGTATACTACTACGAACTTGTCCAGAAATGGGTGGAAGAGTTTGTTCATGAGCGTGCAAAAGGTGGCTGGTGCATTGGTTAGGCCGAACGGCATTACTAGGAACTCATATGATCCATACCTTGTAATGCATGTAGTCTTAGCTTCATCCCCTTTTGCAATCCTAACTTGATAGTACCCTAATCGCAGGTCCAACTTTGAAAAGTACTTCGTGTTGCCAAGTTGGTCAAATAGATCGGCGATCAGTGGAATTGGGTACTTATTCTTTATTGTGATCTTGTTTAGGGCCCAGTAATCGATACACATGCGAAGTGAGCCGTCCTTCTTCTTCTGAAACAATACCGGGGCACCATAAGGGGCTTTTGAGGGACGAATGTAACCTGCATTCAGCAATTCTTTAAGTTGCTTACGTAACTCCTACAACTCTGGCGGTGGCATACGATATGGGGCCCTGGCTGGGGGTTTTGACCCTGGTTCCAGCTCTATTTGGTGGACAACCTCTCTCCGTGGAGGCAGTTTCCTTGGTAGTTCTGTTGGCATGACATCCTTGTATTCTTCAAGTACGTCCCGAATCACTTTCGGTACGTCTTCCTTGGCGATCACCTTGTTATCCACCTTTGTTACTGCTAAGTAACATGGCTCCTTCTTGTTGTATCCTTTCTTGAATTGTATGGCTGAAAGGGTCTTAGGTCCACTCCTTGACCCCCGCTCCGTGCTCACGATACAAGTCCTTCCCTCGTCAAGGATACACAAGGAGTTAACAAATGGCATAGGGAAGGCTCGTACCTTGTCAAAGAACTCCATGCCGAGAACTACTTTGAAGTCGTCCATCTCTACTATTGTGAAGTTGATCGGCCCCGACCATGCTCCAATCTTCACTTGAACGTCCTTTGCCTCCCCGTGTATTGGTGTGGCATTGGTGTTAACAGTTTTCATTGTACCACCGCCTTTGACAAAGCTAACGCCTAGTCGTTGGGCTTCTCCGACGGTCATGAAGTTATGAGAAGCTCCGGTATCCACGAGGGCCCGTACTTGATTGCCCTTGATGGTGGCATGTACGTATTGTAGTCCTTTGCTTGGCACTGCCCGATCCTCTACTCTTGCTTTGATTGCACTTAGCACTTGCATTGACCCCATGCAAACGTCTCCTTCTCCTTCATCATGGCAACCTTCCTCCCTCGCGATCATAGCATGCAGGCTCGATTTTTTTGGACAGTCCCAAGCTTTGTGCGGTCCATCACATATGAAACACTTGTAATATGTCGCAAGTGGTTTCTTTTCTCTGGACTTCCAATGGGGCAGTGGTTTACGTGCAGCATTGTCTTTTGTTTGGGCTGATTTATCTCCCCCACCTTTCTCGTGGTTACTCTTTCGATCCTTGGGTCTAGGATCCCTTCGATTGTAGTCGATTAGTCCTTCGGCTACAGCGATGGCCGAAGAGAGATCCTGAACACCATGTCGTTCCAATTCCGTCTTGGCCCATGGTTGTAGTCCATCGAGAAAGTAGAACAGGGAGTCCTTATCAGACATATCCGGAATCTCAAGGACAAGAGTAGTAAACTCTTTGATGTAGTCCTTGATGGTGTCGGTTTGTTTCAGTTTACGTAACCGACTCCTTGCTTCATTTTCAGCGTTTTCCGGATAGAATTGTTTCTTTAATTCCTTAATGAAATCAGCCCAAGTGTCGAGAGTGCACATACCTCTTCCGATCTCTCCATGTTTTCGTCGCCACCACAATCCCGCGGTATCCTTCAATTAAAGCGTGGTTGCCTTGATCTTGGTAGCATAATCGGTGATGTTCACGCCATCGAAGTAACGTTCCATCTCCAATAGAAAGTTGTCTACAGCCCTTGCCTCGCGTTTGCCAACGAAGGGTGTTGGTTTAGGGACTTCGATCCTTGGTGTGAAATTGATAATGTTGCCTCCTGCTGTGACCACGGCTTTGCTGCAATCATTTACCTTTGCTTCCAAACCGATAAGGCTGCGGTGTGTGTCTGCTGAAAGCTCATCCATGTCTTTTTGGACCTGTTTGAGAACATCCTTGGTAGCCTCCTTGACTGCATCGTTTATCATGATCTTCACTTCTCCACGAAGCATTTCGATGGCAGCCCTAAGGTCCTTCCTAAGTTCGGTGAACTCGGTCTCCAAGCTTTCGATTTGTTGTAGCTGGGCATCAACTTGGGTTCCTAGACTTGTCATTGTTGACTCCAATTCAGCAACTCGTTTCTCTAGGGTCTTATCTTTTGACGCCCCACGACTCTTCTTGCTTCCATGGGGAGTTTCTTCCAGACCACGATTCTCTTCCCCTCCAGTAGCGCTTGTGACACCCATCTTCTCTGATTCAGTCGCCATCCCAGTGAATCGATGTGCTCTGATACCACTTGTCACGGAGTGATTCCCAAACTCTCGTGCGACACTTAGTTACCGTACTAAGTCAGCCTTGATCTCGACCAGATCACCAAGTTAGCAGCGATTCAACGACTTCTAGAGATTGCAAGAACGATCACAAGAAAGCTTGAAAGAAAGAACACTTGTATTGCTTGTACAAGGAAGCTTGATTACAACACTTGTGTGGTGGTTTGGAATGATCCTATTACCACCTATTTATACTTGTTCTAAGTATCTAGATTATTCTAATCTAGAACTATTTTAGTGCTAAATATCTTAGATATTTGTATGTTAATATCTAAGATATTTTACAAGGAAATTTCTAAGCTAATAATCTAGATTTTTCTATGGTTAAATCTAGGTATTTCTTGAGATATTTTAGAGTAAGCCTTGAATCTTCGAAGCTTGCTTGAAAATTCTGGAATCCCGAGCATTATGGCTCGAAATATATGCGGTGCGTGACAATATGCATTCTTTCCTTAACTTTTAAACTTCAACATAACTTATTTAAAACAATTAAAAATTATATCTTAAAAGTCTGGTCTAAACATAACCCGTTTAGTTAAACATATTTATATATTCATCCAAAAACTAACCCAAACACATTTATATCAAACTAAAACCCAAAAGTTTCATGTTAAATCCGTGTCATATTAAAGCTTCTCACAATGGGTACAATAAACACAAATACAATATTAAAAATAGATTTAACTTCGATCATCAAAACCAGTACAATGAACACGAAACAAGAACTCGACTAACCAAACCATGATCACTCTACATGAGTAACTCGACCGGATACTTGTCGATACAATCAGACCAAGGACTATGAGCAGACGGTTTTACAGTCTTCAATGCCTTCCAAACAGCACTATTGCACTTGAACCCACTCCCAAATGCAATCTGCCAAACTCTATGCCCCTTTCGAACCCTCCCTTTCCCTTCAATGTAAGCCAATTCATACCAAATCGAACTCGATGATGTGTTCCCAAATCGATGGAGTGTCATTCGCGACGCCTCAACATGTACTGGCGATAACTGGAGGTTCTTCTCAAGCTCATCAATCACAGCTCTACCACCAGCATGTATACAGAAATGCTCAAATGCCAATTTGAAATCTGGGATGTAAGGTTTGATATCATTCTTGAAAAACTTCTTCGCGATCAACGTGCAGAAGAACAGAAGCTGTTCACTAATCGGAAGAACCAGTGGCCCTAACGTCGTGATGTTGGTCTTCAAAGCCCCACCTGCAATCGCCATCAAATCTTTCGACAACGAAACCCCTGTCTTCCCATTATCATCCTGCTCCTGATACACACACCTAAACGCTTTCTCATCCGACCCACGATGGGTGCGCACCACATGAACCAGTTTATACTTAGCGCGCAACCTATCCACAGATTTGTTCGACAACAGAACCGCAGAACCACCAACTCTAAACAAACAATTAGGGATCAACATAGACTTCTTATTCCCAAAATACCAATTCTGAGTAATATTCTCAGTGCTCACAACAACTGCATAAGTGTTCCTATGCACCTGCAGCATATCTTTAGCAAGATCAACAGCAATCACCCCTGCACTACAACCCATTCCCCCCAAATTAAAGCTCTTAACATTCCCTCTCAACTTATACTTATTCACAATCATCGACGACAACGAAGGCGTCGGGTTAAACAAACTACAATTAACCACCAGAACACCAACATCCTTCGGCTTAACTCTGGTGACGGAGAACAGAGTATCCAAAGCCCCAAACATCACCTGCTCAGCTTCTTCTCTAGCTGCAGCCATAGACGGTTTCGGAGGTATTGAATGCATCGCCTCGGGCACATACGTCTCTTCACCGAGTCCAGATCGTTCCAGAATCTTCCTCTGAAACTCCAACGACGATTCATCGAAATCACCGGTTAACCTAGAGTGTCTCATGAACCGTTCGTACGGAGCTTTGAGGTGATCAGGGGGGCGATAACAGGCGTAATCGATGAGGTAAACAGGTTTAGGTCTAGTCATGATGTAGACGGTGGATCCGAATACTAACACGGTGGAACATACGATTACGCTAACGAGATTGTACTGCAGATGGATCCATAACTGACGGAGGTCGTTAGGGTTCATCTGAGATGCTTCGATCAAGATGACGATCATCGTAGGGATCAAACAAAGGGTTAATAAGTGAGAGATGAGATAGTGGTAACCTAATTTCACGTACTTGAGATTCACGCTTTGGAGGAAGTCAGGTAGCCGGCGACGTTGATTGATCTGAACACCGACGGCAGCTCCGCCACCGCCGCCACCGCCACCGCCACCGCCACCGTTGAGTTCTCCGGCCATGGGGTGGGGATACAGGGGTACAGAGAGAAGTCAAAGATTTGGAAATAATAATAATAATAATAATGATAATGATAATAATAATAATAATAATAATAATAATAATAATAATAATAATAATAATAATAGTTGTTGTTGTAGTTGAAAATGTGTGGATGATTGTGGGTGTGTTGTACGTAAGTGGGGGAAAGCATATAATCTGTTAAACAAGTGAGGGTTGGCCCACTTTTCTATTTTTGGTTTGGGTTTTTTGAATTTTTATGTAGTGATGGATAATAATATTATTTGCTGTAAAGTTGTATGAAAAGTATTGATATGTGGAGATGAGTATAGGGATATAGATCTAGCAAGTGTGTGATGTGATAAAAACAAATAGAATATGGAATATGAAGATGAATATCCATAAGCATGCCTTGAAAGAACGTTATTATCAGATATTATGTTGCCGTGGTTTTTAGTACTATCATATTTATAACGATGTCATTATATGTTATCGTAAGGATCACCTAATGACTCGTTCTCTACCCTTATGTAAATTCTAATTGGACGCTTAAAGTGAAAACCTTGGAATCATTTTTTGTGTGTGATTTGTGATTCAATAATTTAATATTTAGGCGAACCAAGAATTTTTTTTTCTTGTGTTTAAGAGTTCATTCCATGTTAAACAAAAGGGAATGAATAAGATTGCGTTTGTTAATATTATATGCAAGGGAATTGTAACGAGGCTTTTGAATGAAGTATAGTAAGAAATTGATCTTGTTGATTTTTATCAAGTCTAGAGTAGGATTGTTATGTTAACGTGGTTGTTACCTAATGTGAGATACCTAGACTTCATTAAGATAAGGGAGGTATTGGGTTCAATTATGACATGTGATAAAAAAAAGGGTTTTAAGTTGGCCTAAAGGGTTTTTTCACCTAAGGTGAGTTTCTTTCTAAGAGTAGTCTTAGGTTTGGATGTATGAGCTTTTGGTTAGGGACGTTCCAGCTTATTGTCCCAAGATTCTATACTCGAGTGAACTAATTAGCCGTTAAAAAAACTTGTAACCGATATGAAGTTAAATATCAGGGAAGAATATGAAATGCACATATAACGGTCATGTGCAGTGAGTTCATTTAAACTCTGAAAAGAAAATTAGTTTTTATTAATTTATTTAAAATCGAAAATATCTTTGATATAATTTATTTTTTTAAATGTACTGTCACACCCCAACCTTAACGGTTGAAACGTTGTGATGTGAGAGTTAAGATTGTTCAAAGCCACACAACGCTACTTCAAAGTGTAAATATTTTTAAACATCAAATTCATGTCATAACATTTCTCATCATAAGTCTCAAACCAACATTCCTAACATAAGTTAAATTAATACATCCAATTTTCAAAATATTCCTTTATTCTCTCTAGGTTCAATCCTAGATGATTTCATATCTTCAACATCAACAACTAAGCTTGAGCATTTCCTGAAACATGTTAGAAAATACGGTCAACATATAATGTTGGTAAGTTTCCATAGATTGTGCATACATATATAAAATCTTTTAAAGAGGCAATTCAAGTCATAGATTAAAGAAAAATATAAAATACATGGATAGCATAATGATACAATCAAAACTTGACAAAGATATGGCCACAACGAAAAATATACGATTAGCTAAGTGTATTTGGTTCCCATGATGATCAAGAATACGTCATCAGGAGCCGGCAATAACGTCGGCTTTAGCACCAAATAGGCGTGTCAAGCCCATAGATCTATGACGTGGCTAGGCTAGCAATAGTTATGATTGTTTTTTTTACAAGAGTCTATCACATAATATTTGCACAAGTCCCAAATAACCATGACAAAATGTAAAATGAATTGCATGTGCATTACAAGTATTTAAACGTTTTTACAAGTGTGCTTATGATACGTGTAACATATTTCACCCTAAAACGTGTGAATTAAAGTAAAACGGGATATGAGAAAACTCACATGATATATGGCGCACTTGGAATAATAATAAGAATAGAGTAACTTCAACGATATCTTCACAAATTGCTTATAAGTGAGTGTTCCAAGATTTAGAATATGGTCGGTAAAGTCAAAAGACGATTCGCCAAGGCTAGAGTTTCAATTGTGATCGGGATTTTTGGTTTAGTAAATAGTTTTATATATATTTTATTATTTAACTTGGTTAAATAAAATGGGCAAAATTGTTAACTAATAATAATTTAAAGATTATTATCAATAATAATTGAAATAAAGTATGTTGTCTTTATTTAAATAACACACTTAAATGTTTAATTTATATTGATTTAGTATGCAAAGTGTAAATACGAAGTGTGAAAAGAAGTAATTAATTTACTAATAATGGTTTATAAAATATTAGTTTAAATAATTTGAATATATTTCCTATTTGATTTGCAATAATTTTTATATAATCTAAACTTGTAAAGATATTTATAATAATTTTGTAACTTTTGAAATCTAAAAATTTTTTGAAGAATTTACCAAATTATAATTTCTAAAAATTGAAGAAATTACTAAATAAATTTTGATTTAGTATAAATTACTAAAATGATTTTTATATCAATTTAATAATATTTCAATTTTTTTTGGAATTAAACTAATAAAAAAAATCGGGTTTTAAAAAATATTGCAGGGGCTCGAGTTCGAACCCGAGACCCTCTGCTTATCCCTCTTTCGCTTTAACCAGCAGGCTAGGGCGCCTGTGCCTGTCCTAAACTGGGTGTTAATCCTTATAAACACTCTGGACCGAAATCCCCAAATTGGGTTCAAGAACCCTAGTTTCGATTTCGCTCCAATTGAATCACAAAACGAATTCGAAAATGAAATTAACCTTAGGGTTTTTATTCCCCACATGAAATCGAGTGTATGCATGTGTTTAATTTACCTGGTTTCGATTGAATTGATGAAAACAGGAGGATGAACAGGTCGACGGTGTCTCGATGAGAAAATCGATGTGTGTGTGTTTTTTTTATCAAATTGAAGTTTCAGAGAGTATCAAAGGGTTTCGTTGATGGTTTTGCCTTGTTTATATAAGTTCAATTTCATCGGTTTCGACCCCCACGATGTCGACGCATTCAATCGAAGGTTATGTTACAGTTCATGTACAATTATTCGATTTTACTACAGAGATTGATTGCTTTTGATTTCGAATTGATTAAATGAATGTTTTCAGGCTTTTAATTTAATCGATTGGGTTGATTATTGTGGAGAAACGTATCAATTTTTGAATGAGGTGTTCGGTTTCTAGTCAATTCGACTTACTGATTAAATTTGAAGGGGTTAAGGGTTCGAAACGGGTTCACCAACGATTTTGGAAGGTTAAAAAAATGTTTTGTGGTGTTTTGATGGTCGTCGGTGCCGCGCTGGAGTCTCGCCGGCCGGCCACCGGGAAACTGAGGGAAGAATGGGGGGATTTGGGTTTAAAAACTTTCACCTTTGGTCCCTGAGGTTTAGGAGTTTTACCCTTTTGAACTAATTCTTTTTACTTTATTATTTATAACTTTTAAATATTAAATTTTTTCTTTTAAAATCTTGTTGATTTTGTAAAAGTTCATCATTTAATTATTTGTCTTAATTAAATGCCTAAAATTACATTATTTTATAAATCGCAAAATTTATAAATTTGTGAGTAGGACTTTGATGACAAATTTATTTATTTCGATTTCTTAAAACTCATGATAAATACTTACAAGAGGTAAATTAATATAACTAGCACGTACAAGAGATAACGAAAGTAACAAGTAGTTAACAAATATACGAAAGGTCACATATACCATCAAAGTTAGAATATTATACTTTTTTTTATATATAACTCTTCTTATATATAATTTTTTTAAAATAGCTAATGGTTTTTAACATTAAGGGTTGCATTGTTGATTACTATGATACGTCTACCCTTTTACAATGGTGCTTCTAGAGATCATTGCCCTATGTGGAACATGTGTGTACAATGTCAAAACACATTATGCATATGTTTGTAAGGATTTGCCTCAAAACACACAAAGCACACATCTCGTATTCACTCTAAAGGATTATGATACCTAGAAGATAAAAATAAAAGGATTCATTAAGAACCAAGACATGAATATATGAACTTCTATCACTAATGGTCCTCATATTCTAGTGGTAGGTCAGCCGGAGAGAATGGCGCTTTGATTCGAAAAAACCCAAGTAAATACTCAGATGAAGATCTTAAAAGGGTTGACATTGATAAATAGGCTTTGTGGATACTTTAAATGATTATTCCCAACTACATCATCCACTTATTCAAGAAGAGCAAGACTATTAAAAGCTCATGGGATGCTCTTAAAGGCAGGTGTAGGACCAAGGCAGGGAGGTCAATGTAACAGTTTCACAATTGTTTGAAGAGAGTCAGAACACTTAGCAGATCAAATAGGGAACCGACTTAAAGATGAAACAAAGAACACGAGTAACAGAACAAGAACATAATAATATGGTTTTCAAGAATGCTGTATATTGCTCTCAAGTTCTTTTACAAAGTGTTACAAAGATTAGAATCAAATGACAAGTACTTGAGACATTTTATACTACATCTTACAACCGGCCATAGTTTGAAGGCCACCTGGAAACACTAATCTAGACAACAAGATCAATGTAGAGTCAAAAGGCAAATTGCCTTTTGACTGGTGACTATGACATGCCATAGCTCACATCCTAATATATTACAAAAGGATGAAAGTACAAGAGTGGAAAGTTACAGACTTTAAGACAATGTTGTACAGTTGACAAAAGTATGGATGCTTCACCAACTTATAAAAGTTGGTGAGTCTTCAGAGATGGCAGTGAAAAGTGGTTTAGCTTTTGTCAAAAGTAAGTCAGAGAAAGCATGTCTTCTCTGACTTTGGAAGAAATCAGTCCCTTGGCTTCAGAAAACTTTGCCTTGAAACTTCGAAAGACTTCATCTTTGGCTTCGAAGAAGTGGTCTTTTGGCTTCGAAAGATTTGATGCTTAGTGTAATTCATTAAGTTGTATTAAATCTTCCGAAACAACTTCCTTGTACTTCACATGTGCATGCTGAGAGCTCGTTGGTTGTATCAACCTCTAAGTGTAATCCTTATAAACTCCTCCTAGGATGATGCTACCAAAATTGAAGGAGACCTTTGAACCTTGATCTTTATCTGTTGACAGTCCTCATCAGAATCAAGACCATTCCCTTCAACACCATTTGGTCAAGATTCCTCAGACTTTCAAAGTACCTCCTCATGTCATAGAGATCATGTAGAGGAAGGTCAAGTATGTTTTACCAGAAGTACATATCTTGACCCCTTTGATCTCTAATGACATAACGTATGTCTTGGTTAGTAGCAAATGCCTAAGACAGGATGGATCTCTTAGTAGCAAGAGGCTCTATAATGAGTGGACTTTATTGAGCAGCCTTTTCTTGATCACCCTTAGGATGTTCTGACTCATCCTGAGATGCAGAGGTGGATGCCTTAGACTTCTTCTTCTTTTTCTTGTCCCTTTTGATGGCTATTCTCTTCCTCTTTATTTTAACTAAGGAGGCTAGTCTTGAGAACCAAATTTCTCTAGTTTCTCCTCCTTAGTTGGGTCCTTTTCCTTTACAGATTCAGAAGGAGAGGGATCAGGACCCTGCTATGGGTCAGAAGATAAAGCTGGCTGAGATGCAACACTAGGTCCAGGTTGTGTTATCTCTTGTAGTTCAACCTTGACCTCATCTTCAGGTGCATCATGACTTGGTGGAGAATGCAAGTCAACTAGCTCACCCTTTTTAATCTTCTGCTTGATCACCCTAATGTGCTCATCCATTATGGATAGAGACATTGGACCAAGTCTCCTTCCATAGAACCCATACAGCTTCAAGAAGCTCATCATCTTCAGTCTGTCTGCAGAATTCTTCTAATTGGCTCAGATGGTGGCTTTCGACTTTGCAGCCTATTCCCTCATTTTCCTCGTAGCAGCTTTTTGTTTTTTCAACACTTGTTACTCAAGCTGCTTGAGGTACTCAAATTATATATACTCATAGGACAAGGGAAGTAGGCCTGCTGCCTGATAGAGGTCTATGGCACTCAGGTAGGTTATCATGTTTTGCCTATATTGTTCCTTACCTGCCTGATTTTCTTGTTCTGATGCCATAGGCTCTGCCTCAGGAATTTCTTGAACTGGAGAGAGGGTATGAGCTTTGTATAATCTTTTTCTCCTTCTTTCTTCTTTGATTTTAAGGAGCAATTCTACAGCCTCAGGTACATTCCTCTTTTTTGACACCTTAGTGTCAGCCAGTTCATTCAGTTCCTTCAAGGGAAGAGAGATGATTTCATCTATGTTATAGTTCCTAGACCCCAAGTAGTTTAATCTGGCTTCCCTAAACTCATCCTCTTTAGTGTTTGGCTTGGGGGCAGTCCTGATTGCGGCTTGCATGAAGCCAGGGGTCTCACTTAAACTCTCTCCCCTTGCCTTCCTCTTCCTCTCCCTTTTCTCCTCCTTAATCTCCTCAGAGGTCATTTTCCTCTTCCTTTTGTTAGTCATTAGCCTATATGACACAGGGTGGAGAGAGCTTTGGCCTTCTTTTCTTGGTGTAGAGCTTGAGCTCTGGACAGAGAGAGGTTATAAGGCACCTTCACCAATTGGTGCCTCATTGAGGGTACTAGGTGTTGAAGCAATTCCTGTCTCAAGGTTCACAGGCTCAACTACTAGGCCTTCAACCAATGTTTCCCCTTCGAAGCTAATCTTTGGGTCTACCTTAGTATCAAGTTGACCAACAGTCTTGCCTGCTGGCCTCTGTCTATATAGTTTAGACCTCCTCTTGAACTCTTCAAGCACCCTTTCTTGAATTCTCTCAGCTAACCTTACAGCTTGCTTGCTTTGACTTGGATTGGAAAGTGGCAGATCAACTAAAGAGAAGCTCTTATAGTATCTCACGTTTTTGAAATTGAAAACCTCTTGTTGTCCCTAAGATCTAAAGAGTACCAGGGCTCTTCTGTCAGTGTCATACCTCCATCCTACTATTGGATTTTTAGCAGGGTAAGATAGGGTAGACATAGCCCTTAGTATGCCTTTCTCAAATAAGATTTGAATCAGGGCACCTACATCAATGTAGGCCTGATGAGGTTGTTGAGTATGGATAACTGCAAGTGAGGGTGGTGAGTCCTCTATGTCCATACTCTGGGTAGAACTGCCAGGTTCTGTGATTGTAAGTAGGACTTTCTCCCCTTTTTTGGTAGCATCACCCTCTTGCATAAGGGAGCTAAGGGTTAGGTCCACCACATCCATAGGTTCTTATGGACCTGGTTGAGTTTTCCTGGTAGGTCTCTTAGCTAACTTTCCCTTGAGATAGGTGATCTCAAGTTGCTAGTTAGTGACCTACCTTTGCAAGGTAACCACTTGAGATTCCAGGTGACTTACCTTTGAAACTAAATAGGTGCAGATGTCAGACAATTTTTGCACCTTATTTGCAGACTCCGTTCATCTTCCCCAGAAAAATCATAGGGGGATTAGAGAATAGGACCAAAGTCTTCTTCCTCACCACCAGCTTGGGGTTCTTGGTTGTTAGATTTCCCCTGCACCATGATAGCTTCAAGGGAAGTGTCAATGGACTGGGTTGCCATGGTTGAGATCTTAATGATGTAATCACTTGCAAAAATGAGAGCCTCTTTCATATGGACTTGCTGAACATGTTCAGGGAAGTCCACCTCAGTTTGGGGTGGGTGATATGGGCTAGACATGGGTGATTCAGGAGCACTCATCTCTCCTTGAGCAGGGAAGGAGAAAAGAGACTCATGGTACTCACTAAAGCCCATATCCTCATCATCATAGAATTGGAGGTTAGGGATGGGTTGGTTTAAGTCTAGCGGCTAGGGATGGTAACTTTCCCCTGAAGGTTGATCACTTGAATTTTCAGACTCAGAGTGAAAGCTTAAGGCTAGGGTGATGAGCTCATCAGGCTGAGCATGAGGAACCTCAACACTAATCAGAGAAATAGAGGGAGTGGTCTGCTGCTCAGGGGAAATGGAAGCCTTGGTTTCACTTCCTCCTGCATGGGTGGTGATATAGGGACTAGCTCAATCTTAGTAGACTGAACAGGGGTTCGTTTGGATTTTCTGGTGTAGGTGATAGTTATTTGTGGCTGTGTTGGTGGTGCAGATGTAGAAGGTGTGGGTTTAACATTGACTGGTGCTATGAAGTTGTCTCTTTGAGCAATGAGCTCTAATATTATTGGGACCAGGACTGTTTCTACCACTGAGAAGCCAACAATGGCCTTTCTTATTATTTTGATGATGCCGGGCTTCATCTGTCCCAATTCATGAGTATTACCTGTCCCCCTTAACTATAAGCCCAGTTCACAGGTAAGAATGTGTTGAACATATCTAGGAAACATATAGTACTCTAGTTAGTCCAAGTTAGCAAGTAAGTTTGTGTAGACAAACTGGGAGTACTTGCACTTGACCCCTTGAACCATCCTATGGACTATATAGGATAAGTCCTCAAGAATCTGGTCCCAACCTCCATGTTTGTTAGATAGAGAGTGGATTATAACATAGAGGAGGTACTTCCAGTAAGAGGAAACCTTACCCTTCTTGAAGGTTCTGACTATGTAGTCCCTTCATAGCCCATCTGCCGAAATGAGTCATTTACAGCAGATTTCGGGAAGGAGAACTCGTCTTCTTTATCATCCAGCCTTAGATGAGTGTTGATTATGGCTAGAGTGATGAAAATTGTCCTCCCTTGGAATGTGGCAGACAGTGCCTTCTCACCGTCCAAGATGACCTCTTGGCAGGTCCTCCAGAACTCTAGGATTTGTTCTTCATGCAGTGGAGGGTCGATTATGAGTGCAGTGAGGTAGTTTGATTGAGATAAGAAGCGGCAAACATCTAAGAAACCTGGATCTTTCTCAGATGAAAACAAAGCAACTTGATTATCTTGCCTGTGTAAGTGCATGGAAAAATATGGTTGGTTTCGGGGTTCAGGGTTGGTCATTTTAGAAATCTTTAAAGTGAAGAAAGCTAAGAACAAAGGCGGATTATGGGTGAATTTAGGGTTAGAACTTTTGCAGATGAAGAGGAAGGTGAAAGTGGGGGAACCGTTGTACGAATATTTATATGGTAAGGATTTGAGACAAAGTTAATGCAAAAGGATAAACTTTGAAATCCGAATGTTGGTCCCATCTCTAAAAAAGTGCCCGAAAAGGTAGTTTTCTTGGAAGTCTAAATCTTCAGAAGATAATTTGTCTTCGGAAGATATTCCTTAGTTTTGCAAGAATTTGCTTCGGAAGAAAAGTACTTAGAATATTTTGCTTCTGAGATATATTTGGTTTCGGAAGATATTAAACTTCAAAAGTTTTATTCAAAGGATGAATAAATCTTCCAAGACTTAATTGCTTTCGAAAAAAATAGTCCTTCAAAACATATGAGTACTTAGAAGCATATTTAAGCTTCGAAAGATATATCAGAATTTCTTCTGAATGTAAATTTCTTAGTAAGTAGTTATTAGTTTTAAAAACATAATTTTCTTCCGAAGCCAACTTAATGTTAATTTTCTTCCGAAGCCAACTTAATGTCTTTCGAAAGAAAATATATCTTAAATTTTAAGGAATATCATTTTGAAAGTGTTACTTCCTAAGTAAAATGGGCTTATATAGGTGATAGTATAGAAAAGTTAAGACACATATGTTTGAAAAATAATCTTGAAATTAATTTAAGAAAATCTACTCAAAGTTAATCATTTTAATAGCTGATACAAGATACTTAAATCTCTATTCATCAAAAGCTTTTGTGAACTGATCAGCATATTATTCATTTGTATTAACTTTGACAAGTTTTATCAATCCCTTTTCAAAATTATCTTTTATCAAATGATACCTAATATTGATGTGCTTTGACTTTAAGTGTTGTACAAGGTTCTCTGTGTCGGAGATAACACTGTTGTTGTCTATATGGATGGGAATCTCTTTGAAGTTGAATCCATAGTCTAACATCTGATTCTGAATCCAAATCACTTGAGCACATCAGCTTGCAGTAGCAATGTATTTAGCTTCAGCAGTTGATGCAGACACACAGGATTGTTTATTGCATTGCCATGAGACTATCCTCCCACCAAGGAAATGACATCCACCAGATGTAGACTTGGCAGTCATGTTGCAGCCACCATAGTCGCTATCTTTATATGCATACAAATTGAAGTCAAAATTCTTTGGATACCAAAGGCCCAATTTAGGTGCACCTTTGAGATATCTGAGAATCCTTTTGATATCAACAAGGCGTGACTTCTTGGGGTTGGCTTAATATCTTGCATAAATACATGTGGCAAGCATGATATCAGGCCTGCTGACTGTGAGGTACATAAGAGACCCAATCATAGCCCTATAAAGATGTTCATTAACACATTCCCCCTCAAGATCAGGTCCTAGAGAGTGGTTTTTGGCTATGGGTGTCTTAGCAACCTTACACTTAGTCAGATGAAATCTGGTAAGTATGTCTTGCACATACTTTGACTGGTTTATGAAGATGCCATAGGCAACCTGCTTCACTTGAATTCCTAGAAAGAAATTAAGTTTCCCCATGGCACTAATTTCAAATCTATTCTTCATTAGCTTCTAAAAGTCTTTGTAAAGCTTTGGATTAGGTGACCCAAAGATGATGTCATCTATATAAACTTGAACCAGCATCAAGTCATTCCCTATTCCTTAAATGAAGAGTGTGCTGTCAATAGTGCCTTTCTTGTATCCATACTGAACAAGGTACTGTGATAGTGTCTCATATCACTTCCTTGGAGCTTGATGCAACCCATAGAGAGCTTTGTCAAGCTTGCAGGCATAATCAGGATGATCTAAACCAGGTGGTTGTTTGACATACACCTCCTCATCTATCACACCATATAAGAAGGCACACTTGACGTCAAGCTGGTAGACCTTGAAATCCTTGGATGCAGCAAAAACAAAGAATATCCTAACAGCTTCAAGTCTTAGTACAGGAGCAAAAATATATGTGTAGTCAACCCCTTCTTCTTGTGTGTACCCTTGAACAACTAGTCTTATCTTCTTCTTGATAACAAGTCCTCTATCATCTTTCTTATTCCTAAAAACCTACTTGGTACCTATTGGTGTCTTCCCATGAGGAAGAGGGCATAGGTTCCAGACCTTTTGTCTTCTAAATTGAAGCAGCTCCTCCTGTATTGCTTCAACCCAACTTCCATCCTTCAAAGCCTTATCAACCATCTTTGGATCAATCTGGGATAAGAAAAAAGAGTATAGACAAATATTTTTATCATGGGTTTGTCCTCTTTTTCTCACCTCTATCTCAACATCTCCTAGGATGTTTGTGGTGGGATGTAACATGTGGATTCTCAGTTGAGGAATCACAGCAAGTTGATTGGATAGATCTAAATTGGTGAAATTCAAATCTGGTGATTGTGTGTCATCCACCACATCAACACACTATCAAGAGAGGCTTGATCTAATGAGTGTGTGACATCATTGATATTCTCTTCTATGGAGTGGTTATCAGCATCAAGAAATTCTTCATCACTATCACCATCTCCATGTCCTCCCATATTGGAAAACCCTTTATTTGAGTTCTGTGCCTCAGTTCTTGAATTTGTAGGCACTTCGGATGTGTCAGTTGAAGAGTTTGTCAATATTGTGCTGACAGGATTTTCAACTGCAGGGTTTGTTACCACTAGAGCTGAAGTAGTTTTTTGACTTGGTCTTCTCAGCTCAAATATTGGGTCAGGATCTTTTGTTGATAAGCTACCTGTAGATCCTGAAACATCTTCACATGATTTGTTAAAACAGTTGGCAACTAAATCAAGATCAAATAGCCAATCAGGACCAGAACCTTTCACACCGGGTGTGTGCTCATTAAAAGTCACATTGGCTGACTCTCAACTACTCTAGTTTTGAGATTGTATACTCTGTAAGCCTTAGCTTGGGAAGAGTATCCAATAAAGTGTCAATCATCTGATTTCTCAGCAAATTTGGCTATCTGATCTTTGGTATTCAAGATGGTGCATGGACATTCAAATGATCTGATGAAACCAATAAAAGGTCTCCTTTTGTGCCACAACTCATAAGGAATCTTACCATGAGTTTTGACTACTAAAACTCTGTTCTGCATATACGAGGCGGTGTTGACTGCCTCTGCCTAGAAGGTGATAGGCAGTTTAGAGTCAGAGAGCATGGTCCTTACAGCCTCAATAAGCGTCATGTTATTACTTTCTGCAACATCATTTTGCTAAGGAGTCCTAGGAGCACTATATTTTCTTGTAATACCCTTTTCATCACAAAATGCATCAAGGATTTGGTTCTTAAATTTTGTTCCTTGATCACATCTTATGATTTTGACCTTGTGATCACATTGGTTCTTAATTTTCAGAATGAAGTTCCTCAAGATCTCAGGGGGTCTGATCCTTAGTTCTAATGAAGAAGACCCAAGTGTATCTTGTGAAGTCATCTATGTTCACCAAACAATATGAGGTCCTTCCTAAACTTATTACACTAATGGTGCCAAAAAGATCCATATGTAATAAGTGTAGGGGAGTAGTGACGGAGTTCGTTTCCTTTGGCTTGTGAGACACTTTGTGTTTCTTTCCTTTCAGACATGCAACATAGTGGTCATCACTTGTAAACTCTTTCTTTGGCATTCCAGTTACCAAATCATTCTTAATCAGTTTATTTATGTTCTTAAAGTTTACATGACACATTCTTTTATGCAAGAGGAAAGACTCATCAGTATTGGCTTTGGACATAAAGCAAAAAACTTCTCCAGATAGGAAGCTTTCCTGCAAATCCATCTTGTACATGTCCCCTTTCCTTAGGGCTCTGTGTAGGATATGCTCTTGAGGAATGACCACCTCAGGCTTGAGAAAAATGCACTCATGCTTAGTGAAGAGCAAGTTGTGACTCTGATCACAAAATTAGGACACATTCAGGAGATTGTATCCAAGCTGCTTGACATAGTTTACCTTCTCAATTCTGAGCTTACCATTTGTGGCACTACCCTTCCAGTGATGTAACCACCTGATTCTCCTCCAAAAGCAACTGGTCCTCCATCAATTTTCTCAAAGTTCTGAAGCAAAAAGCCACTGTCTGTCATGTGCCTGGAACAACCACTGTCAATGATCCATAGATTTCCCTTGGTCTTCAGCTGTTCCTACATAGAAAGAGATGGTTAGTTACATTTGGAAACCCAAGCCTTATTGGTCTTGGGCTTGTCAAAGTGAGTTGAAGATAGTTCAATAGTTTTTGATCCTATATGCAAGCTCTGAGGATCATTTGCTATTGTTGATGAAGAATTTTCAATCACATGGCCTTCCTTCATCTTTCACACCATCTTTGGTAGAGAAGACTTGGCCTTTAAGACTTTTGAAGTGTTTATGACTTCAAAAGTTTTGGAAACTGTTCCTTTGGAAGCTTTTGCATCCACTGCAGCAGACTTCAGTACTTCGGAAGCAGTCTTCCAAGACCAAAATTTATTCCGAAGGTAATTTTCCACCTATCTTCTTCTTCGCTTTGGAGCTTCCGAGAGGAAAAGTTTTTCCTTCCGAAGCTGTCTTCTTCTTCTTCTCAGAAGTTTTCTTCTTGATCATATAAATGGTACTCTTGGGATTGTACATGCAATCCTTAGCAAAATAAGAGGTACCAACACACATGTTGCATTCAACTTGCATACTTTTGAGAGGCTTCTTTTGAGTAGAAGGCTGAGCTAGATCTCTTTCCACTTTCTTCTTCACCTCCACAGATGAGGTAGCGCTTCTTAGGGTGAGGCTTGCTCTTGGAACTGGATGGTTCAGGCTGTGCAGCTGTGGTGCATAATTTATCAACCTTCTTTTTTTTATCAGTATGATTTGAACATGAACTAGGCTCTTGGTACTAGAGTCCACAGTTGGTTCTTCAGTTTTTACCACTTCAAACCCAGTAGAGATGAAAACTTGTTTCTGCTTGGAGTTGAAAGTGGCCTTGATCACTTAGGCTTTCTTTGATTTCTCTTGGCTACCCCGATCAAGTTCTTCCTTGCAGACTTGGTCAATCATGATTCTTCTTTCTCTCAAGGAGAGTAGTGACCCTTCTTAGGATAATTCTTCTCACTCACTTTAGGTTCATCCTCACTATCTCCTCTTCATCTTCATCCTCTTCTTGGATAGGATCAATGGGAGGCAACTCATCTTGAAAAGTTCCACACCTTGGAGATCTTACAGAAAGTAGTGTGTGGAGGAGCTATCTCACTTGAACCTAGTCCATGACTACTTTGATAACAAATATTTGCATGCAAGGATGAGGATATTATGTTCTTGAAGGTTTCTTCTTCAAGAACACATTTTTTAGCCTTGGCTTTGCTGATCACAAGCGCAGCCTAGCATTCAGTTAACACGGTTTTGAGATCTTTGATTTGAGTTTTGTAGTTTGTGTGCTCATGCTTAAGAGTAGAAACTAGTTTCTCTAAATCTTCTATTTTAAGTATATAATCTTTTTCCGCTCTTTTGAAATCAGCTTTTAAAATATCTAAGGACTCAAGATCAGATCTCACTTCCAAGTTGTAGGACCTGTACATATAAACTTTAGCAATGCATTCAGGTGTACAAAAATGTTCTAATACCTTGGCTTCTTTATGGTCAGCTATCAGTGCTTGGTTGGAGGAAACATCTTCAACCTGAAAGCTAAAGTCAAAGCCTTCTTCTTCAATAGCAACAATAGCTTGTTGTTTTGGTTAGCTTGGCTTCTCAGATCTGGGAGCTACATCAGTGTATTTGATTTGGTTTGTGCTTGGCCACCATTTTTCCTTGGTGCCTTTCATACCCTAGAAAAGTATCCCATTTGGTTACAGTTATAACACTTCACCTTGCTTTTATCCAGGCCAAATTTTCCGTTGGCTACATTACTTGGAAACTTTTTTCCTATTCTCTTGTAGAATTTCTTAGCTTTATGAGTGAGAAGAGCCATATGCTGGACTATCTCAATGTATTCCTGATCATCTGGATGGATGCAATCCAAGTTTTCAAGAGTGAAGAGAAAGCTACCACAACTTTCATCAGCAGACACAAAGGCTTGTGATGAGCTTGTCTCTTGGAATGGGCTTCTTTGGATATAGCTCTCCCTTGGTGTCCCAAGAAAGGTGATGAAAGAACTCTTTGTTTTCAAGGAAGCAGATGAGATGATGCTATGGTTCTTTGCTATCCCTTTCAACCATATGGAGGGTTGAACTCCGTTGATTGCTGTAAGAGCTGCTTGATGGATTTTACATGTTCATCTCCATCTGGTAGCCACTGATGTGATCTAGATTAAATATATATTATACAAATATTTCTTGCATTTTATATAACTTTTGGTTAATTTTTATTAACTATATTACCCATTATTAGCTCATTTTTAAATATATATTATACAAATGAATTCAACATATAAAAAAACCAAACAAAACTCAAAGAGGTTAAATGCTAGTAGTACATTAATGTGAATAAATCATGCTTCTATTTTTTGGTTTTGTTTCATTTAATTATTATTGGTCTAGAACTTTCACTGGTTAAATACTTGTATTGTTTTCACAGCCTATGGAGATACGAGAACTAAAAAAAGACTAAAATGTAGAAATCAAATGGACTGGGCCATGCTTTATACTTTCAAATTATCAATTTGTTGTTTAATTGGAAGCCCACACATGTGATATTTGAAAAAATTGAGCCACAATCATGAAAGGTTATGTTACGCACAAGAAAACAAAAAGAAACCTAATTCAAACTCATATAGAAAGGGAAGAAGCAATGACGGCAGAGAGAAAAAAGGGGGAGGCACTTTAGTTTCATCAACGTTTGGAGTTTTGAGTACGTTTAGAGAGGAATCCTAAAGCAAAGAGTAAGATCGGAGAGCAAATATTGAAGCATTCAAGAATTAGAGATCATTTGGTTTTGTTTCGTTTTCGATTATTTTTCTTTGTTTCATTGATTCTCTCGTTTATGTTACTAAAGTTTGCAACTATATTATTATTTTTAATGTGAATAAACGTTATGAGTAGCTAACGTTTTAATGCTACCTAGGTTGGGTTGAAACTAGTATGTTTTGACTAAATATTTGGTTTTAATTTCGTATATTTGTTCATTAATCTTAAAACTTAGTTATTTTCTCAATTAAATATGGACACGTGTATTGTTTTATACTTAAAAGGTATTGCCATGCTCGTGTATGTTTGATCTTGATTGATTGCGTGACATCTAGATTAGGTTTGCACGTTAAAATTAATTACTTTGTGTTTTTAATTTTAAACTTCGATTAGAGATAATCATAGGAGTTTTGGTTGTGATTTTGATAGTATTTGCAATGTGCTACCTTATCTAGAATCTAGGGGTGATAGATATTGCTTAAAACCTCCTACCCATTGCTTGTAAGGTTTAGATTTTACAAGAGTGTGTTCTGCCTTTCATTCGTGGTGTTAGTGTTTTAGGGTACTTAATTAGATTTAATTAAGTTGTCCTTTGTCTTATGGTTGGAAAATATAATCTTAAAGACAATGTGGTAGAAAACCTAGGGGTGATCTTCCATTAGACATTTTAATAAACCTATCTTGTGCTTCACACGTGTCTTTGGTTTTCTTAGAGAGTAGCAACATACCTAGTTAACCCAATATTCATATTTTTAGAGATAGTCATATGAGTTATTCTCTTTATGTCATTACATATTAGTTGGATTCCTACCTAGGTAGTTATTTAATATATTTGATCGTATTCAAGTTTCCACGTTTGATATCTTATTTGTTTATTTCCTCTGTTGTGTTTAGATTAATTAATTTTAGTTAAATTGTTTATTTTGTTTATTAATAATTAATTAAATTAATTAAATCAATTCGGTTAGAAGCGATAGAGGTCTAGTAACGAAAGCCGCCAAACGTGTGTCTATGGTTTGATATCCGGACTTACCTAAATTTTACTATATCACGACCGGTACACTTACCGTTTGTGTGAAGTTTAGTTAGGAATTTCCTTTTTAAAACTAAATTGTGAAAATCATTTTTTATAATAAATTAATATATATATTTTCACACGTCAAGTTTTTGACGCCGTTGCAGGGGACACTATTTTGGCGATTTTAAGAACGACCCGAGTCGAGGATCTAATCATTTGCTTTCTAGTTTAGCGTTTATTTTTTTTAGTTTAATTTCCTCTTATTTGCTTAATTTTGCCTTTAGTTAGTATTTTTTTTGTTTGTGTCTTAATTAGTTAGGTAAATTTCTTTTTCTTCTTCTTTTAATTTCTTCTAGTTTATGCGCCACGCCCATTCTGCTGGACCACCAAAGTTTCAACCACTAGACGATCCAGAGCGTGCGTTTGATCGACATTCGTATGAGTCTGACACAGAGCTTGAGATCGAGGAAGATTCCTACAACACCGAATCCACTCACGCCATAGAATTTACAATGGCCGACGAACAACCACCAGTAAGGAGAGTGATTGCCGACTACGCCAAGCCGACTGCTGTCGAAGCTAGGTCTAGTATTACACGTCCACCTGTCACTGCCAACAATTGGCAAATCCCTCCGCAGATCATTTCCATGGTCACAAACACTGTTTAGTTCCACGGGTTGCTTGCTGAAGACACTAACTCTCATCTAGCTCGCTTTGCGAGGATCTGTGACACTTTTCAGGTGAATGGTGTTTCCAAGAACGCATGCAAGTTGTGCCCTTCCCATTCTCTCTTACTGATCGTACCCACAGGTGGCTTGAGTCCTTACCCACAGGATCCATTACCACATAGGCTGATATGCAAGACAAGTTCTTGTGTAAGTACTTTCCCCCTTCGAAGACCGCTCGTCTGAGGAGCATGATTCATTCATTTTTGTAGAAGTCGGGAGAGACTTTCTACATGACCTGGGAGCATTTCAAGAAGCTAGTGCACAAGTGTCCACATCATGGTTTAAAGGATTGGGCATTGATTGACAAGTTCTACAATGGAGTTACTCCTGCGACGAAGAACATGCTAGATACTACTACAGGTGGTAATCTGATGACCACCAAGACTATTGAGGCGTATAATATGATGTTCGAGGACCTAGCCATGAGTAGTTATGAGTATCTTGATTTTAGAGCCCCAGTTGCTACTCAGCTAGGAGTGCACCAAGTTGATTCTAACACTGCTTTAGCCACCCAGGTTGAAGCATTAGCTAAGATGGTAGCAGACCTGCAGAAGAAGAAGGAGTAGGCCAGTGGGATCTGTCGGGGTGGTCATGACACAATGATTGTCCTATTTTTGCTGATAGTTTTCAAGAGCAGGTTGACTTTGTCAGCAATCCCAACCGAATGCAAGGAGATGCATTCGGTAATTCCTATAATTCTGGTTGGAGGAATCAGCAGAACTAAAGGAGTGGGAACTAGAGGTGTACAAATCTGTTTATTTACCCAAACCGGATCGGGTTCAAAACCGAACTGGTTTTTTGTGAGAGGTTCAAACTGGTTTTTTTTCAAACCGGTTCGGGTTACAAACTAGTTTGGTTCACCGAATACTAGAACCTGTCAAACCGATTTGGACCGGTTTGAAACCGGTGTTTTTAACAAACCGGTTTAATCGGTTTTTAACTTTTCAAACCGGTTTATAAACTGGTTTTAAGGGTGGGGTTACCAAACCAGCATCAAACCGGCGGTTCGGGACTGGTTTGAGCCAAACCGGTCTTTCTTTGAAACCGGTTTTGGTTTTTTTGACTGAATCGGTTCCCACACTGGTTTTTTTGCCCATGTCTATTGGGAACCCAGAGTTTTTTTTCAACCGCGTATGCAGAGTTTGTTTTAGATTTAGAGTTCGAGTAGCGGTCAGACTAGTGGCATAGGTTAGGGCGAGAAGAAGGCCACCTTTGAGGACATGATGATGCAGCAGTCACAGATGTTGACTCAGTTCATGGCACTAGGTACAAGGAAGCGCAGGCTAGAGATCAGGCATATCAGGTTAGGTTCCAGGAGAACGAGGCCATGATCAAAAATCAAGGAGCATTATTAAAAAATATAGAAAGGACTGTGGGTCATTTATCAGATATGTTTTAGGAAAGGCAACCTGGAGGCCTACCTAGTAATGTAGTGAAGAATCCAAATGCGCATGTGAAAGCTATGACAACAAGGAGTGGTAAGTCATCTGGTGTGGTTGAGCCTCTTATAGTGATTGAAGAGGAGGTCAATGAGAAGATAGTGATGGAGGCCCCTTCTGGCAAGGTGCAACAGCGGCTGCGCCCAGCAAGTACAACATAGCTAGAGGAGTCCGTAGAGAAGGTTACTGAGAAGAAGAAGGAGAAAGAGTCATTAGTCCATTTTGACAAACTTCCATATCCAGGACGATTGGCTCAGCATCGGTCTAAGGAGTAGTATGGAAAGTTCCTTGAGATGTTTAAACAACTCAAGGTGAACTTACCTTTTGTGGAGGCATTATAGCACATGCCTAAGTATGCTCAGTTTTTGAAGGATCTTCTCACGAATAAGAAGAAGTTGGAGTAGATCTTGACGGTAACGTTGAGTGAGGAGTGTTCAACTATTGTCCAGAACAAATTACCACAGAAGATGACTGATTCGGGTAGTTTTACTATTCCATGTATCATAGGTTGTTTGTCTGTGAGCAATGCTTTGGTAGATCTAGGGGCTAGCATCAACTTGATGCCATATTCGGTGTTCACTAAGCTAGACCTAGGTGAGCCAGCACCGACACGCATGAGCATTCAGTTGGTGGATAGGTCGATGAAGTATCCGTGAGGGATTGTAGAAAACATGCTCGTTAAGGTAGATAAGTTCGTTTTTCCTATTGATTTCATGATCTTAGATATGGATGAGGACGAGAAGGTCCCATTAATCTTAGGAAGACCTTTCCTGGCTACTACGAGGGCATTGATCGATGTCCTTGATGGCAAGCTAACCTTACGAGTTACTGATGAGACAGTTACCTTCGATCTAAAAAAATCCATTAAGAACACATATGATTAGCATGATACCTTGTACTTCATAGATACCATTTGGACACAGGTGACTATGAGTTTTCAAGATTTTATCATATCAGATCAGACAAACTCACAGATCCTGGTTATGAAGAACTAGGAATCGAGTTGACAGCTTTTGCCTTTGGGCATGACTCGATGGATCCGGAGAGTCAGCCTCTCAAGATGGCTTATGTGTGTGAGGTGATTATGAAAGAAGAACGAACAGAGAAGTCATTGGTTGAGATTCCCCCATCCCTAGAGCTTAAGGAATTGCCATCTCACCTAGAGTATGCATTTCAGGACGAGGGATCTCAGTTACCTGTCATCATTTTTATGGGATTGACAAAGGAGGAGAAGAGAAGACTGGTAGATGTGTTGAAGGCATACAAGTAGGCTATTTCATGGAAGCTTATGGACATTAAGGGTATCAACCCCTTATTTTGCACGCATAAGATACTCATGGAAGATGAGTATAAGCCTGTTAGATTGAGTCAGTTTACATTAAATCCTAACATGCAGGAGGTAGTTAAGAAAGAGCTAATTAAGTTGTTAGATGAAGGATTGATCTACCCTATCTTTGACTCGAAGTGGGTGAGTCTTGTGCAGGTTGTTCCCAAGAAAAGGGGATGACAGTGGTGACTAATGAGAAGAACGAGTTGATTCCGACGAGGACAGTCACCGGGTGGCGAGTTTGCATTGATTATCTCAAATAGAATGATGCCACGAGGAAGGACCATTTTCCACTTCCCTTTATCGATCAGATGTTAGAGCGTTTGTCAGGGCAATAGTTTTACTATTTTCTTGATGGCTTTTCAGGTTATTTCAAGATCCCCATCGCTCCGGAGGATCAGGAAAAGACGACTTTTACATGCCCGTATGGAACCTTTGCTTATCGTCGCATGCCGTCTGGTTAGGCAACACTCCAGATACTTTTCAGCGGTGTATGGTAGCTATATTCCAGGACATGATCGAGGACTCCATGGAGGTTTTCATGGATGACTTTTCTATGTTTAGGAGTTCATTCGATTCATGTTTAGAGCGTTTGGAGAGGATTTTGGCTCGATGTGAGGAGACCAACCTCATGCTAAACTAGGAGAAGTACCACTTCACGGTGAAGGAGGGCATCGTTTTAGGGCACAAGATTTCACACGTGGGGCTTGAGGTTGATAAGGTGAAGATTGAGACTATTAGAAAGCTTCTGTTACCCACATCGGTGAAATCTATTAAGAGTTGCCTAGGCCATGCTGGTTTTTATCGATGTTTCATTAGAGATTTCTCTAAGATTGCGAGGTCGATGACGTAACTTCTAGAAAAAGATGTGCCTTTTGTGTTTTCTGAGGAGTGTAAGAGAGCTTATGAGTTTTTAAAAGAGAAGTTGGTGAATGATCCGATTATGGTTGCCTCGGATTGGAGTTTACCTTTCGAGTTGATGTGCAACGCGAGTGACTATGCGATAGGAGCGGTGTTAGGTCAGCGTAGGGACAGACACTTCCACCCGATCTATTATGCGAGTAAGACACTCACTAACGCGCAGGAGCATTACACCACGACGGAGAAGGAGTTGTTAGTAGTAGTCATTTCATTCGATAAGTTTAGATCTTATCTCGTGCTTTCTAAGACTATTTGTTTACACAGATCATGCTACACTTAAGTATTTGTTTAGTAAGCAGAACGCTAAGCCACGATTGATACGATGGATTTTGCTGCTTCAGGAGTTTGACATTGAGATTAAAGATAAGAAAGGAGCAGAGAACGTAGCAGCAGATCATTTGTCATGTTTAGAGGACTTAGGGCTTGAGGAGATTAGGGAAGACATGATTGATGATAACTTTCCACATGAGACACTGATGTTTGTGAAAGCACATGAAGAGGGTTTTCCTTGGTTTGCCGATCTTGCTAATTACTTAGCGATAGGGGTTCTGATGACAGGCCTGACACATCAGCAAAAGAAGAAATTCTTTGCAGATTTTAAGCATTACATTTGGGACGATCCCTACCTCTTCTACATTGGAGCAGATTATATCGTACGCAGGTGCGTAGACGGTAATGAGGCAAGGAGGAGTTTGAGTCATTGCAACTCAGGACCAATAGGTGGCCATTATGGAGCGAGTTTGATAGCGAAGAAGGTATTCAACGTTAGGTTTCATTGGCCGACGATCTTTAAGGACGCGCATGAGTTTGTAAGGAGTTATGACGTAGGAAATATCTTATCCCGGAATGAGATGCCACAGACTGCCATTCAGGCATGTGAGATTTTTGATTTGTGGGGCATCGATTTCATGGGCCTGTTTCTGCCATCTCGCTGGAACAAGTACATCCTAGCAGCCGTAGACTATGTTTCCAAGTGGGTGGAGGCTCAATCCTAACCCATGAATGATGCTAGGGTTGTTATAAGATTCATTAAGTAGTTGTTTTCCCACTTTGGTACCCCCAAAGCCTTGATTAGCGATCGAGGGACCCACTTCTACAATGTGCAGATAGAGAAGGTTTTGCAACGCTATGGAGTTACCCATCACCTTGCAACGGCTTATCATCCATAGACTAGTTGGCAATTTAAGGAAAGTAATCGGGGTATCAAATGGATTTTGGAGAAAACAGTCGGATCAAATCACAAGGATTGGTCCGATAAGTTAGATGACGCACTCTGGGCTTTCCGTACGGCATATATACACAGTTTAGGATGATTTATGGGAAAGCGTGTCATCTACCGATAGAGTTAGAGCATCATGCATATTGGGCATTGAAGACAGTGAATTTAGATATGTTCGCGGTTGGAGCGAATCGATTTCACCAGTTGCACGAGTTGGAGGAATAGAGAGATCATGTGTACGCACATTCGACTCGATACAACGAACGTATGAAAGAATTACATGATCGCCACCTGAAAGGTAATAAAGAATTCAAGTGTGGGGATCAGGTGTTGTTGTATAATTCGTGTTGGGTCTGAAAAGGATAGTCTATATTATCAACACAGTCAAAGTCAACAAATATCAACGTCACTGTCAAAGTCAACGCAAAAGTCAAACAAACGCATTCGAGATGAAGAACCGAGTCAAGACGTTGAAGATAAATGACTAGGAGTTTATTGTTAATAAATATATTTTGTGTCAACAAAATATATTTATTTATGTTTTAGTCTCTTTTATATTTTATATGGCTTTTATCTAGTTTGTCTAAGTATAGGGGCTTAATATGTCAATAGTGCATATTATCACTATATATAGATTACTAACAATTAGTTTAAGGGAGCTTGAATGAGCTAGATTTGAGGGTTTTCATGTAAACAATATCTGATGCAAATCAATATAGATCAAACAAGGGTTTTATTGAATGTTCTTGAGGTGTTCATCTTGTTCATCCTTATTTTATAGTGTTTGATCTATTTTGTACACAAATATCATTGATATTTGTGTTTTTCAGTGGGATTTGTTTGTGTTTATTAATAAATTGCACTGTTATATCGATCGAGAGGACCAACAATTTGGTATCAGAGCCTTTGTGCTCTTGATTGATTGAGTTTTTGGGTATTTCCGGGTTCAAGTCATTGTTTCATTCATTTTCAATCTGATCTGCATGTTTTGGATATAGAAATTGATTGAGGATCGCTTGATTTTGGTGTGGGAAGCTTTAGAAATCATCAGATCTCAAATTCATTGAGATTTGGATGAGTTTGAGCTGATTTCATGTTGAAAAAGTTTTTCAGACTCGTCGGGCGAATTTATAGCTCGTCAAGCGAAATTACAACATCATTCAGCGAAACTACATAGTTTCGCCTGGCAAAACTAGGGTTCCTTCAGCGAAACTAAGCAGTTCTTGGTTTTTGGATTTGGTTTCTTTGATCCAGCGAAAGTACATGTGTTGAACGAAAGTTAATAGTGTTTGTGTGCCAATCCCAGCGAAACTGCTGCCGAAATTACCAGCGAAATTAGGAGAGAAATTACCAGCGAACTTGCCAGCGAAATTAGTAAAAATTCAGCGAATTTGTCAGCGAATTTAGTGAAAATTCAACGAAATTAGCCTCTGATCAACAATTTAGTTGACATTAAAAGTATTTTTCCCATGGGAGAATTGATCAACAATTTTTGGGAAAAATATTTTTCGGACGTGAAAGTGAATTTAATATTTTAAATGAAAATGTTGTTTTCTGACGATATCGAATCAGACATTGTCATAATGGCACAAAGTTGGTTTGATTCTTTTGCAGCTATGAAAGATGAAAAGATATCTGATTTGGTTGATAGATTTGTGATGGTGGCAAGCAACCTTAAGAAGTATGATGACCAGTTGGGAAACTATGAACAAGTCACAAAACCTTTGGACTCTCTTCCTCCACAGTGGAATCCACAAGTTAGATTGTTAAAGCAGGAAAGAAATTTTACTAACTACAAACTCATGGATGTTATCAACAAGCTGAAGTCATTTGATTTGGATATGAAAAGAAAAGAGTACAGTCAATTCATGTATGGTGGTGTATCTTCAAGTATTAAGATCAAAGAAACTAAAGAAGAAGTCAACCATGTATTGATGGCTGAGGTGGTAAACAGTGATGAGGATTTTGTTGAGGATTTTGATTCTTTCAAAGAACTCAGGTGTGACACTCAAGGTGAGAGTTTTGGTGATGTTGGTGATTGTGCAAGCCGGTGTAATGCTCAGGATGAAGGAAAGCAAGAGGAAGGTGAAGCTGAAGAAGCTAAGAAGAGGGCTGCTGAGGAGGAAGAGTACAAAAAGAACACTCTTGTCTGTCAATGTGAAAAAGCCCTAGCTGCTGAAAAGATAGTTATGGGACTTCCTTATGAGGTTGTTCAAGACATGTGTTCTCCTCCCTGCAAAATTCATTTATTCGGGGTTTATAAAGCTAACAGATTATTGTTAGAAAACAAAAAAGAATTAAAACGAATAAACAATGAACTTAAAATCAATGAGTCCAAATATTTTATTAAACTAAGAGAAGCTTTAAAAGAAAATGATCTTTTAAAAAGAAATCTTTTAGAAAAGAATGTCGAGATTAATGTTTTGAGAGAACGAGTCACATTAGCAGAATTTGAGACTAGCAAACTAAAAACTAAACTTGATAAATGGACGATATCAGGGATGAAACAGGAAGAACTATTCTCTAAGCAAAGGGGAGCTAGAATCAAAACGGGTGTGGGATGTGGTGAAACTTCATATGTTTATCCTCCTCCTAGCACTTACTGTTACTCTCCTATGCCTCAACCTCATCCATCTAATGATTTAATTGAAGCTGCAAATACTAATAGTTTACATGCAGGTTTAAGCAGCGTTAATCACAAAGGGGTTCGAGATGAATATGTTTTTCCTACAGGTTTGGGGCTCATCAAGCAAAGATCTGATCTGCAAAATGATAATTCCACCTCTGATGCTTCAAAACCAGTATCAATTGTTTCCAGAAACTTCTTTAACAAATTCAAGAAAGGTAACATCCCTTCATTTGTTCCTGTCAAGTTTGTCAAAGAAGGAACAAATGTGGAATCATCAAGCAATCAGAACTCAACAACACAAACCGACACAACAAGAGTCATCAATCAAGATCCATTGGAAGCTGACTTGTGTATACAAGACTGGACAAGTTCTGATGATGAACCAGAGATCATCAAGTTACCTAAATTTATCAAGTGTCAAAAGCTTCCAACAGTTGAATCAAGACCTATACCGATCTCATCTCCAACTACTATGCAAATCAACAGTTCTTCCAAAGCTCAGCAGAAGCACTCACCATCTTCATCTGCTATCCATCATGATCTTCACAAATCTGCTTCCAAGTCTAACAAGTCACCAGTCATACAAAAAGGTTCTACGAAGAATGTTCAGATCTCAGCTCCCGGAACATCACAAATCAAATCACAGCCCAGTTCAAAATCCACATTGACAAAGCCTCACAAGGTTCAATTTCAAGATATCCAAAAGAAAAAGCTTCAAGGTTGTCAACAAGCTGCAACAACCTCAAAGCAGGCTCCACCCTCTCCTACTCTCCACGGGACTACAAAGAACCAAAAGCCTTTCAAGGCTTGCTTTAGATGTGGAAAAGAAGGTCATGTGCTAAAGAAGTACCCTCAGGTTCAAAGGCAAGCTTTGGGAGGTAAATATAACATAGGTTGCTTCTCGAGTTCAAAAGGTAAAAAGCACATATCTTTGAATGGTTGGATAAAGAACAATCTATCCAAACCTTCTCATGTGAAGCCGGTTTCACATGATTCAAAGATGAAAATGACCAATGTTTCAAAATCAAAATCTCTTCCTTCGGGTCTTAAATAGAAAATGATTTCCAAATTCAATTCTTTCAAATCAAAAGTAATTGAATAGAAACAAATTTGGAAAGTAAAACAAAATGAAAAGGATAAAGAAATAAATGATTTTTCAAAAGAATGTGTGCTTAAACTGGTTACATACACTGATGAAAAAGGAACTCCCAGGACCACGATGGCCTTGGTCCCCCTCTCTATGAGTGCAGGAACAATTCAGGAGGCCTATCAGTAATCTGGTTTACTGACTGGGATTGTTCCTAATTCAAATTTGAGGCGGAACAAACAGGTTATGGTATCTCATTCACATTTTGGATTCTTATCTACCATTCACAATCACTGTTTTTCTTGTTACTTCATTTCTCATGTTTTTGCTTGTATAATTTGGAAGATTTTTTTTAGTAAAATTATTTTTTTCAATTCCGTTTATTATATACTTAAAAAAAACGGGAAATTTCTTTTTGTTTGTTTCATGGCACTTAAAAAGAAATTTCGGGGGAGAATAAAAAATTAATTTCATGGGAACTAAGAACTTGATTTGGGATGACTGAGAAATGATAGTATGTCTTCTTGGCATGCTTATTTGGGATGACTTGTACTTTGTGAGAAATGATAGTAACTGATGTAGATGTCTGTATCACTTAATATTCTAAAATCTGAAAAAGACAGTTTCATTATATGATATGCTTGGTAGGCTCAGCCTGAAAATGAAGTAAACAGTGATTCTGTAGCCTAAATAAAGCTTTAGAACTCGATGATAAGGATCATTTCCATGACATCTCGGCCTGCACAAAGTTACATGTCCTATCAAAAATGGGTTGAGAGTTTAAAATCTCTGCTTTGACATTTTCAAAATCTCCCATCCCCAAGTCCTGAATGTAACTTCTCTTTAGCTCTTCTGATGTAGATTTCATGCTTATCTCCTCTGCTATGCAGAAGCATTGACCTGGAGTGATGATCTTCTCTGTTATACGTGAGTATAAATCTGAAGCTCTCATCAGCATGCTTAGATGATCATCTCCTCTGTTATATGTAAGTATAGACCTGGAGCTCTCATCATCTGTTCCCTAAAATAAAAGCAGAATGATTCTTAAACTAAGATCATTATTGTACCTCAAATGAAAGTCAAGCAGAGTTAATCATATTACTCAATAAGCTCTGATGATAGGATAAGTTCTTTGCCGGATGTCTATGGGAACCAAATCACCTGAGCTTCTCTAATTAAATCTAAAACATAATAAAATCAGTTGCAGATCACTTGCTGAAAAGGATAAGGCATGGGTTTAAATTGGACAAATATACCAACAATCATTTTTGAACTATTTTTGGCTTTCAAAAACTTAAAATTGTGACCAGACTCTATATCAGTGTGATCTCACTAACTTGTCGATGTTCAAATACATCTTTGTGCTTTTGTATATCTTGAGGATATTATCTCATGATCAAATTGGTTCTTGGTGTAATATGATAAAATAAAATAAAATAAAATAAAATATTCATTTCAAATCATTTTTTCAAGTCTTCCATATTATGCTATTAAAATGTTATCATTTTCACATGCATTTCATGGGAAATTGCACACACAGATAAACACAGGTTTATTTGTTAACTGAAATGATCTGACAGGAAATTGCGAGATTGTGGTTGTGATTGTATTACAGATTTTTGCTTCAAATGATGGCCGATCATCAGCTGAGCAAAGTACCATACCAGAGAACCTGTTCCTCAAGTTTGCAGAAGATACCGAGCTAGGATTCCTCCTCCTACATCTTCTGAAGCACTCAAGAATAAAGAGTTGGAAAAGTTCTTCCTGATCATTCACATAGAATGCACACGAAGAGGGAGAGCATACAAAAAAAAGGGGAGCCTGAAAGATGAAAAATCTTCAATACAAGATGATCAATCTAGGGGAGCTTGAAGATCATTATATGGTTGACTTATCGGAGCTGAAGATGAAACAAGGTGTTGATAATGATAGACAAAGGGGGAGTATTGTTGGGTCTGAAAAGGATAGTCTATATTATCAACACAGTCAAAGTCAACAAATGTAAACGTCACGGTCAAAGTCAACGCAAAAGTCAAACAGACGCGTTCGAAATGAAGAACCGAGTCAAGACGTTGAAGATAAATGACTAGGAGTTTATTGTTAATAAATATATTTTGTGTCAACAAAATATATTTATTTATGTTTTAGTCTCTTTTATATTTTATGTCTTTTATCTAGTTTGTCTAAGTATAGGGGCTTAATATGTCATTAGTGCATATTATCACTATATATAGATTAGTGACAATTAGTTTAAGGGAGCTTGAATGAGCTAGATTTGAGGGTTTTCATGTAAACAATATCTGATGCAAATCAGTATAGATCAAACAAGGGTTTTATTGAATGTTCTTGAGGTGTTCATCTTGTTCATCCTTATTTTATAGTGTTTGAGATATTTTGTACACAAATATCATTGATATTTGTGTTTTTTAGTGGGATTTGTTTGTGTTTATTAATCAATTGCACTGTTATATCGATCAAGAGGACCAAAAATTCGTGATTAAAGTTGTTTCCGGGAAAAATTAAGTCCCGATGGTTGGGACCATACACTGTGCGCGAGGTATTTCCATACGGAACAATTGAAATCAAGAAAAAGGGGGGAGGCACTTTAGTTTCATTCAACTTTGGGAGTTTTGAGTATGTTTAGAGAGCAATCCTAAAGCAAAGAGTAAGATCGGGGAGCAAAGATTGAAGCATTCAATCATTGGAGATCATTCGGTTTTGTTTCGTTTTTGATTATTTTTCTTTGTTTCATTGATTGTCTCGTTTATGTTACTAAAGTTTGCAACTTTATTATCATTTTTAATGTGTATAAATGTTATAAGTAGCTAACTTTTTAGTACTACCTAGGTTGGGTTGAAACTAGTATGTTTTGACTAAATATTTGGTATTAATTTCGTATATTTGTTTATTAACCTTAGAACTTGGTTATTTTCTCAATTAAATATGGACACGTGTATTGTTTTATACTTAAAAGTTATTGCCATGCTCGTGTATGTTTGATCTTGATTAATTGCGTGACATCTAGATTAGGTTTGCATGTTAAAATTAATTACTTTGTGTTATTAATTTTAAACTTCAATTAGAGATAATCTTAGGAGTTTTGGTTGTGATTTTGATAGTATTTGCAATGTGCTTTCTTATCTAGAACCTAAGGATGATAGATATTGCTTAAAACCGACTACCTATTGCTTGTTAGGTTTAGATTTGGCGAGAGCATGTCCTGCCTTTCATTTGTGGTGTTAGTGTTTTAGGGTATTTAACTAGATTTAATTAAGTTGTTCTTTGTCTTAGGATTGAAAAATATTATCTTAAAGATAATATGTTAGAAAACATAGGGGTGATCTTCCATTAGATATTTTAATAAATCTATCTTGTGTTTCGCTCGTGTCTTTGGTTTTCTTAGTGAGTAGCAACATACCTAGTTAACTCAATATTCGTATTTTTAGAGATAGTCATATGAGTCATTCCTTTTATTTCATTACATATTAGTTGGATTCCTACCTAGGTAGTTATTTAACATATTTGATTGTATTCAAGTTTTCAAGTTTGAATTCTTATTTGTTTATTTCTTTCGTCATGTTTAGATTAATTAATTTTAGTTAAATTGTTTATTTTGTTTATTAATAATAAATTAAATTAATTAAATCAATTGGGTTAGATGTTGATAGAGGTTTAGTAACAAAACCACCAAACGTGTCTCTAGGGTTCGATATCCGGACTAACCTAAATTATACTATATCACGACCGGTACACTTGCCGTTTGTGTGAAACTTAGGTATTTCCTTTTTAAAACTAAATTGTGAAAACCATTTTTTATAATAATTTAATATATATATATATATATATATATTAAATTGCCATTTGGGTTAGGATCTTCTGTTGATAAGCTTCCTGCAGATCCTGAAACATCTTTACAAGATTTGTTAAAACAGTTGGCAACTAAATCAAGATCAAATAGGCAATCAGGACCAGAACCATTCACACTGGATGTGCGCTTATTGAAAGTCACATTAGCTGACTCTTAACTACTCTAGTTCTGAGATTGTATACTCTGTAAGCCTTAGCTTGGGAAGAGTATCCAATAAAGTGTCCATCATCTGATTTCTCAGCAAATTTGGCTATCTGATCTTTGGTATTCAAGATGATCCATGGACATCCAAATGATCTGATGAAACCAATAAAAGGTCTCCTTTTATGCCATAACTCATAAGGAATTTTACCATGAGTTTTGACTACTAAAACTCTGTTCTGCATATAGCAGGCGGTGTTGACTGCCTCTGCCTAGAAGGTGATGGGCAGTTTAGAGTCAAAGAGCATGGTCCTTACAGCCTCAATAAGCGTCATGTTTCTACTTTTTGCAGCATCATTTTGCTAAGGAGTCCTAGGAGCACTATATTTTCTTGTAATACCCTTTTCATCACAAAATGCATCAAGCATTTGGTTCTTAAATTTTGTTACTTGATCACATCTTATGATTTTGACCTTGTGATCACATTGATTCTTAATATTCAGAATGAAGTTCCTCAAGATCTCAAGGGTCTGATCCTTAGTTCTAAGGAAGAAGACCCAAGTGTATCTTGTGAAGTTATCTGTGATCACCAAACAATATAAGGTCCTTCCTAAACTTATTACACTAGTGGGGCCAAAGCGATCCATATGTAATAAGTGTAAGGGAGTAGTGATGGAGTTCTTTTTCTTTGGCTTATGAGACACTTTGTGTTGCTTTCCTTTCAGACATGCAACACAGTGGTCATCACTTGTAAACACTTTCTTTGGCATTCTAGTTACCAAATCATTCTTAATCAGTTTATTTATGTTCTTAAAGTTTACATGACACATTCTTTTATGCAAGAGGAAAGACTCATCATTATTGGCTTTGGACAGAAAGCAAGAAACTTCTCCAGATAGGAAGCTTTCCTACAAATCCATCTTGTACATGTTCCTTTTCCTTGGGGCTTTGAGTAGGATATGCTCTTAAGGAATGACCACCCCGAGCTTGAGAACAATGCACTCATGCTCAATGAAGAGCATGTTATGACTCTGATCACAAAATTAGGACACACTCAAGAGATTGTATCCAAGCTCCTTGACATAGTTTACCTTTTCAATGCTGAGCTTACCATTTGTGACACTGCCCTTCCAGTGATGTAACCACCTGATTCTCCTTTAAAAGCAACTAGCCCTCCATCAATTTTCTCAAAGTTCTGAAGCAAAGAGCCATTGCCTGTCATGTGCCTGGAACAGCCACTGTCAATGATCCATAGATTTCCCTTGGTCTTCAGCTGTTCCTGCACGGAAAGAGATGGTTAGTTACATTTGGAAACCCAAGCCTTATTGGTCTTGGGCTTGTCAAAGTGAGTTGAAGATAGTTCAATAGTTATTGATCCTATATGCAAGCTTTGAGGATCATTTGCTGTTGTTGATGAAGAATTTTCAATCACATGGCCTTCCTTCATCTTTCACACCATCTTTGGAATAGTAGACTTGGCCGTTAAGACTTATGAAGTTTTTATGACTTCGGAAGTTTTGGAGACTGTACCTTCGGAAGCTTTTGCATCCACTGCAGCAGACTTCAGTACTTCGGAAGCATTCTTCCGAGACCAAAATTTTTTCCGAAGGTAATTTTCCACCTATCTTCTTCTTCACTTTGGAGCTTCCAAGAGGAAAAGTTTTTCGTTCTGAAGCTATCTTCTTCTTCTTCTCAGAAGTTTTCTTCTTGATCATATGAATGGTACTCTTGGGATTGTACATGCAATCCTTAGCAAAATGAGAGGTACTACAACACAAGATGCATTCAACTTGCATACTTCTGAGAGGCTTCTTTTGAGTAGAAGGCTGAGCTAGATCTCTTTCCACTTCCTTCTTCACCTCCATAGATTAGGTAACGCTTCTTAGGGTAAGGATTGCTCTTGGAACTGGATGGTTCAGGCTGTGCAGCTGTGGTACATATTTTATCAACCTTCTTTTCTTGATCAGGATGATTTGAACATAAACTAGGACTCCTGGTACTAGAGTCCATAGTTGGTTCTTCAGTCTTTACCACTTCAAACTCAGCAGAGATGAAAACTTGTTTCTGCTAGGAGTTGAAAATGGCAATGATCACTTGGGCTTTCTTTGATTTTCTCATGCCTACCCCGATCAAGTTCTTCCTTACAGACTTGGTCAATCCTGATTCTTTCTTCTCTCAAGGAGAGTAGTGACCCTTCTTAGGATAACCCTTCTCACTCACTTCAGGTTCATCCTTCACTATCTCCTCTTCATCTTCATCCTCTTCTTGGATAGGATCAATGGGGGGCAACTCATCTTGACAAGTTTCACACCTTGAAGATCTTACAGATGGTAGTGTGTGGAGGAGCTATCTCACTTAAACCTAGTCTATGACTGTTCTGATAACAAATCTTTGCATGCAAGGATGAGGATATTATGTTCTTGAAGGTTTCTTCTTCAAGAACACATTTTTCTGCCTTGGCTTTGCTGATCACAAGCTCAACCTAGCATTCAGTTAACATGGTTTTAAGATCATTGATTTGAGTTTTGTAGTTTGTGTGCTCATGCTTAAGAGTAGAAATTGTTTTTTCTAAATCTTCTATTTAAAGTTTATAATCATTTTTTACTCTTTTGAAATCATCTTTTAAAATATTTGAGGACTCAAGACCAGATCTCACTTCTAAGTTATAGGACCTGTACATATAAACTTTAGCAATGCATTCAGGTATACAAATATGTTCAAATACCTTGGCTTCTTCATGGTCAGCCATCAGTGCTTGGTTAGGAGAAACATCTTCAACCTAAAAGCTCAAGTCAAAGCCTCCTTCTTCAACAGCTACAACAGCTTGTTGTTTTGGTTGGCTTAGCTTCTCATATCTGGGAGCTGCATTAGTGTAGTTTGATTTGGGTTGTGCTTGGCCACCATTTGTCCTTGGTGCCTTTCACTCCCTAGAAAAGTGTCCCATTTGGTTATAGTTATAACATTTCACCTTGCTTTTATCTAGGCCAAACTTTCCATTGGCTACATTGCTTGGAAACTTTTTGTTGTTCTCTTGTAAAATTTCTTGGCTTTATGAGTGATAAGAGCCATTTGTTGGACTATCTCCATGTATTCCAGATCATCTGGATGGATATGATCCAAGTTTTCAAGAGCGAAGAGAAAGTTGTCACAACTTTCATCAGTATACATAAAGGTTTGTGATGAGCTTCTCTCTTGTAATGGGCTTCCTTGAATGTAGCTCTCTCTTGGTGTCTCAGGGAAGGTGATGAAAGAACCCTTTTGTGAGTTGTCAGGGAAGCAGATGAGATGATGCTGTGGTTCTCTGCTATCCCTTTCAACCATATGGAGGGTTGAACTCTGTTGATTGCTGCAAGAGCTGCTTGATGGATTTTACATGTTTATCTCCATCTGGTAGTTGCTGATGTGATCTAGATTAAATATATATTATACAAATATTTCTTGCATTTTAAATAACCTTTGATTAATTTTTATTAACTATATTACTCATTATTACCTCATTTTTATATTTTATAGGTTTCAAGAGACCACTGGGCTAAAATGTTAAATTCCTAATTAAATTTGAGATCGATGAAGTAAAACTTTGAACGTATTATATGTCTTATGAACATTCATTTTGTTTAAAGTTAATCTTATAATTAAAACTAAGTATCTAAACGAAAAATGAATTTAACATATAAAAAACCAAACAAAACTCAAAGAGGTTAAATGCTAGTAGTACACTAACGTGAATAACTCATCCTTCTATTTTATGGTTTTGTTTTATTTAATTATTATTGGTCTAGCACTTTAGCTGGTTTAATTCATGTATTGTTTTCACAGCCCATGGAGATATGAGAATTAAAAAAAAGACTAAAATGTAGAAATCAAATGGACTGGGCCATGCTTTGTACTATCAAATTATCAATTTGTTGTTTAATTGGAAGCCCACACGTGTGATATTTGAAAAAATTGAGCCACAATCATGAAAGGTTATGTTACGCACAAGAAAACAAAGAGAAACCTAATTCAACATATAGAAAGGGAAGAAGCAGCGACGACAGAGAGAAAATGGGGGGAGGCACTTTAGTTTCATCAACTTTCGGAGTTTTTAGTACGTTTAGAGAGCAATCCTAAAGCAAAGAGTAAGATCGGGGAGCAAATATTGAAACATTCAAGAATTGGAGATCATTCGGTTTTGTTTCGTTTTTGATTATTTTTCTTAGTTTCATTGATTCTCTTGTTTATGTTACTAAAGTTTGCAACTTTATTATTGTTTTTAATGTGTATAAACGTTATGAGTAGCTACCTTTTTAGTGCTACCTAGGTTGGGTTAAAACTAGTATGTTTTGACTAAATATTTGGTTTTAATTTTGTATATTTGTTTATTAATCTTAGAACTTAGTTATTTTCTCAATTAAATATGGACACGTGTATTGTTTTATACTTAAAAGTTATTGCCATGCTCGTGTATGTTTGATCTTTATTGATTGCGTGACATCTAGATTAGGTTTGCACGTTAAAATTAATTGCTTTGTGTTTTTAATTTTAAACTTTGATTAGAGATAATATTAGGAGTTTTTGTTGTGATTTTGATAGTATTTACAATGTGCTACCTTATCTAAAACCTAGGGGTGATGGATATTGCTTAAAACCTCCTACCCATTACTTGTAAGGTTTAGATTTTGCGAGAGCGTATTCTGCCTTTCATTCATGGTGTTAGTGTTTTAGGGTACTTAATTAGATTTACTTAAGTTGTCCTTTGTCTTAGAGTTGGAAAATATAATCTTAAAGACAATGTGGTAGAAAACCTAGGGGTGACATTGATTAGACATTTTAATAAACCTATTTTGTGCTTCACACGTGTCTTTGGTTTTCTTAGAGAGTAGCAACATACCTAGTTAACCCTATATTCATATTTTTAGAGATAGTCAATTGAGTCATTCTCTTTATGTCATTACATATTAGTTGGATTCCTACCTAGGTAGTTATTTAACATATTTGATCGTATTCAAGTTTCCAAGTTTGATTTCTTATTTGTTTATTTCTTCCGTCGTGTTTAGATGAATTAATTTTAGTTAAATTGTTTAACAATCTGTGATGATTTCGTGATGCAATGATCAATTCAAACACAAGTAATGCAGGACTAGGTAAGGGTACTTAACACTTAGTTTCACACTGAGGAGAGATCTTAGATCACTTAACAATTCAAATAAAGAACTGGTAACTTAAAACAGATAATACTAAGAACACAAGTAAATTAAAGACACAGAACTAAGAACAACACAAGAACACAAGATTGGTTTTCAAGGATGTTGTATGTTGATCTCAAGTTCTTATACAAGTGTTACAAAGGACCCGAGACAATTTTATACTACAACCATCATTTACATGTAAAGACAGTTGGGATTTGACTAATCTAGACAACAAAATCAATCTACAGTTAAAAGGTAGATTGCCTTTTGACTAGTGACTATGACATGCCATAGCTCACTGAATTTTCCTAATACAAAAAGTCTACAGGAACAAGTAAGGTAAGTTACATACAAAGATCATTCCTACTTTTTGATAAAGTATGGAAGTTTCACCAACTTGTGTAAAGTAGGTGAACCACCAGAGCAGGCAGCGGAAAGTGTGTCAGCTTTATCAAAAGTTGATTCATAGAAAACATATTTTCTCTGTCCTCTGAAGAAATCAGTCTTCACAGCTTCAGAAGACTTTGTCTTTGAAGCTTCGGAAGATTTCATCTTTGGCTTCGGAAGATGCTGGTCTTTGGCTTCGGAAGATTTCACACTTAGAATATTTTTCTGTTTGAGTGTGAAACTTCCAAAGTAACTCTTTTTGAACTGTTAGCTTCGGAAGATCTTACACTTAGACACATTTGAGAGTGTAAGACTTCCACAGCTAGTTCATCTTTGTTCCTTAGTGAATGCATGGAAGACTTGGTTGTTCTGGCTTGTTGGTTGCATCAGCCTCATAATCTTCAGATGATCTTACAAACTCCCCCTAGGCTGATGCTACCAAAACAGAGAAGTTCTTCAGATTTTGATAGTTCATATTAGGATTCTCAGCATACCTTTCTTCATCATTAGGTCTGGTTCCTTCAGACCAACATATAACCTTCTCATGTCAAAGAGATCATGCAGAGGAAGATTGAGCATGTCTTCTGAGGAATAGACATGCATGCCTTCCTGATCTCTTATGACATACCATCTGTCTTGATCTCATCATAAGACCATGACATAATTTGTCTTCCAACAGTAAGAGGCTCTACTATGATTGGAGTTTGTTGAGAGACCTCTTCATGCACTCCCTCAGGATGCTCTGACTCATCCTGAGGTTAGGAGGTGGATGCCTTTCTTCTTTTTCTCTTTGAGGTTGATCTTCTGGCCATCCTTTTTCTTCTCCCTGATGATTTTAACTGAGGGGACTGGTTTTGAGTACCAAGTTGTTCAGTTGAGTCCCCCTCAGTTGGGATCTCCTCTCTCACAGGTTCAGAAGGAGAGAGAGGAGGACCCTGCTGTGGATCAGAAGATGAAGTTGGCTGAGATGCAGCTCCAGGTTCAGGTTGTGTTGTCTCAGTGGGTTCAACCTTCACCTCAACTTTAGGTTGAGCTGGACATGGTGGAGAATGCAAGTCCACCAGCTCTCCCTTCTTTATCTTCTGCTTGATTACCCTGATATGCTCATCCATTGTGGAAAGAGACATAGGGCCAAGCCTCCTTACGGAGAGTCCATACAACTTTAATAAGCTCATCATCCTTTGTCTGTCAGCAGACTTCTTTTGTATTTTATGGATGATGGCCCTTGACTTTGCAGCTTCTTCCCTTAATCTTTTCTTTTCAGTTTGTTTTTTCCTATTAGCTTTTTCTTCCATCTGCTTATTGTATTCAAACAATATGTACTCAGATGGTAAGGGAAGAAGTGCATCTGCCTGATAGAGACCTGTGGCACTCAGGTAGCTGATCATCTTTAGTCTTTCTTCTTCAGTTGCTACCTGAGGTTGTTTAGTGGCCACAGTCTCTGGCTCAGGACTTTCTTGAACTAGGGAGAGGACAGGAATGTTCTTGTAGAGTCTTTTCAACCTCATTGCTTCCTTGTGCTTGAGGAGCAATGCTGCATCCTCTGCTTCCTTCCTCTCTTTTGACAACTCTGTGTCAGCCAGTTCATTCAATTCATCTAAGGGGAGAGAGATGACTTCATCAACATTATAGTTTCTGTTTCCCAGGTAGTTTAGCCTGGCTGCCCTTAACTCATCTTCCTGAGTGTTTAGCCTGGGGGCAGCCCTGATTGCAGCTTCCATAAACCCTAGGGAACCACTTGAACTCTCTCCCCTCATCTTCCTCTTCCTCTCTCTCTTCTCCTCCTCAATCTCCTCAGGAGTCAATTTCCTTTTCCTTTGTCAACCACAGGCTTTGGTGACTTAGGTTGGAGAGAGCTTTGGCCTTTATTGCTTGGTTCAGCTATCAAGCTCTGGCCAGAGAGAGGTTGTGAAGCACCATCACCAGCTGGTGTTTCACTGAGGATAATAGGTGTAGAGGGAGATGCTGTCTCAAGGTTCACAGGTTCAACATCTGGGCCATCAGTCAAGGTTTTCCCTTCGAAGCTAATCTCCGGGTTTACCTCAACATCCAGTTGACCAAAGATCTCACCTGCTAGCCTCTGTCGATATAATTTTGATCTCAATTTAAACTCCTCTAGCACCCTGTCTTGGATTCTTTCTGCCAATCTTTCTGCTTGTCTGTTATTGCTTGGGTTGACAAGTGGCGATCTACCAAGTTGATGCTCTCATAGAAACTCAGGTATGAAATGTTGAGAACTTCTAGTTGACCCTGAGTTCTAGAGATCACAAGAGCTCTCCTGTTACTTTCATACCCCAACCCCAGATTGGGTTCTCAGAAGGGGCAGACATTGCTCTTGGTATTCCCTCCTCAAACAGTTGTTGAATAAGCAAATGTAGATCACTGTCTAGAGGAGGTTGCTGAGTATGAACATCTATAAGAGAGGATGGTGATTCCTCTATGTCCATACTCTGGGAAGAATTCCTCTGTGATTGTCAGAATTTTCTCCCCTTTTTTGGTAGCATCACCCTCTTGCATAGGTGAGGTGGGAAATTGATCCATGACATCCACAGGTTCTTGTGGGCCTGGATGAGTTGTCCTCATGGGTCTCTCAGCCAACTTGCCCTTGAGATCGGTGATCTTAAGTTGTTGGTCATTACCCTCTTCTGTAAGATAGCCACATGAGATTCCAGGTGAGCTATCTGTGAAACAAAATAGGTGCAAAGATATGACAGTTTGTGCACCTTTTGTTGTAGACTCCCCTCATCTTCAGATGAAGAATCATTGGGGGATGAGAGAATTGGACCTAAGTCTTCTTCCTCACCACCAGCATGGGTTTCTTAGCTGCTGGATTTCCCCTGCCCAATGACAACTTCTAGAGAAGTGTCAAGAGGCTGGGTTGCCATGGTAGAGGTCCTAGTGATGTTATCACTTGAAAAAGTGATAGCCTCTTCCATATGGATTTCCTGAATAAATTCAGGACTATCAACCTCAGTAGGGGGTTGCTGATGTGGGCTAGAGATGGGGGAAGCAGGAGTACTCATCTCTCCTTGAGTGTGGGAAGAGAGGAGAGGCTTATGGTACTCACTGAAGCCCAAATCTTCATCAGAATAGAAGTCAAGGATGGGAATAGGGCGGTTTAGATCAAGAGGTTGGGGATGGTAGCTTTCCCAAGAAGGTTGATCACTAGATTGTTGAGACTCAGAGTGATGGCTTAAGGCTGTTTGTAGGGTTGTGAGCTCATCAGGCTGAGCATGAGGAACCTCAGCATTGATTAGTTGAAAGATGGGAGTGGTCTGCTCCTCAGGGGAAGTGGGAGCTCGAGATTCCACTTCCTCATATATGGGTTCTGATATGGGGGCCTGCACATGCTCAATAGCAAGTGCAGGGGTTCAACACTAGCTGGTGCTGCTAGGTTTTCACCCTGAGCAATAAGCTCAAACATTTTTGGGACAAGGGCTGTTTCTACCCCAGAGAAGCCAACAGTTGGCTTCTTCAAGATTTTGAAGATGTCGGGCCTCATTTGTCCTATTTTAAGAATATTACCTGTTCCCCTCAACTGTGGTCCCAACTCACAGTTGAGAATGTGTTGAACATACCTAGGGAACATGTAATACTCTAAGGAGTCCAAGTTTGCAAGTAAATTAGTATATACAAATGAGAGTACCTGAACTTGACCCCTTGTACCATCCCATGGACTATAAAGGAGAGGTCTTCTGGAACTTGATCCCATCCTCCATGCTTGTTAGAAAGGCTGAATGACGACATGGAGGAGGTATTTCCATTGAGATGAGACCTTCCCCTTCCTGAAGGTTTTGACTGAGAAGTCACCTTCATAGCCCATCTGCTGAAAGGAGTGGTTGACAACAGATTTGGGAAAGGACAGCTCACCTGCTTCATCATCCAGCTGCAAATGGGTGTTTATGATGGCCGAGTGATGAAAACTATCCTCCCCTGCACTGTAGCAGACAGTGCCTTCTCCCCGTCCATGGTGACCTCTTGACAGGTCCTCCAGAACTCAAGCAACTGATCCTCATAGAGAGGAGGATCAATTGTAAGGGAGGTGAAGTAGTGAGACGAAGAAAGGTACCTACACACATCTGAGAAGCTTGGATCCTTCTCAGAGTGTAACAGGGCAACCTGATTGTGTTGCCTGTGTAGGTGCATGGAAAAATCAGGGTCGTTGCGACGATCAATGTTGGCCATTTGAGGAAGCTTTACAGTGAAGAAGGAAGAAGAAGATGAAATTTGGGGGTAAATTTAGGGTAAGGATCAGTGAGAGTAGAGAGACGAAATAGAACCGTTTGGAAGATATATGTTGTGGATTTGAGACAAAGTTATGACAAAAAGATAAACTTTGAAATCCACAAGTGGGTCCTACTTCTGAAAAAGTGCGCCCAAAAAGTTAGTTTTCTTGGAAGTTGTAAAACTTCCGAAGGCAATTTTGGCTTCGGAAGCTTTGTAGCAAAGCTTCCGAAGGCAAGTTTTGCTTCGGAAGATATTTCAAAGAATTTTAAAAATTTTGGCTTCGGAAGAAGTGAATAAGTCTTTCGAGACTTAGTTGCTTTCGGAAGATATTTGTTCTTTGAATGCATTTAAGTGCTTATATACAAATTTAAGCTTCAGAAGATACTCCAAGAATTTCTTCCGAAGGTAAATCTTAGATAAGCTGTTAAATGATTTAAAGACATAAATTTCTTCCGAAGGCAATTTGAGTTCTTTCGAAGGTAAATTTTCACAAATCTAAGGAATATCAGTTAAAAGTTAGTTTTCTTCCAAAGAGAACTAGGCTTATGAGGTGATCTAATAGACTTAGGACACACAATTTTAGGAAATAAAGTTGATTAAGTTATTAAAGAAAATCTATTGGCATCCCAATAGCTGATACAAGATATTTAAATCTCTGTTCATCAAATGCCTTTGTGAACAGATCAGCATATTGTTCATTTGTGTTAACTTTGATTAGTTTGATCAATCCCTTTTCAAAATTATCCCTAATCAGATGATACCTGATGTTGATGTGTTTGGTCCTTGAGTGCTGCACAGATTCTCTGTAATAGAGATGGCACTGTTGTTGTCTATGTGGATGGGAGTCTCCTTGAAGTTGAACCCATAGTCTAGCATCTGATTCTGAATCCAAAGCACTTGAGCACAGCAGCTTGCAGCAGCAATGTATTCAGCTTCAGCAGTTGATGCAGACACACAGGATTGCTTCTTGCATTGCCAAGAGACTATCCTTCCACCAAGGAATTGACATCCCCCAGATGTGGACTTTGCAGTCATGTTGCAGCCACCATAATCACTATCTGTATAAGCATACAGATTAAAGTCTGAATTTTTGGATACCAAAGGCCTAGATTTGGAGCACCTTTGAGGTATCTGAGAATCCTTTTGATAGTGATTAGGTGTGACATCTTGGGGTTGGCTTGATATCTTGCACATATACATGTGGCAAACATAATATCAGGCCTGCTAGCAGTAAGGTACATAAGTGACCCAATCATAGCCCTATAGAGATGTTCATCAACACACTCCCCCTCAAGATCAGGACCAAGGGAGTGGTTTCTGGCTATGGGTGTCTTTGCAACCTTACAGTCAGTCATCTTGAATCTTGTAAGTATGTCCTGTACATACTTTGACTGACTAATGAAGATGCCATCTTCAACCTGCTTCACTTGAATTCCTAGAAAGAAACTGAGTTCCCCCATGGCACTCATTTCAAATCTATTCTTCATCAGCATCTCAAAGTCTTTGCAGAGCTTTGGATTAGTTGAACCAAAGATGATGTCATCTACATATATTTGAACTAGCAGTGTGTCATTCCTGTTTCTTTGATGAAGAGAGTCCCATCAATAGTACCTCTTTTGTATCCATGATGACAGAGGTATGTTGATAGTGTCTCATACCACTTTCTTGGAGCTTGATGCAGTCCATATAGAGCTTTATCAAGCTTGCAGACATAATCAGGATGATCTGGGTCTGCAAAGCCAGGTGGTTGTTTGATATAAACTTCTTCATCAATCACCCCATAGAGAAAAGCACATTTCACATCAAGCTGGTAGACCTTGAAATCCTTGGATGCAGCATAAGCCAGGAATATTCTTACAGCTTCAAGTCTTGCAACTGGAGCAAAGACATCAGTGTAATCAATCCCTTCTTCTTGAGTGTATCCTTGGACAACCAGTCTAGCCTTGTTCTTGATGATAATCCCTCTATCATCCTTCTTGTTCCTGAATACCCATTTGGTACCTATGACAGTCTTCCCTTGAGGAAGAGGGCATAAGTTCCACACCTTCTGTCTTCTGATTTGAAGCAGCTCATCTTGCATAGCTTCAATCCAGCTTCCATCCTTCAAAGCCTCATCAACTTTCTTCGGCTCTATCTGGGATAAGAAACAAGAATGTAGACAAACATGGCTGTCATGAGTTTGTCCTCTTGTTCTTACCCCTGAGTCAACATTTCCAATGATGTTTGTGGTGGGATGTGACTTGTGGATCCGAAGTTGAGGGATCACAGCAAGTTGGTTGGACAGATCTAAATTAGAGAAATTCTGATCTGGCAATGAGGTGTCTCCCACCACATCAGCACACTTATCAAGAGAAACTTGATCCAATGAGTGTGTGACATCATTCATGTTGTCTTCAATGGAGTGGTTATCAGCATCAAGAAATTCTTGATCACTGTCACCACCTCCAGTTCCTCCTGCATTAGAAGTTCCTTCTCCTGAATTCTGAGCCTCTGAGCTGGAATTTGAAGGCAATTCAGTTGAATCAGCAGTATTTGTCATGCTTGTGCTGATAGGAGCCTCAATTACAGGGTTAGTCACCACTGGAGCTGAAGTAGTCTTCTTGGTTGGTCTTCTCAGCTCAAATCTTGGATCAGGATCTTCTGTTGATCTGTTATCTGTAGATCCTGAAACATTCTCACAAGACTTGTTAAAAGTTGGTAACTAAATCAAGATCAAACAGCCAATCCGGACCAGAACCTTTCACACAGGGTGTGTGTTCACTGAAAGTCACATTGGCTGACTCCTCAATGATTCTAGTTCTGAGATTGTATACTCTATAAGCCTTAGCTTGAGAAAAGTATCCAACAAAGTGTCCATCATCTGATTTCTCAGCAACTTGGCTATTTGATCTTTGGTATTCAAGATGGTGCAAAGACATCCAAATGTTCTGAGAAAACCAATGAATGGTCTCCTTGTGTGCCACAGTTCATAAGGAGTCTTACCATGTGTCTCAACCACTAAAACTCTATTCTGCACATAGCAGGCTGTGTTGACAGCCTCTGCCTAGAAGGTGATAGGCAGTTTAGAGTCAGACAACATGGTTCTAACAGCTTCAATAAGTTTCCTGTTTCTCCTCTCAGCAACACCATTTTGCTGAGGAGTCCTGAGAGCACTATATTGTCTTGAAATACCTTTTTCATTACAAAATGTATCAAGGATTTGGTTTTTAAATTCAGTTTCTTGATCACATCTTATGGTCTTGACCATGTGATCAGATTGATTCTCAATTTTCAGAATGAATTTCTTTAAGATTTCAGGGGTTTCATCCTTAGTTCTAAGGAAAAACACCCAAGTGAATCTTGTGAAATCATCTGTGATCACTAAACAGTAAGAGGTCCTTCCTAGACTTATTACACTGGTGGGGCAAACAGATCCATATGTAACAAGTGTAGGGGAGTAGTGATAGAGTTCATTGCCTTTGGCTTGTGAGACACTTTGTGTTGCTTCCCTTTCAGGCATGCAACACAGTGGTCATTACTTGTAAACTCTTTCTTTGGCATTCTAGTTACCAAATCATTCTTAATCAATTTATTCATGTTTTTAAAGTTTACATGGCACATTCTTTTATGCCAAAGGAAAGACTCATCACTATTTGCTTTAGACAGAAAGCAAGAAACTTCTCCAGAGGGAGATGTTTCCTGCAGATCCATCTTGTACATGTTCCCTCTCCTGGGGGCTCTGAGCAGAATATGCTCTTGAGGAATGTCAACCCCGGGCTTGAGAACAATGCACTCATGCTCAGTAAAGAGCATGTGATGTTTTTGGTCATAAAATTAGGACACACTCAGAAGATTGTATCCAAGCTCCTTGACAAAGTTTACCTTCTCAATGCTGAGCTTACCATTTGTAACCTTGCCCCTGCCAGTAATGTAACCTCCTGCATCTCCTCCAAAAGCAACTAGTCCTCCATCAAATCTTTAAAAGTTTTGATGTAAGGACTCATTGCCTGTCATGTGCCTGGAGCAGCCACTATCAATGATCCACACATTTCTGTTTGCCTTTGGCTGTCCCTGCACAAAAAGAGATGATTTAGTTTCATTTGGAAACCCAAGCCTCATTGGTCTTGGGCTTGTTAAAATGAGTTGAAGGCAATGAAATAGTAAGTGATCCTATGTTCAGGCTCTGAGGATCATTTGTTGTTGCTGATGAAGAATCTTCAGTCACACGATCTTCCTTCATTTTCCACACCACCTTTGAAAAATTTGGCTTGACCTTCAAAGCTTCGGAAGTTTTTGCAGCTTCGGAAGATTTGGAGACTGGACCTTCAGAAGATCTTGCTTTCACTGCAGCAAGCTTCAGTACTTCGAAAGCATTCCTTTCTTCCGAGACCAAATTTTCTTCCGAAGGCAAATTTTCACTTGCCTTCTTATTCATTTTGGAGCTTCCGAAGGAAACATATTTTCCTTCTGAAGCTTTCCTTTCCTTCTTCTTCCTAGAAGCCATCTTTTTGACCATGTGGATAGGACTTTTAGGATTGTAGATGCAATCCTTAGCCGGATGGGAAGTACTACCACACATGATGCAGTCCATTTGCTTCCTTTTGGGAGTCTTCTTCTGAGAGCAAGACTGAACTTGAACACTTTCTTTCTCCAGCTTCTTCTTCACAGATGATGTAGCAATTTTCTTAGGGAAAGAATTGCTCTTGGAGGAGGATGGTTCAGGATGTGTAGCAGTGGTACATAGAAATTCGGCCTTCTCTTTGCTAGAATGAGTTGGAATTGTACTAAAACTCCTGGTACTAGAGTTTGTAGTTGATTCCTCAGCCTTTACCACTTCAAACCCTGCAGAGATGAACACTTGTTTCTGCTTGGAGTCAAAAGTGGCATTGATCTCTTAAGCCTTCTTTGAACTTCTCTTTGCTCTTCTGATCAAGTTCTTCCTCTTTGTTTTTGTCATACCAGCCTTCTTACTCTCCTCAGGAGCATGGTGACCCTTTTTGGATTGACTCTTTTCATTCATTTAATAATCATCCCTCTCCATCTCCTCTTCATTACTGGGGTCTATAGAGGGCAGCTCATCTTGACCAGTTCCACACCTTAGAGATCTTACTGATAGTAGGGTGTGTGGAGGAGCTATCTCACAAGATCCCAATCCCTGCTTATTCTGATAACAAACTTTTGCATGCAGAGATGAGGATATTATGTTCTTGAAGGTCTCTTCTTTAAGAACACATTTTTCTGCCCTGGCTTTGCTGATCACAAGCTCAGCCTGGCACTCTGTCAACTTAGTAACAAGATCTTTTATTTGAGTCTTGTAGTTTGTTTGCTTATGTTTAAGAGTTGAAATTGTTTTCTCTAAATCTGTTGTAAGCTTATAATCATTTTCAGCTCTCTTAAAATCAACTTTTAAAATGTTTAAAGACTCAATATCAGATTTATTTCTAAGTTGTAGGACCTTTATCTGTTTACTTTAACAATACATTCAGGAGAGCAAAGATATTCTAATACCTTGGCTTCATCATGGTCAGCCATGAGTGCTTGATTTGGAGAAGCATCTTCAGCTTGGAAGCTCCAGTCAAAGCCTCCTTCTTTAACAGCAACTGCAGCTTGCTATCTTGGCTTCTCATTCTGGTGCCCTCCTTCAGTGTAGTTTGGCCTGGATGATGCTTGGCCACCATTTGACTTAGGTTCCTTGCATTCTCTAGCAAAGTGTCCCATCTGGTTACAGTTGTAACACTTTACTTTGCTTTTGTCCAGCCCAAACTTGTCACTGGCTGCATTGCTAGGAAACCTTCTCCAAGTCCTTTTGTAGAACTTCTGGGCTCTATGAGTGAGAAGAGCCATCTGCTAGACTATCTCCATATATTGCAGATCATCTGGATGGATACCGTCCAGGTCTTCAAGAGTGAAGAGAAAGCTGCCTGAACTTTTATCAGTAGAGACAAAGGTTTGAGAGGAACTTGTCACTTGGAAGGGACTTCCTTGGATTTAGCTCTCTCTGGGTGTCTCTGAGAAGGTGATGAAAGGACCATTTTGTGAAGTTTCAGGGTAGTAGATAAGATGATGTTGTGGTTCTCTGCTATCCCTTTCACCCACATGAAGGGCTGAACTCTGGTGAGTATTGGAGTTACCAGATGAATTTTGCATGTTCATCTCCATCTGGTATCCACTGAGTATCCCATACAACAAAGTGAGAGTAAGGGTCTTGAGGTTTTTAGTCCTCTTAATGACCACACAGTAGTGTGTCCATTGTCTGGGAAGAGAGGACATGAACTTCCTAACAATATCCCTATTCTCAATAGTTACTCCAACATCAGCCAGAGTATCCACAATCTCAACATACCTGAAGTATTGTTGAGTCATGGTTTCACCTGTCTTGAAGGTGAAGTTTTCAAACTGCTACTTCAAAAGGTCCTTCTTGTTTTCCTTGGCTTCATTGGACCCCTCATACATCAGTTTCAGTGCATCCCATAGCTGTTTAGCGGTCTTGCACTTCTTGAAACCTCTGTAGATGGAGTTTAGAAGAGCAGTTTGGAGGGTTGTCATGGCTTTCTGATCAATATCAATCCTTTTCCAGTCTTTATCAGAAAAGTCAGCCCTCTCCTTTGGTATCATGCCACCACCAGCAGCTGCTGAAGAGGTGCATGGTACATGAGGTCCATTGACAACAAACTCCCATATCCTGGAATCTTAAGACTTGATGAAGCCTTCCATTCTTTGGCACCAAGTGTCAAAATCCTCAGGAGCAATCAGTGGGGACTTTGTCATAGTTCCAGTTTCTATATCAGCCTTAGAGATAGCTTCCATTTGAAGAGTTAAGTGATGTGTGAAGCTAAGAGGATTAAAGATGGTGAGATCTTACAATCAAGAGCCTGGATTGCTCTGATACCAAATGCAAGAATGGGTAAGGGTACTTAACACTTAGTTTCACATTGAGGAGAGATCTTAGATCACTTAACAATTCAAATAGGGAACTGATAACTTAAAACAGATGATACTAAGAACACAAGTAAATTAAAGAGACAGAACTAAGAACAACACAAGAACATAAGATTGGTTTTTAAGGATATTGTATATTGATCTCAAGTTCTTTGACAAGTGTTACAAAGCATAAAGAAATTACAAGGACCTGAGACACTTTTATACTACAACCTACAACCGTCCCTTACATGTAAATACAGTTAGGATTTGACTAATCTAGACAACAAGATCAATCTACAGTCAAAAGGCAGATTGCCTTTTAACTAGTGACTATAACATGCCATAGCTCACTGACTTTTCCTAATACAAAAAGTCTACAGGAACAAGTAAGGTAAGTTACAAACAAAAACCATTCCTACTTTTTTATAAAGCATGGAAGTTTCACCAACTTGTGTAAAGTAGGTGAACCACCAGAGCAGGTAGCGGAAAGTGTGTCAGCTTTATCAAAAGTTGATTTAGAGAAAGCATATTTTCTCTGTCCTCTGAAGAAATCAGTCTTCACAGCATCGGAAGACTTTGTCTTTGAAACTTCAAAAGATTTCATCTTTGGCTTTGAAAGATGCTGGTCTTTGGCTTCGAAAGATTTCACACTTAGAATATTTTTCTATTTTAGTGTGAAACTTCTGAAGTAACTCTTTCTAAACTGTTAGCTTCGGAAGATCTTACACTTAGACACATTTGACAGTGTAAGACTTCCAAAGCTAGTTCATCTTTGTTCCTTAGTGCATGCATGGAAGACTTGGTTGTTCTGGCTTGTTGGTTGCATCAGCCTCATAATCTTCAGATGATCTTACAAGTAATCAAACACATGTAATTATATCAAAAAATTCATAGATTCATAGATAGTAAATGCACGGATACAATGTGTAGGGTTACAATTCGTTCAACTGTTCTAACTGTTCTAGTCTGATCTTTTATGATCTCTCGTCTGTAAGTCTCCCTGCACATACATAAAATATCCTATATATACTATCAAGAACTAAGGAACTATATTTACAAATAAGTCCATATACTATGACAAAAAAACATACAAAGACAAAATGTTAATCTTCTAACAGTCTAACAATACTCCCCCTAAGATTACATTTGTCTTCTGTCTTCAAAATATTCAGTCTTCATGATCTTGAATCTTCAATCTTTAATTCTTCAATCTTCAATCTTCAAATTCTTCAATTATCAATCTCCAAAATATCTTCTGGCTCTTCTTTAACCTTGAACATCGGCTTCTCTTTGTAAAGCTCGAGTTCCTTCAACGCTTTTGCTATCGCAGACTTAAATTTACCTGCAAGAATACCTTGCTCAGGCTTTGAAGCATTAGTCTTGATTTCCATCTGGTTTATCTTCTCCAGCATCTCCTTGGATAAACCTGCAATATCAATGTTTGCATAGAATTCCAAAGGTTTTGGATAATCTTGAGAATGAACTTCTAGCACTCCTTTACTTAATATCCTCATAAACTCGATCAACTTTATATATTTCTTAACAATGTTTTCATACGCCAAAGCTTTGCGTAATGCAATTCATTCCATTGCAGCGTCCATAACTTTGATGATCGTCATAAAATACTTCTTATCGTTTTCAGCAATTTCCAAAGAAACACGTTCAAACTTTTGTGTAGACAAAAATGTTATGTAACTTGGATGTAGCAATTTAAGTTCAAACACTCCAAAAAGTGAGATCATGTCTTTATCCCAATCGTCGAGATTTCGGACAAGTTTTAACTCAAAAGTATCAACATTGTAAAACCATCTTAAATTTGGCTTTGTAGTTTGAGTTCCATCAATCACTTTAAGTCCTGGATTAGTTACTTTCTCAAAGTATTTATCACTGAATGCTTCCAAAAATTTCTCTTGTTCTTCAGCTGTATCAACACCTTTTCTTTTGCTCTTCAATGAATTGAAATATACTTTGTCTTCTTGATCACAGCGTTCTAGATATACCTCGATTCAGTAACTGTACAAAGTTTTCATGGCGACTTGCTTTGATTGGGTTAATCAAAGGCAATCTGTTTAATTCTTTCAAGTCTTGAACAGAAGTTCAATGATGCTCGAGTAAAAATGATAGACATCACATATAGCATTTACTCGTTTAATCAAAAATGCATCAAAGATTTCATCATACTTCCAAGCTACTATCTTCACTTCTTTAGTTGTGTCAGGAACAATCATTGCATTAAGCAATTCAAAAATTGATTATCCTTTTTGTAAAACATTTCGAACAAAGTCACCTGCAGTTTGAGATTTATTCCAAAGTTGTTTTTGTTCAACTGACACCTGATAAGCTTGTTTTTCATTTTCAGGAAACATCTTCATTAATTCCTTTCTTCTTTCGTGACCGCTCCTTATCAATTCCATATTTTTAATCTCTTGAGGCTTCAAAATCCTTGTTCTTTTAGTAATCTCAAGATATTGTGGGTTATCCATGTCAAGCACTATCATTCTATTTGTCTGCTTTTCAGTTTCTTGAAAACTTCTCACTAAATTTCTTAGTGATTCTGCTTGAAGTCTATTCAGCTTTTTCCTTGGATAATTCCTTGATTGCAACCATAATCTCATTGTAATAACATTCATATTTTCTGGATCTGGGTGATGTAGTTCTGAAGATGAAAGTTCTTCAACATTTATACTTTCACTGATCGGGTTCCACTCACCGTGTTCTAAAACAATCTCATTCTGATCCACTAGTGCAATGGATTCAGCAGTTATGCACTTTGCATATTCTTTATTGATTTGGGATACAGTCAACCCATCCAGAAAAACTCTGTTATATTTCATGTTAACCAAGTAGTTATACTTGTCCTCAACATCAACAGGAATATCATCTCTTATAGCCTCAACAGGAGAATAATTGACTTCTACTATATCTTCATCTTCTAACACTTCATTATACCATGCATCTTCATATTCTGAATCTAAATCCTCAAGAGCTTCAATCTTCTCTTGTGCTTCAAACTCTTGACTTTCTTGCATTTCAGCATCAGATGCAATCATTTGTGCTTTTGATGAAGATTCAGCACCAGCTGATACATCAACTTCATCAATCTTTCTCTTCTCTTTATTTACTTTAGCAATCTTTTCAACATCAATAGGAGTGACTTCAGATACAATCATAACATCAGAAGATGGAGATTTCAAGTTTTCCTTCATCTTTTTAAATTCTTCTTTCAATGCCTCATGACTTTCTTTTAACCTTTCTTCCATTAGGTCATAATCTTTCATCATTATATCAAAATTCTATATATTCTCTTCTTTTTCTCTTTCCAAGTTAGCAATCATATCTTTCTTTAACAGTTCTTCTTTTAACTTCTCATTTTCTTCTTTTAGATTCTCAATGATCTTATCCTTGTTTGAGTTTTCTTCTTTCAAGGACTCTATCAAATTTTGATCATCTTTCTCTTGTTCCTTAACCATATGCACAACAGGTTCAACAACCTCTGTGTTTTGAACATCAAAATCTAAATGCTGATAAATGTCATCATTAGAATCATCAACATTTTGAATCTCTTCTTGTTGTTCATCTACATGCTCAACTTCTTCCATAACTTCTTCAATTACTTCATTAATGATTTCATTGATTTCATTTCCACCATCATTTCCATCATCGTCATCATCAGATGTGGAACTAGAACTATCATCATCAATATTCTCATCATTACCATCATCTTCATCTGCATCAAATAACTTTAGAGGATCTACTTCAATCAGGTCATTTGGATCAACCGGTTCATCCTCAAGTAAATGAAAATGATCTTCATTTATGTTTACCTCATCTTAAGCCACATCCCTCATATAGTCAAACATTGGTACATTAGGAGCACTAGTAATCATTGCTAGTCATTTGTATGAAGTTTCTGTCATATGCTCAAGAATTAATCTTTCACCATCAACTCCATAAGCATGATAATCAGGATTGGCTTCATTTATGATCATCTGTAGGAATCTGGGATACATCAGATACTTATTTCTGATTCCTTTCTCCAAGTTAAAGACAAATCCATTCATAATCCAATGAGCCATGTTGAATCTTCTGTTTTTTGCAATGGCAACAATTGGAGATGTTATTTCAACAGAAAAAGAGTTCCAACCTGCACTTCGTTTGGACATACGGTGTTGGAATATATAACATAATAATTTCCAATGATTATACACTCTTGCTCGGAAAAATTGTTTCCACGGAAAGTTATCCGGATGACCCATTGCAATAAAAGTTTCTCTGCACTCATCAAAAGTTAATTCAGCCAAATCTTGTGCATCATTTATTCCCAGCCTGAGAGCTTCTCGAATGGCTTATTCAGATACTTCTACCATCCTTTCTGTGGAAACCACTGATTCTGCTAGTGGATCGAATATTGCAATCGTATTGTTGCAGTTTATCGAATTTGTCATGCGGAAACTCACAAACCCGTTGATGATTACAAGTGAAAATCTATTGCAAGATGAAATGTATGATGATGAATGAATGATGAACAAATTCAAGAACACATAATCATATAAATTTCATTCATTCATATGTATGATTCTCGAGGATTACAAGGGAGTTTGCAAGAACACTCTCTCACACACACTCAACCTTGATTTCTCACTCTAGTGAATGCTCTGGATTGTTTTTGATTCCTCTAATTGTTCTAATTGTTTTATGGAGTATAAATGACTACACTTAGTCATTTATACCCTTTACAAAAACAAGAAAAAATATTACAATTAAGCACAAAATGATTACACAAATATAGTTCTAAGTCTGATAAATTCTTCTGTTGCTGATGCGTGACTGCCGGGTGCTGACGTCATCAGGACAACCACTGATGTTGACTGTTGACTTTGACCACGGTTGACCAAGTTTGACCAAGTTTGACTTTGGTCAATTTTCTTCGTTTTGATCATATCTTTAGCATATTCTTCACTGTGTCGGTTTTGGTAATCATCATGAGATTCGGCACTTAGGTTTTGGTAAGTATCATCTTCAAATAGTCCAACAATACTCCCCCTAAGATGATGCTGCCAAAACCTCATGATTATCAAAACCTTTGATGTTGATTGAAGTGCAATCTTCTCCCCCTTTTTGGTAGCATCTTCTTAGAAGCTTCATAAAAAGACATTGGGAAAGGACTTTGTTTCAGCACATAAAGACTTTGGTTCGGCACTTGATGGATGTTTCATCAGCTTGATCTTCTAGTCTTGTTTTTAAGACTTGAAAATGTACCCATGTGCATACACTGTGGATTGCATAGGTAGCAATATCAGCAGCTTTATCTCAACTTTAGAAGTGAAGGAGAAGCATCAAAAATTCTTCAGACTTGACAAATACTCTCCCTCAACAAAAGCTTTGGAGGGGGAGGAACTTTTGTGTATGAGACACCAAGAGGAGGATTCTTAGTTCTCAGCAACTGGCAGGAGATCTTTGAAGGAAGCAGGAGTGTTCTCTTGACATCTTGAACTAAATAAGAAACTCAGGCATGTCGTGCAATTCATCACCTGCAAAAGTGTAAATCCTCTCGGTAGAGGTATTGCATGGAAGTTTCACTCTTAAATGAATAACACATGTAAATCTGCCATAACTAAGAAAAATGCTAAAAATGACAAATCTTTTTGGTATTTTAGATTTTTAAAAATTAAGATATACACAAGCAAGAATCCTTCAACTGCAATGAGATCATACTAATCCAAAATCCTCTACATCTAAAAATTTAAAGTTGGAATGGACATTGACAAAGAACAAAGTTGATTGTAAGTATGTTTGTCCACTTAAACTCACGCAAGGATCTATTTTCAACACTTTGTGATATTTATCATGTTTAGGTTTGATTAGATATACTAATTGAGTACCCCACACTCAGAAGTATGAAAGAATAACCCTCCTTATGAAATGCAAGATGGCACTTTATCACAACTTGAACTAGGCTACTTAGAGTATAAATTCTCATGATATGATCCATTTTAGGATTCTTTTATACTTCACTTTGGAAGTTGATCCACATTGGGATTCGTTTACCTTTGATCCTCATTGGGATTCTTTTCTTTGCCATTTTGGCATGCATCAGCACTTTTAGTGCAAGGTCAACTAGGTCTGTGCTCAGCACAACAGAAGTTTTCCTTATGTTTACTCCAGGTCTGTATTTACATACAACAAAGGAGAAATAGATGCTTTTATCAAATAGAAGTTTATAAACCATTTTTGCATGGTGTGTTTAGGTAACCACACACGTAAACACTTGGAAAAGTCATTGCTTACCAATACCCAAAGATAGTTTTGGTCCACAATGCATATTGATTTAGTTCATCACAAATATGCTTATCTTCAATCCAAGCTGAGCCAACTGACATATCAAACAAAGTCTTGTCAGTCTTTATTGATTTTGAAAAATAGATGCCAAAGATAGTAGATGGGTGTACTATCATTTCTCATGTAAATGCAGGAAGATTCAATAGAAATATTTTTAGACTTTTCTTGATTTTTTAATTTTTAGGATTTTTGTTTTTGAGAAAATAAAGAAATGGCATATGTGTTATCAATTCAATAGAGATCATCAACAGTTAGTCCATGTAGCAATGTAATCAGACTAAGCAGATGGAATGATACATCGGTTGTTTCTTGCATTGCCATCATAGTTTCTGTGAATGATTGATGTCCTACATTGAATCATGGTTAATGTCTGCTCCATTTGGCTCAGTTGCATCATAAACATCATGAGCAGGAAGAACGTTCCTGTCATGGAAGGGATCAGCCACTACTAACTTTTCTTGGGTTGGCAGGCCTCCATAACTGTCCCTATTACACTAGCAAATCAGTTAGATATTTCAACCCAGGCCATTACTGTCCTGAGCTGTCCATTAGCATTTTTATATGTGACTTGCTCGTATGTGTATGATTTTGCTTTATCTGATGATATATCAGATTCACCTCCTGAAATTGTTTTCTTTCTCCAACATTGTTTTGATTTTAAACCAACTGACTCAACTTTAGTTTGTTTAACAAAAGGAGTCTGTTTGGCTTTGGAAAATCTTTTTGTTGGTTTAGAAAATCTAGTTTGATTTTGAACGTTTTGTGGAGTTGTAGCAAAGGATCTTTATCCTTGATTATGTTTGTTTCTTCTGGGCATGTGATCATATTCATCATAAGAATTATAATTATGATGATAATAATTTGATGGATAAGATCTTTTATGATATCTATTATGCCAAGTATTATTCCTATATCTGTCATACTTATGTTGTGAGTATGACCTAGGATAATGTCTTGGTGCCCAATAATCATGAATATTATAATGTTTGAAATCATACCCATGCCGATGTGATTGAGGAGAAGAGTAGTTATGATGTCTGTTGTAGTACTCATGCTCCGATCTTGGTGAGTATGACTTTGATGTATGATAAGATCTTTGACCTCTTCTGTGTTGTGATGTTGAAGAGTTGTTGTATGAACACTCCAAAGTGTTATGATTCTCCATGTCACAATGTAAGCAGTAAGGAGTAGGTCTGGATCTTCTTTCCTTAGGCTTGAATGATGAAGATAGACTTTCTTGGAACTTTACAGCCTTTTGTTTTGTTTTTTTTTGTTGCTTTCTCTTGTGAGGACATATATATATATATCACTATCAGTGTTTTTACACTCTGAAGTGTTATGAGAATCTGAATTACATGTCTTATAGGGAATTGGTTGTTGTTTTGGAGTTTCTAATGTAGCCTTTGAGGTTGATGGTTTGTTTGGATCAGGATTAGAAGACTTGGTTTGACTTTTCTTCTTTCTTTTAGATCGTGTCTTCTTCCTCTTAACTTGTTCTTTGATTTCTTGTACCTCAGGCTTCTGTTTGTTCTTTAACTCTATCTTGATCTTTATCTTCTGTTTAGTCTTAGACAATTCTGGTTCAAGAAAACCTACTGGTTTGAATGTCTCACAGAGAACCATAGCCTTTTGTTTGTTGTCAGGCTTTGCTGCTTTGGATTTCTGTGGTTGTGTTTGTTTTAGAATGATTTCTTTAATGACATGATTAATACATGTCAATGTTTGTTTGTTTGGTTGGTTGATTTCTTCATCACTATCATTACTTGCAGAATCTCCATCTTGATCATCACAAGAATGAAAGGTTTCATTCTGTGGTGATTCTGGTTTAAGATACAGCTTTGGTGCTGTTTCAGGAGAAGTGATTTGAGTGATAGTGGATGGTTTGTCTGTTGAATGATGATCATGCATATTTAAATCTTCTTTGACTGGACTTGTCATTGAAGTTGGCATTATTATGTAGTTATCATTGTAAGGTGGAGGAACAACATGGTATGTAGTTCTAGCACTCTTCCTTTGATCTCTTTGTGCATTAAGTAGTTCTTCCAACTTGCTGGTAGTCATCTTTGAATTTTCAAGTTCAACTTCTGTTGATGCATGATCTGCTTTTGTCTTTGTTAAAGACTCAGTGAGTCTTGTAACTTGAGCTTGAAGACTAAATCTTTCTCCAAGGAGTTTTTCTACATCCTTTAGTAGAGAATTGATTTTATCTTCAAAGGCTTTATGTTGTATCTTTAATTTAGCATTTGTAGCCTTTTTTGAATTGATTGCTTGATTTAGACGCTCAATGTAATGTTGCAAGTTACTGATTGTTTTGGTTGTACTTGCTTCTGATATTTTGACTTCAGCTTTAGCCTTTGTGTTTGTTAACTTCACAGAGAGTTCAGTTGATCGAGCATTCAGCTTGTGGTTCTCTTTAAGCAATTTATCAACTTCTTTCTCTAGTGAACTGATTTGTTTTGCAGAAGTTTGTAGTTCCTCTGCATGTGAAGCCCTTTCCTCCTTTATCATGTATGATATATTGTTGCAATAATGACGATATGCCTGAACTTCATTTATGCATGCTGATGAACATAGATTGATCTTTCTGTCTTCAGGAATTTTAGGCAATGGAGGAATGTTTGAGTTGTTGGTGTTTGTGCCTTTTGCAAGCTCAGCAGTTAACTCTTCAATTTTGATTTGTTGTCAAACCATTATGTCTTGCAACTGGTTCATCTTTTGAGTTAAACTGATGTTTTGTTTATTCAATGTCTTGATTTGTTCTTGAACATTTCTTTGAGATTGTTCCATCTCTGACCTGCATTTTAACAAATCATTAGACAATGTATTGTTTGAGTTTGCAAGATCACATAAGTGTAAGTGCATCAGTTCTTTTTCAATATGATTGATGTACAACTGTATATTTGTGTTATCAAACAATGAGTTATTGTTTGATGTACTGCTGATGTTTGGTTGTTTGCAGCTCTTGTTGAATTTGCTGCTGTTGTTTGGTTGTTTGCAGCTTTGTTTGCTTTGTTTGAATTCTTGAAACCTCTTTCTACCTGCAGCAAGAAAGATATCTCGGTTTCTTGAAACACGAGTGTCAGTGTATGATGTTAAATTTTCTATTTTGTTTGATCAACACAAATGATTTGAAAATTTGTGTTGTGTTTTAAATCAAAATCAAATTTGAATTTTAATGAAATCTAAAGAACGTCGAAACTCAATTTAATTAGATCGGCTTAATTAAAGAGTTAACTTTTTTCAATTATAATTTAGTTAAGCTCAATTAATATTAATCAAGCTTAATTAAAAAATAATAAAATTTGGATCGTATCAATTGAAGTTAAATGATTTTGTGATTTGATTTATTTCTTTGAAAGTATATATATCTTGATCAACTTGGAAGTCAAAATGAAGTTCTAAAAATCTTCCGAAAAGAACTTTTAAAAGATTTTCACAATAAAAAGCTTCCGAATTAACAAAACTTTTGAGAAAAATCTTTAAACATTTCTCAAAATTTAAAACTTCCAAAGCAAAGATGGACTTTCGAGGCCAAAATTTGTCAAAAGAAAAACTTTCTTTGTTTGTTTGTTTTAAAACACACTTCCGAAGCTTTATGTTGTTTGATTAAAAGAAAAGCTTCAAAACTTCCGAACTTTGAAATTGTTTGTTTTAATAAAAGAAAATATATATATATATAAAAAAATTATATTTTGCTGCTCAAAATAAAAATAGATGTCAAAATTGAAGCACTTTAGAACCGACTCCTAGTTTGGTAGAAACTTCCACTGCCCTCTTTCCCAATTCTCTCGACTTCTCTGTTTCTCTTTCAATCAAATTCAACCTGGTGAATCAAAAACAAGGATTTTCGAAGTGAAAGAGGAATCAATTGATGGTGTTCGATGGATGGTTGATGGTTGCGGTCGATTGGTGTGTACACTGATGGTTGCGGTTGATTGGTGATCAATCGACCGAAGCTGTTGATTGGGGTTCACGGTCGATGGGGGTTGTTGGTTGGGGATTTGGTGTTCGATCGACAGGGGATGGTTGTTCTTTTGTTCTGATTAAAGGTCGACCGAGGATGTTGAGTCGATTGTTGAATTGGGGGGAGTCGGTTGATGGTGGTTGTGTCCGCTGTGAAGCTGCTTGTTGTCCGCTGTGAACAAAAGAGGTACGTCCGCTGTGGACTTCAACTTGGTGTCCGCTTCAGATTTAAATTCGTCCGCTGTGGATTAAGGACTTGTTGATTTTCATCAGTTCATCCGCGGTTAAACGAGTTCATCCGCTGTGAAACTATTCTTGTTGAATTTCATAACATCAGCTGTGTGCATTTGGTTGCAAATGTTACGAAGATTTTCAGCTGGAGAATTAAAACATCAGCTATAGAATTATCTCATTAGCTGCGTATGACAGAACACTTAGTTAAAAATCAACTGCATAATATGTATGATTTTGTAATCTTGATTATGAATGAAAATTCATTTTCAAATTCACCACTTGTTTTATGTATGTTTGTTGAATGATTTTGAATGATTCTTGAATGAATGTATGATGAACAATGAATCAAAAACAAGATTAAATCATGTATTTGACTGATTTTTTATTTCAAAACAGTTTGATTTTGAAAAGTCAAACTTCATGTTCTTGAATAAACTAACTTTTGATTCTTGGATTTCTGATGGAATTGGGTGAAATCAAAGGTTATAATAGCTGTAGATAAGTTATTTTAAGCTAAAACAACAATCAATTTCATATAATTATCATCTAAACTCGGATTTAGATGATAAACCTATAAAGAACACAATGAAGAACAAAAACCCAGATCTAAGAATCAATGATCAAAATGTATGATTTGGATGATGTGAATGATAAACGAACCTTAGATTTGATGTTTCTAAGCTAAAACCACTATCAATTTCAGTTAAACGACATCAGATTCGTGATTTTTGATGATTTTTCACCAAGAACAGTAAATTTTTCTCAAGAACACAAAATTTTCAAAAATCTTCAAATTCAAGAGATGTGTTTATCCAATTGATATGAAACTTTGCAGATGTGTTAGTTATCACAAACTAAAGCTATTAGAAGCTTAAATTCGATCAAACAACATCAAAATCAAAATTTCATGTTCATGAGCATTTGAAGACTTGAAGAACAAGTTTGCTTAAATCTTTAAATTAGTGGCTCAAATGAACTTCAATTGATATGATAACTTGCAGATCTTCACGAAATAACAAATCTAAGCTAATAGTAGCTTGATTTCATCAAAAAAACAACAACAATTTGCAGATCAAACTTGTGGTTCAAATTTTTGAGAAAAATTTGAAGAACAAGGAGCCAAGGCTCTGATACCAATTGTGGAAACCACTGATTCTGCTAGTGGATCGAATATTATAATCGTATTGTTGCCGTTTATCGTATTTGTGATGCGGAAACTCACAAACCCGTTGATGATTTCAAATGAAGATCTATTGTAAGATGAAATGTATGATGATGAATGAATGATGAACAAATTCAAGAACACATAATCATATAAATTTCATTCATTCATATGTATGATTCTAGAGGATTACAAGGGAGTTTGCAAGAATACTCTCTCGCACACACTCAACCTTGATTTCTTACTCTAGTGAATGCTCTGGATTGTTTTTGATTCCTCTAATTGTTCTAATTGTTTTATGGAGTATAAATGACTACATTTAGTCATTTATACCCTTTACAAAAACAAAAAAAATATTACATTTAAACACAAAATGATTATACAAATATAGTTCTAAGTCTGATAAATTCTTCTGTTGCTGATGCATGACTGCCGGATGCTGACGTCATCGGGACGACCGCTGATTTTGACTGTTGACTTTGACCACGGTTGACCAAGTTTGACCAAGTTTGACTTTGGTCAATTTTCTTCGTTTTGATCATATCTTTAGCATATTCTTCACCGTGTTGGTTTTGGTAATCATCATGAGATTCGGCACTTAGGTTTTAGTAAGTATCATCTTCAAATAGTCTAACACTTTCATTAGTAATAAAATCTCGATCAACTTTTCTACCTTCTTCATCTATCTCCACATTAGCAGTGTTCCAAAACTTCTTAATCAGTCTAGCATAGATGATTGGTTGGTAACACATAGCATAAACATACTTCGTCCTTAACAGAAATCTGATCATTTCTTCATAGCCAATGGCATCTCGAGCATCTTCGTTAAGAAAAGCAGCTACATTATGCTTTGGTTCAAACTTAAGCTCATCCATCTGTATGCATAAAACAAAGAAATTTAGTCACATTTGAATTTGCAAAACTTAAAAACAAATTGTGATTTATCAATTTTGAACCAAAACACTTAAAAAAATTTCTAAGTGTTTAGATATATCTCATTACATGAACAAGAGTATATTGGTTACAAGTTTGATTTACACAATTCATACTAATCAAGTAATGCATTATGTGTCTTGAACTTTGATTAGATTTCATTGAATTAGCATTTTTTAAACTTTCAAACTTAACCTTTTTTTAAAAAAAAATTCTAAGTGTTCAACATACTCTGTCAAGAGCAGATTGCATTCAAGTTCATGTTTGAATGATTTAAACACACCAATATGTTCGAGAACATGTGTATATCATCATTCAATGTCCAATTTCAGTTGATTGTTCGTATTATATTCACAAATTTTAGTTTTTCATTCGACTAGGGTTCATACGCCTACACAGATCTAAAACGCCCAGTTAAATTCGAAATGTAAACTTGAAATCTGATTAATATGATCTCGAAATGAAGTTTAGATTTAGCGTATCTACCTATGAATCAACATTATTTACACCAAACAATCAGAATTTATGAACTGAGTGTATCTGGTGAATGAGAGTCGAGAGTGTTTATTAGAGAATATGAGTGAATGAATGAAAAAATCACAAGTGTTGAATATATATATATATATAAGTGAGATTTTAGGCGCATGAGCACTGTTTATACGCATGAGGTCAGGCGTATTAGCACTATTCAGTGGTATGAGACTAAATTTCACTAAGTTTTTCAGGCGCATGAGCATTGTTTGTACGCATAAGGTATAGACGCATGGGCACTGTTTAGGCGCTTTGGCACTGTTCAGGCGCATGTGACTAGATGAAACGCCTAACACTTGGTAATTTTTCACTTCAAACGTCTAACCCTTGGAAGTCTGATACTGTTTAGGCGCATGATCATAAGATGATACGCCCAACACTTAACCAAAAATTTCAGACATATGACAACTGTTTAGGCGCATGAGCTTGAATGAAACGCCCAACACTTGTGCAAATTTCTGAAAAATCACCATACTCCTGAATTGGACTTGGGAGAACTGTTCAGGCGCATGAGGATACTTCCATAAGTCTTGACATTTGTAATATTTCTCATCATCCATTTGAACACTATTTAAACACATTAGCACTGTTCACACTCAACTTTCAACACTTAGTCAAAATTGTTTGACTAACACTCAAATTTTCATTAATGACCCTCAATTTTAACATTTTTGACATTCAAAATTTTTAATTTTTTTTGGTTTTTGACCATTATTTTATTTCAAAAAAAAAAATTTAAAAATTAATTTCCCGTCATTTTAGTCTCTATTTAATTTTTACAAATGATCTCATTTTGTTTACAAGAAGCTTTTCCACTGAATTTGAATTCTTTTTCAGGTTCATTTTTATATCATATCAAACACACATATGCTTGAAATTTCAGCTTCATCCTTTCATCCAAAACACTTTATTTTTGATTTTTCACTTTTTGAAAATCAATTATTTTCTTTTTTTCATTTTTTACTCCCCCTAAACTTTTAAGTTTACAAACTTAGAAGTTTCTTTGATTTTGCAAGAAGAGAAAACTAATCATTATCAACATGTCTGCACATATAAAATCATACAAAAAATCAAAATTAAAGCAGAATAAAAATCTACTATATACAATTGAATCACATGCCTGCAGTGAGATCATATCAGCTAAGATCAACATATTAAAATAAAATAAAATGATGGATAGTCATAGACAGTGATTAAATCCTGATTAAGTGTGTTCCAGGTCAGCATTTCTACAGCAAAGGAGACACGGGATCTAAGAACAGAAAATGAGTGCTTTTAGCAAGATACTCAGGACACTTACTTTTTTAATTCTTGGATTTATTAAGGTACGATTAGATATGATAGTATGTAAGTCACAATTAGACTTAGAGAGTTCAACTCTCATAAAGATCTGCAAGAAATCATCTTTCTCAACTTGTTAACCTGACATATACTTATAACCAGATCTCATGTTGAGACTATGTACATTGGCATCTTATGCATCAAGTGAGAATATCCAGGTCTGTATTTACTTACAACAAAGGATATCTCGTCACTTCAGGTCTGAGATGACTCATAACAAAGAAGTGATTAGATGCTTTAAATTAATAGAGCTTAATGGTTATTCATATCGCCACCAGGTGTGAGATTATGACTTAACAAGCAATCAATTTGTGAAGTCAACACTACTCATTGGTACTAAAATGGACAAACATGAATGCATGAGTGATTTAGTTTGATCACAAGAATTTACTTTTTCAGTATAATTGCATGAGTTTACCTGCACATCATATCTTATCACGTCAGACTTTAGAAGTGAGTGAAGTATGCAACTGATCATAACTAATGTATCTATCATTTCTCACAAATTGCAAAGACAGATTCAGTCCTAAACACTTAACTAACAAGAAAAACTCTATTTTTGTGTTTTGTTCTATATTTTTCTGTTTGATTTTGCAATTTTCTATTTTTGTATTTGCTTTTTTATTTTCTATTGAACATACACACACAATATATACAATCAGGCAGTTAACTTTGACAGTTTCTCTACATTCAAGATTAAGCTAAGGAAGGGTTCTTATCATTTTTAATGAATCAAACAACTGAATTAAACTCAAAACCAATGTTTAAACATGATTAATAAGTCCAATTGACTCGACCAAATATTCAAATCGACCTGGTAAAAAGGCTTTTGTAAATAGGTCAGCCAACTATTTTTCAGTTGCGATTTGAATCAAAATGATTAAACCTTTTTCAGAGTTATCTCTGAGAAAATGATATCGAATTTCGATATGTTTTGTTTTTGAGTGCTGGACAGGATTACCTGTAATAAACATAGCAGCAGTGTTATCAATGTAAATAGGGGATTTAAGAAAATTGAACCCGTAATCCAGCAGTTGGTTTTGTAACCAAAGGATTTGAGAACATCCTGCTGATGCAGCAATGTACTCAGCTTCTGCGGTTGAAACAAAGACATTTGTTTGTTTCTTGCATTGCCATGAGACTAATCTGGGACCTAAAAATTGACAACAACCTGTCGTAGATTTACGATCTTGGCAACATCCCCCATAATCACTATCTGTATGTCCATGTAACTCGAAGTTTCCTTCATAAGGATACCATAGCCCTAAAGCCGGTTTTCCTTTGAGATACCTGAATATTCGTTTAACAGCAATTAAGTGAGATTCCTTCGGGTCAGATTGATACCTGGCACAGACACAAACAACATACATTATATCAGGTCTAGTTGCAGTAAGATGCATCAAAGATCCGATCATAGATCTGTATAAAGTTTGGTCAACTGATTTTCCTTTAGAATCAGGTTCAATCTTGGTATTTACGTCAGCTGGAGTTTTGATAGATTGACAATCTTGCAGTTTAAATTTCTTCAAGAGTTTATCAACGAATTTCTCTTGATTGATAAAAATTCCATTTGCAGACTGCTTCACTTGAAGACCAAGGAAAAACTTTATTTCTCCCATAGAACTCATTTGAAAACAAGACTTCATGATTTCTTCAAATTCATTGCATAACTTTGGACTTGTAGAACCAAATATGATATCATCAACATACACTTGAACACATAAGAGATCATCAACATCCTTCTTAATAAACAAAGTAGGATCGATTTTCCCTCGCGTGTATCCATGTTGGATCAAATGTTGTGATAACGTTTCATACCAAATTCTAGGAGCTTGATGTAGACCATATAATGCTTTGCTAAGCTTGTACACACGATGAGGATATTCTAAATCTTCAAAACCTGGAGGTTGCTTGACATACACATCATCGGTGATTGGTCCATATAAGAAAGCACCTTTAACGTCCATTTGATACACCTTGAATTTCATGAATGATGCATAAGCCAGGAAGACACGAATTGATTCAAGTCTTGCAACTGGAGCAAATACTTCATTATAATCTATTCCTTCTTCTTGGGTGTAACCTTGTGCAACGAGTCTCATTTTGTTATGAACAACAATTCCCCGATCATTTGTTTTGTTTCTAAACAACCATTTTATGCCTATGGCATTTTCTCCTTCAGGTAAATCCACAAGCTTCCACACTTCTTGTTTACGAAATTGCAATAACTCTTCTTGCATTGCTTCAATCCAACTATTGTCCTTTAACGCTTCAATGATGTTTTTAGGAACAATTTGAGATTGAAAACACGAGTATAAGTAGAGATTTGCTTGTTTTGAATGACTTCTCATTGTTCTCTTATTCAATGGAGTGATAATCTTAGATGTAGGATGATTCTTGTGAACACGAGATGATGGAATCTCATTCACTTGAACATGAACATCTAGATTGAAATTAGGAACTTGAGTCGGTGAGTTGATAAAGTAATCAAGATTATCTGTAACAACTACATCATCATAGATCGATGACATTTCGGACTCAGGTTGTATAATTTCAGGACCATCATTAGGAATAGGTTGTGAAACATTAGTATTTTCAGACAAGGAATGTTCTTGAGCTTGTTGAGATTGATCATGATTTTTAGACTGAAATATAGGATCTTTCACAAAAGAGAAAAATGGATAATCTGGGCTTGAGTCATCCATATCATCAAAATCAGAATCATCGCTGAATGATCCGAGATCTCCCTCTTGTTTCTTCTTCTGACCTGTAGATTCAAACAAGTTAGAATTGAAAAAGTTTGACAAAGAATCTAAATCAAATAACCAAGCTAGACTATTTGCAACTGATGGAAAAGAGTTTTCAAGAAATTTAACGTTGAAAGTTTCAAGGATAACATTTGTCCTAGAGTTATAAACTCTAAAAGCTTTTGAAACCAAAGAATATCCAACGAAAAATCCTTCATCAGATTTTGCATCAAATTTTCCTAGCTGATCATTTGAATTTAAAATCAAAACTGGACAACCAAAAGATTTAAGAAAATCTATATTAGGTTTCCTGCCAAACATCATCTCATAAGGAGTTTTCAGTTTATCTTTCACAATCAATGAACAATTCTGCACAAAACACACTGTGGATATGGCTTCATCCCAGAAAGTGATTGGAATTTTGGCATCTACTAACATAGACCGTGCTGCTTCAATCAAAGTTCTGTTTTTCCTTTCAGCAACTCCATTTTGTTGTGGAGTTCTAGGAGCACTGAACTGACGAGCAATACCTTTTTCTGCACAAAATCTATCAATATTAGCATTTTTAAATTTCGTTCCATTATCACTTCTAATTATTTTCACCTTTTGTTCTAATTGATTTTCTACTTTAATGATGAATTCTTTTAATAATTCAGCCATTTCAAATTTAGCATGCAAAAAGAAAACCCAAGAAAATCTTGTAAAGTCATCAATGATAACTAAACAGTAAGATTTCTTTCCAATACTTCGAACATTTGTTGGTCTGAATAGGTACACGTGCAACATCTGGAGAGGTTTGGAATTTGAGTTTATCAGCTTGGGCTTATAAGATGCTCTGTGTTGCTTTCTTTTTAAACATGCTGAGCAGAGATCAGTTGTGGCAAACTTCTTTATTGGAAGACCTACAACATGATTTCCTGATACAAGCTTGTTCATGTTCTTGAAGTTGGAATGCCCAATACGTCTATCCCATAACTGACTTTCATCATTTGATGCTTGAGCAATTAGGCATGTTGTTTCCGTAAAAGGATCAACTTGAGACATATCTAATTTGTATACATCTCGATCTCGGACAGCTTTAACAACTACCCATTCTTTGCTAATCTGAAAACCTGGCTTCAAAATATAACAGAACGAATCATCAAAAAGAACTGAGTAAGATTTGTCACAAATTTGGAAGACACTTAAAAGATTAAAGTTCAAGTGTGAGCAATAGTTGACTTTTTCAAAGCTAATAATCCCATTGGACACCGTTCCTTCGCCTGTAATCTTACCACCTGCATCACCTCCAAATGCAACATGTGTACCATCTTTTAACTTAAATTCTTGAAGCAAGGCATGGTTGCCTGTCATATGCCGGCTACACCCACTATCAACATACCATGTGTTAATAGGTCTTCTCGGGCGTACCTGCATTTCAAAAAGAATTAAGTTGAGTTATCAACCTAAGCCGAGATGCTCTTCAGCTTGCTAAATTTATCAACAATGGTAAACTGTTTAAAGTGAAGCTTTTTCAAATCAGGCTTATTGTTAACAAATTTACCAATTTCGTTTCTTACAACTTTTTGATTATCTTTGATTTGTTTTGTCCTTAACACATTGTAACATTTTTCAAGATCATTATCGAGATATTTCAAATTATCAGATAAAAAATTTTGTTTACCAAACTTCCCACTATTCATTCTAACAGATCATAGAATGAATTTTCCTTGATTATACTGCTTTGGTTTTTTAGCATAAGAATCATCATAAACAAAATCATTTCTTTGAAAGATCTCAAGCCAAAGGAAGGTTGTTTTGTCAATTTTTTAAAACCAAAACTTTGATTTCTTTGAAATTGTGGATTGACATATCCATTCCTTAATTGTGGATTAACATATCCATTCCTAGGTGAGTTCTTTCTAAAGTAACAATTTTTAGTTTTGTGAGTTCTTTCATCACAATAGGTACAATATTTTTTGAAATAACAATCAGCTGTTGAATGATTTTTCATATCATAAATATGACAGTACCTGTTAAAAAAACATTCTTCAGTCTTATGATTGTACATATCATATATATCACAGTACCTTTGTTGAAATTTAACCATCTGTTGATTAACTTTTGATGTGGAGGCCACATTTGATCCTTGTTTTGATTTAGGAGTTGAAAAGTTAATCTGTTGTTTTTGATTTAAAAGTTTGTTCTTTTGAAATTTGGGTATTGCCTTTTGCTCATTAAAACCATTTCTTGACTCTTTAGATACAAATCTTTTATTAACAGCGGAAGACTTAGGAACTAAACCTGTTTTCAGATCAGAGTTAGATTTGTTCTTTGAGTTAGATTTGATTTCTGAAATTTTATTCATGTCAAAAGTACCCGCAGATACAAACTTTATTGGTTTAAACTGATTAGTTTGATTTGTTCTTTCAGTTTGATTGTTTTGAGAAGAGTTAGATTTAGCATTTTTCTTTCTTCTTCTTTGATTTCTTGATCTTGATGATTTCTGTTTACTTTGGGATTGAACATCTTCAGTTGACGACTCTTTTGCATTTTCTTTATCTTTTTGTTCTTTTTGCCATTTAATGAAATCAGGATTGTTTAAGCCGTAGGAAAATGAATCTTCAGATGTTACTTCATCTAGTTTTGCTTTCTCTTTATTCTTTGAGTTTTGTTTGTCATTCTTTACTATCACTTCTTCAATAACAGACTCTTTTCGAACAAAAATTTTCTTAGTCTTTGGACGTGGTTCATAAGATTTTACTTTTATAGGATGACCAGTTTTAATCTTCTCTGAATCTTGTTCTTCAAATATCTCAATATTTGTTTTCTCTTCATCACTATCAGAATTCTTTTTCTTATTTTGGAATGCTCTTAGCTTAGCTTTGTTTTCAGGTGAGTGATCATGCGTGTTGAAGTTTTTTGGTAATGTGTTTGTGATGGATTTAGGCATTGGTTCATGTGTAAAACCTAAACCTGCTTTTTGTTTGTCTTTTCTCTCACTTACCAGTTGTTCTACAATTGTTTTTGAACTTCTAACTTTTGCAAGATCAACCTGTGTTGTAGCATGTGCTATTTTCTCTTCTTCTAAATTCTTTGTCATTTCATCAAGTTGTTTTGTAATAATTTCCAGTTCTTTCAAAGTTTTATTCCATGATGTTTGTAGAGAGAGGATCTTTTCATCAGATATTTTGTGATCGTTTTTAAGTTTGTTATGCATTACTTCCTTTTGTTTGAGCTTGTCACATATTTTATATGAATAAGTTCTGTAGTACTCTATTTGTTCAAAACAGGCTTTAGTGCACATTTTTTCTCTTACTTCAACTGGAATTTCAGGATATTTTGAGAAAGAAGTCTTAGAGTTAGAAGATGAATTTTCAACCTTTGGTTGATCTGACTGTGCCATTAGTGCAACTTCTTCTGAATCCTCTATAGGATCAGATTTATCACTCCAGTCATACTCTTCTTCTTCATTTTCTGAGTTATCTTCAGCCTTAGGATCACTGTCTTCTGACCAATTTTCAGTTTGAATTTATGCAACAAGAGATAAACTAGAGGTTAGATCAGCTGTAAATTGTTTAGCATAAGCACTCCAGTCATATCCATCTTTAATGCTAACAACTAGAGCTTTCTTTGTCTCTTCAGATGCTTTTGATTCATCCTTAAGTTCTGGCATAGGAAGACTCTGATAAGGCTTTTGAAATGTCTTTTGAGACTGCTTATGATATCTTTGACTGCTAGAACCTGCTTGACCATTTCCTCCTTGTTTTCTGGGAGCTTTACATTCCCTCGAGAAATGACCATAGCTGTTACAGTTGAAACACCTTGACTTTGATTTGTCAAAGCCAACGGTTTTGTTAGCACTTGGCTTGTAGTTCCTGTTAACATAAGAGGATGTTAATAACATCTTTAACTTTGCTAGTTTTTGCATAAAGTGAAGATGGAGTCTCAGTTTGAGGTTTAGGAGTTTGAGTTTTAGAAGGAGACTAAGATTGAGGTTGATTTGCATAAACAGGAGCACTTGTATAAGAAGAATCTGTAAAGAAACCAACTCCGACGAACAAATCACCCTCTTCTTCTGGAGATTTATCATCTTTGGCCAGAAAAGCATTCTCCACTGTGTTAGCTGGAGATGCAACATACTTGTACTGAGACATTGAAGCAGCTCTATCATTGTTTCTTGAGCTTTCATCAATCTCAACTTAGATCTTTTAGATCATTTTTGATACCAGCAGTTGACATCTCAGTAGTTAGTTGCACAAATCTGTTCATCATTTGATTTATTGTTTCACCAGAGAGATGCTCAAACAACTCTAACTGCCTCTTAAGTTTTTGCTTTTTAAGATCTTGTATCTCTTTTCCTCCTTCACATATGATTTTCAAAGCTTTGTACATAGTGTACCCAGTTTGATAACCATCAAGTCTAGTCAACACTTCCAATGGTAATCCTTTACACATCAATAAATAAGCTTTGATATCATTCTTCACTTTCCTTAAGTCATCACCTCGCAGATCATCTTTAGGATAAGGTTCTTGAGAGTCTTTTGTGTAAATAAATCCTCTATCAGGACCATCAGATGTAAACAGGATATGAGGTCCTTTCTCTATTGACTTCCACAAGTCACTGTCAATAGAATTTAGATGATGCTTCAGTCTTAAAGACCAATTTTTTGAAATCGGTCTTTAGCTTTGGAACCCTATTCTCAGAATCTTCAGACTTAACCATTTTGTATTTTTGAATTTAAGAAAAAGACTTGTTTTTGTTGTTTCTAAGTTTTGAATTAAAAACTATGAAATGAAAATATTTTTGGATTTTAGTTTCTAAAAAAATTTCCAAGTGTAAACTGATAAGTCTAAAAGCTGATGCGCTTGAATAGTTGATAAGCGCCTGCATAGTAGTGAAACACCTAAAAAGTTCTCAAACACCTGACTTTGAAGTAGAAACGCCCAAGGGAATGCCTTAGTAGAATGCTGAAAAACGTCCAACTTGTAATGCGCTTGAACAGGTGTAAAACGCCCAAACAGTTATCAAGCGCCTAGGGTATAAAACGCCCAAACAGTTGTAAAGCGCCTAAACAGTTGAAATGCGCCTAGAATTACTTTGTTTCTGCAAAGTCACCAAGTGTCCAAACAGTCTCAAAACGTCTCAACAGTGGTCAAACACCTAATCTGAAACGTCTACACAGTATCAAAATGCCCAAATAGTGGAAATGCGCCTAGATACTTAAACAATTTTCAGTAGTTTTCAACCATAATGCGCCTTATTCATCAGCTTCAACGAACTCAGATCTTATGAAAATCTTTAAAACTTGATTGATTGATCTAAAACTTCCAATTTGGCAGTAATTAGATCGATTAACAATCCTTAATCCTCAATTTGCTCAAACAACAACAACAAATCAGTATTCTGATTGAATTTCAGTCCGAATGTGAAGAACGAAGTTCGAACACTAATTCAATCAATTTCTCAGATTTGAACGAATTGAACACAAAATTATGATTCAAATCATGTTTCTATTGATGAAACACAACTAAATCAACAATTAATTGATCAAATTGCAATCAATCACAGATTTCAAGTGATACAAAGAGCTCAAAATTGTCGATAAGCTCTGATTACTGAACCAAAGGCTCTGATACCAATTGATCGGTTCAAAAGGATCGAATTCAAACTCATGCAATTATATCAAAAAATTCATAGATTCATTGATAGTAAATGCACAGATACAATGTGTAGGGTTACAATTCGTTCAATTGTTCTAACTGTTCCAGTCTGATCTTTTCTGATCTCTCATCTGTTAGTCTCCCTGCATATACATAAAATATCCTATATATACTATCAAGAACTAAGGAACATATATTTACAAATAAGTCCCCATACTATGACAAAAAAACATACAAAGACAAAATGTTAATCTTCTAAGAATCTAACAATTTTGTTTATTAATAATTAATTAAATTAATCAAATCAATTGGTTTAGAAGTCGATAGAGGTTTAGTAACGAAACCGCCAAACGTGTCTCTAGGGTTCGATATCCAGACTTACCTAAATTTTACTATATCACGACCGGTACACTTGTCGTTTGTGTGAAGTTTAGTTAGGAATTTCCTTTTTAAAACTAAATTGTGAAAATCATTTTTATAATAATTTAATATATATATTTTCACACATCAGCCGCTGAGGATACCATACAGCTCTGTAAGAGTAAGGGTGGAGAGGTTCTTAGTTCTCTTAATGGCCACACAGTAGTGAGTCCATTGTCTAGGAAGAGAGAACATGAACTTTCTCACAATTTCCCTATTCTCAAGCTTGACTCCAATATCCATGAGAGTATCCACAATCTCAACATACATGAAGTATTATTAAGTCATAGTTTCATCTGTCTTGTAGGTGAAGTTCTCAAACTACTGCTTCATGAGGTCCTTGTTTTCTTTAACCTCATCAGACCCCTCATACATGAGCTTCAGTGCATCCTAGAGTTGCTTAGCAGTTTTGCGCTTCTTGAAGCCTCTGTATATATAGTTAGGAAAAGTTGTTTGAAGAGTGGTCATGGCCTTCTGATCTATGTCTATCTTCTTCCAATCTTTTTCAAAATAGTCAGCCACTTTCTTTGGTATCATCCCACCACCAGTAGTAGCTGAAATGGTGCTTGGGATGTGAGGTCCTGTGATGATAGATCTCCACATCCTGCTATCTTGAGACTTGATGAACCCTTCCATACGTTGGCACCAAGTATCAAGGTGATCAGTGGAGACTTTTTCATAGTACCGGTTTCCATATCAGCTTTTAAAAGAGCTGCCATTTGAGTTGGTAAGTGTATTGTGAAAATGAAGGTATTAAAGATGGTGAGATCTTACAATTAAGAGCTTGAAATGCTCTGATACCAATTGCAAGACTGAGGCAGACAGGTCTATGCAATAGTTTCATAATTGTTTGGAGAGAGTCAGAACACTTAGCAGATCAAATAGGGAACCGGCTTAAAGATGAAACAAAGAACACAAGTAACAGAACAAGAACACAATAATATGGTTTTCAAGAATGTTGTATATTGCTCTCAAGTTCTTTTACAAAGTGTTACAAAGCTTAGAATCAAATGAAAAGTACTTGAGACACTTTATACTACATCCTACGGCCGTCCATACTTTGAAGGCCAGCTGGAAACACTAATCTAGACAACAAGATCAATGTAGATTCAAAAGGCAGATTGCCTTTTGACTGGTGACTATGACATGCCATAGCTCACATCCTAATATATTACAAAAAGAATAAAAGTACAAGAGTGAAAAGTTACAGTCTCTAAGACCATGTTGTACAGTTGACAAAAGTATGGATGTTTTACCAACTTGTATAAGTTGGTAAGTCTTCAAAGATAGCAGCGAAAAGTGGTTCAGCTTTTGTCAAAATTAAGTCAGAGAAAACATGTCTTCTCTGTCTTTGGAAGAAATCAGTCCCTTGGCTTCGGAAGACTTTGTCTTGAAACTTTGAAAGACTTCATCTTTGGCTTTGGAAGAAGTTTTCTTTTGGCTTCGAAAGATTTGATGCTTAGTGTAATTCATTGCGTTATATCAAATCTTCCAAAGTAACTTCCTTGTACTTTACATGTGCACGCTGAGAGCTCTTTGGTTGCATCAATCTTTAAGTGTAATCCTTACAGTAGGTATGAATGAACTAAGGATATGAAAGAAAACAAGTGGGATGTTTCATAACAGAAGTTTGAGAACTTCAGTTTCATTAAAGAAGAAGGCATGAAAACAACATATCTTTGATATGCTAAACTAATTATTTCCTTGTTAGAAGATGGAGAAAAAATGGACAATAATGACATCATAAGGATGTTTATGTGGTCATTGCCAAATATGTGGACTGTCTATATAATTTTCATCAGAAGAACTGAACATTTGAAAACTCTACAGTTAGAAGAGCTCTATGGTATGCTTAGTATACTAGATGGATATAGATACTGAAGATCTAGCAGTCCCCACTCAATCCATATCTACTACTTTGTTAGCTCCCATCAACCAATCAGCGACTACTATGCACCAATACTCCTATTAGCAAGCTTAAGTGATGTCCTATTAGACAGTAGTCATGTCACACAAAATCTCACTGATTACATATCTAGAATCTTCTACTTAAGCTTCAACTCCAATCACTCCTTTTAGAATCTAGAAAAACATCTACCTGCTCCCTTTCGTACTAAAGTAATAGTCATGGAGCTTTTATATCATGAGGAACCGACTAATTCTAAATTTCTAAAAAAGACCTTGAATGCATTCACCCTGATAACATTGAAGAAATGGACATTAACTATCACACTACAATGATTCCTTTCAAAGCTAAGTAATTTCAATAAAGAACTGGTATAAGATTTTAAAAGCAAAGAATATTAAACTTTGGTCAAGATAAGAGCAAAATCAAATGCTTCGTCATTTCTCCATGAAATGCAAAGCAAAAACAACTAAGCTTTATAAAAATGCAAACATTTAAAAAATGTTTTTAATAGCTTAATTAAAAGTGAATTCTATAATATTTTCTTTAAAAATTAAAGTCTTTATCAATAAATAGAGTAAATTACACTTTGCGTCCTTTAGGTTTATAGCAAATTCAGATTTCTTACTTAAACTAAAAAAATTACAATACACATCTTTAATGAATAAATTCATCCTTTCCTCTAAAGGAAGTTAATTTCAACTGTTAAGTCAGATCATGTGTCTTACATGTGAGGGTAAATTGGTCTTTTTGTTCTTATTAATAAAAAAATAAAATATTAATTAAATTATCCCACCCCATCCCACTCAACCCCACTCTTAATACTATTTCTCTCTACTCTCTCTTTACACAAAACACCACCGTCTAAAACTAAAACCACCACCACCTCTGCCACCATAAAACCACTACCAAACACATCGTTGCCCTGATAAAACAACCACCAAAACCACCTCTATCACCAGAAAACAACCACCAAAACCACCTATGTTACCATAAGACCACCATCAAAACCACATATACCATCGTAAAACCACTATAAGTGCCACTATAAAACCACCACAACCTCTGCCAAAACCACAACCACCAAAACCATATTTCCTACCATAAAACAACCACCACCAACAAAACCACCTTTCCCACCATAAAAAAACCACCTCTGTAACCATAAAACCACCACCAAAACCATCGTTCCACCTACAATGATTCAGCCACTGTCTTCTTCATCCCGGCGACCGACACCCTACAACCACCATAGATCTGCTCACCTACGATGTCATGGCATTTGTAGATCTGCTTCTATCGTGAACTTTCTCTTCCGCAATCTCTGTCACACCCTCAATTTCCATGTGCAGGGTTTTACCACGAGGCGTGTGAACATACCAGGATCTAAGTTATTAATTACTCAGAACGACACTATATAAAACATTCAAAACAAAACCAGAGTTTAAAACTTTAAAACTGTGCGGAAGCGTTTTGTAAATACGTCAAACCCAAAGTAATGAAATGTAAGGCCCCGTTCCCGGAGACCCCACAGCCGGTCAATCACAGCATTAATCATATAAAAATACAATACATTTCATAAAATCATTGCAGCAGACTGATTTATCCAAAAACTATTCATGGATTAATATATGACGTTGCCAAATAATACATAATTGTATTTTTAGGGTTACAAAAGAATCGTTCAGTTGTATTACAAAACAACAATATTATTATGCACGAAATGGATACCAGTCTTTGCCCGCCAAGTAGCTTTACCCTCATTTCATCCTCAGCAACGAATTACCTGCCAACTGAAAAAGTCAGCGTCGCTAAGTGAGTTCTAGTTTTATAAATAAAATACTTTACTTTTACCGAAAAACACTTTCTTTAATTTTGTACGTGATCATACATCATACATACAACTAGATAATATTCATTTATTATCTTCCACCATCGTTCGTTTTCGCACTTTCTTTTATTATTATCTTCCACTTTCATCTAGATCTGTCTTATGCTATGCCCATCATCGTGCACGAAGCAACTACCTTTTGGGATTAAGCAACAAGGATCTTGTTTTCGTACGTCTCGATCAGTCACAAAGACTGACCCTCCTGTGTGTGAACCCTCATGGGTTAGCCAAATCGCACGCTATATAACACACAGTTGAGCTAACAACTCTCAATGAGTTGTGAACCTCTATAAAATTTTGCTTGCAAGACTTTCATTCATTCTTTAAGTTTCACTTTTCATTATCATTAATCTTTCGCTTTATTATGATAATACTTTACGTATACGAGCATAAACACACCACGTAAGGTCACGTAATAATACGTAATAGGGAACATAAACAACAGGCCACAAACATGCATAACACCAACAAACATAACCACCCAAACATCCAAGGGCTTAATCATAAAAGTCTATTTCCCTAAAATTCCAAAAAAATTTCTAAGGCATTAGACGCATGAGCACTGCTTGGGCGCATGAACCTCACTTAGGCGCATGAGCAGTGGGCGCATGGGAAAGACTTAGGCTCATGAGGAGACTTAGGCGTATGAACACTGCTTGTGCGTATGAGCCTCACTTAGGCGCATAAGCACTTAGGCGTATGAGCAGTGGGCGCATGAGGTACTGTTTGGGGGCCTGGACAATACTTAGGCTTATGGGCAAAATTTCTAGGCGCATGAGAACTATGTTGGGCGCATGGGCAGTGTCCAATTCGAACTTACACTATTTCAGACCCAAATTATCATTCTAACATGTTCTTAACCCATAACTAACATACTAAGCACTTAAAACGGGCATATAAGCATGAAACACAAACAAGCATACCCAAACATACACCCACCCGTATAAACAGGGAATATAGACATGCTGAAAGTTATAAAAAGTTAGTTACATGCATTTTCAGCCCCAAAACAAGTTTAAAACATAAAAACTGGGGATCTAGAACTCACCTATTGCAGCCTTCGAGCAAAACTCCACCAAACTCGAGAGCAAGAGGAGTTCAAACACCTATTCACACGAAAAGAAGCAACTGAACACATAGAAACACATAAAACCCGGTCCAGAAGCTAAAAATCCAGCTGAAACAGAGCAAAAACATAGTAAAAACTCACCTTCAAGCAGGTCTTCTTCTTCTTCTTCGGTCGAACACTTCCTTTTTCTTCTTTTTGCAGCAGAGAATAGTTGGTGTACAGAGAAGTGGGCGGCCATGATTTTTCTAAACATAATAATAATAATGAAGTTTGCCTCTTGCACACTTTTAGCCCCTCAACTTGGGTTATTTTACCATTCTTTCTTTATACTTTTCTTTTCTTTTCTTTTTTTGTAAATTTTCGGGTGTTACAAGTCCACCCCCCTTATAGAGGTTTCATCCCTGAAACCTGTCACTCCTCGAACAGTTGTGGGTAATGTTGTCTCATTTCTTCCTCAGTCTCTCACGTAGACTCGGATCCTTTCCTGTGCCTCCACTGTACTCGTATCAGTGGAACCACTTTATTTCGTAATCTCTTCTCTTTTCTGTCAATGATGGCCACCGGTTGCTCCACATAATTGAGCCGTTCATTCACATAACTCAGCTATTCTCTCTTCTGAGTGTCTCTAATACCTCCCGAATGTGATCGGCATGCTCTTCTTCGCTCTTCGAATAAATCAGGATATCATCAATAAACACAATCACTGATTTATCCAACATCGGCCGACATACCCTATTCATCATATCCATGAAAGTAGTTGGCACGTTAGTTAGACCAAAGGACATAAAGAGAAACTCGTAATGTCCATAACGCGTGCAAAAAGTTGTTTTGGGGATATCTTGCTCCTTCACCTTCAATTGATGGTAACCAGATCGGAGGTCTATTCTCAAGAACCAACTATCACCTTGGAGCTGATAAAACAAGTCATCAATTCTTGGTAGTGGATATCAGTTTTTTACCGTCAACTTGTTTAACTCTCGGTAGTCGATGCACATCCTCATACTACCGTCCTTCTTCTTTACAAACAAGACCGGAGCACCCCAGGGAGAGATACTCAGTCGAATGAAACCCTTGTCCATCAACTCTTGCAACTGAACCATCAGTTCCTTCATTTCCAACGGAGCCAATCGATACGGTGCTTTGGCAACAGGTTGAGCACCATGTATCAAATCGATCTGGAACTTGATCTCTAGGTCTGGTGGCACACCTGGTAAATATTCTGGGAACACGTCTGGAAAGTTACACATAACTAGTACGTCAGACAATTGTGGTACTAACGCCTCCACATCCTTCATGTAAGCCAGGTAGGCACTACATCCACGTTTCATGCACTTCTCTGCCACCACCATCAAAATCACCTTGGAATCGTAGTAACTCGATCACCGTAGATCGTCACCGAACTCCCATCAGGCGCTCTCAGTCGGATCATCTTCTTGCTACACATAATATTTGCCTCATAGGCTGCTAACCAATCCATCCCTAGAACTACATCAAATCTACCTAGGGGTATCACAAATAGTTTAGCAGAGAACCTATGGCCTTCCAGTTCTATGTCGTAATCCTCTATCAAGTCGAAAATCCTGGTAGACTTACCAATGGCAGTTTCTACATCGAAGGCTCATCAATACTTCTACTTCTAACAGGCAACTTAGCACGGAAAGCAGCAGAAATGAAACTCCTACTAGTACCAGAATCAAATAACACAGAGGCACAAGTTTGGTTTACAAGAAATGTACCTGACACGACATCAGGGTCCACCCTGGCCTCCTCCCTGGTCATCGTAAATGCTATGGCGCCTGCCCTCAGCCCTTCATTCTCAGTCCACTTCTTTGCCCCAGAGCTCTCAGCCCTCGGCTTCTTGCAGTCTCTGCTCAGATGGCCCTCTTCACCATAATTATAGCACCTCATCATCCTATAATCTTTTTCCATATGACCGGGCCTCCCACACTTGAAGCAAACTTTCAACCCCCACTTATACTCCCCCACGTGGTCTCTCCCACACTTACCACATTTCTTTGCCACTGTACCCGCCGACACTACCCGCCGGTCATCCGTTCTTGCTTTCTTGTTATTTGGAGTGAAACCACCATGACCAAATCGTTTCTCATTCCAGTTCCTGTCGCCACCACCCTTCCTTCTCACCTTAACCACAGCCACCTCTCTCTCATCATATAATCTCCCTACCAAATCCACCACTGACCTAAAGGTACTCGGCCGGGCAGTAATCATGTGCCTACGGATATCTGCTGGCAATCCCTGGATAAACCTCTTGATCTTCCTCGACACCGGCGTTACCTGATCCGGCACCAGTCTTGCCATCTCATTAAACTTCATCGTGTACTGTTGGTGTGTCATGGTTCCCGCCTCTAACTACAAGAACTCCCTCTCTATCTTGTCAAGTTCTCTATGAGGACAAAACTCCTCGATCACCATCTTCTTTAGTTCGTTCCACCTCATCCTCCTGATAGCCATGCTACCCTCAGCCTGGACAATATTGTCCCACTAACATAAAGCCAAGTCCACGAATGAATGGGTAGCAAACTTTACCTTTGATCCTCCCTACATTCGCTGATCTCCAACACAGCCTCCATCTCTCTCACCCAACGGTGAGCAGCAGCAGTGTTACCATTGTCATCAAAAGTTGGGGGTCTGCATCTTTGGAATGCTCCATAGCTGCACTCCTTCACAGTCTCCTGCACTGCTTCCTCCTCCTCATCATCATCACTTGAGGCAACCATCTCAGTATCCGGTTGCACCATCTCCCTTGGACCTACTCCTTCGCCCCCTCGCCTGGTGGTTCTCCTTCTCTCCTCTTTCTCCTTCTTCTCATCCTCTCTCACGGCTCTAATGACCTCGATCACTACAGACGGCAGAATCATCTGCATGACCTGATGAACTTCCTCCACAACCGCCTCCTTTACTGAGGCTCTCAAGTTAGCACTCTCATCATCGCCTTCCAGGTGATGAAGCTCGGGGCTCTATAGGAGCCGTCTCAGCAGTCTTAGTCTTTGTCCTCGTGACATGTAGTCCAGCACCACGGCCACCTCGTACTCCGCCTCGAAAAGTCTTCGATGATCTACCACCAGCCATCTTCTAAACATTATAAGATTCAAACACCAACACGGTCATTCAAGGTAATAGCTCGGACTATGTCAAGTATAGTAAGTCCCTAATTACAGTGGCCAGTTGTGATTAGCCACTTACTTTAGTCTTCATCTACCATGAATTTCCTATCCTGATTACATCAGTATTCAAATCTACCAAGGGCACATAAATCATATAGCACACGCACATAATACCGGTTAATATTTAAGAAAATAAATCACCTGATGGCACATAGCTACTTAGGTTGGCATCCCTCCATTCGGTCCCATTCTCAGTTTAAGTTTAGGTTTTTAAAATAATTTACCCATTTCTCTTACACTTTGGCTCTGATACCAACTTGTAAGGCCCCGTACCCGGAGACCCCACAGTCGGTCAATCACAGCATTAATCATATAAAAATACAATACATTTCATAAAATCATTACAGCAGACTGATTTATCCAAAAACCATTCATGCATTAATATATGATGTTGCCAAATAATACCTAATTGTATTTTTAGGGTTACAAAAGAATCGTTCAGTTGTATTACAAAACAACAACATTATTATGCATGAAATGGATGCCAGTCTTTGCCCGCCAAGTAGCTTTACCCTCGTGCCATCCTCAACAAAGAATTACCTGTCAACTGAAAATGCATAAAAGTCAGCGTCGCTGAGTGAGTTCTAGTTTTATAAATAAAATACTTTACTTTTACCGAAAAACACTTTCTTTACTTTTGTACGTAATCATACATCATACATACAACTAGATTATATTCATTTATTATCTTCCACCATCATTCATAATCGTTCGTTTTCGCACTTTCTTTCATATTATCTTCCACTTTTATCTAGATCTGTCATATGTTATGCCCCATCATCGTATGAGCAGTGGGTGTATGAGTTACTGTTTGGGCGCCTGAACAACACTTAGGCTTATGGGCGAAATTTCTAGGCGCATGAGAACTATGTTGGGCGCATGAGCAGTGTCCAATTCGAACTTACACTATTTCAGACCCAAATTATCATTCTAACATGTTCTTAACCCATAACTAACATACTAAACACTTAAAACGGGCATATAAGCATGAAACACAAACAAGCATACCCAAACATACACCCACCCGCATAAACAGGGAATATAGACATGCTGAAAGTTATAAAAAGTTAGTTACATGCATTTTCAGCCCCAAAACAAGTTCAAAACATAAAAACCGGGGATCTAGAACACACCTATTGCAGCCTTCGAGCAAAACTCCACCAAACTCGAGAGCACAAGGAGTTCAAACACCTATACACACGAAAAGAAGCAACTAAACACATAGAAACACATAAAACTCGATCCAGAAGCTGAAAATCCAGCTGAAACCGAGCAAAACACACGAAAAACTCACCTTCAAGCAGGTCTTCTTCTTCTTCTTCTTCAGTCAAACACTTCATTTTTCTTCTTTTTGCAGCTGAGAATAGTTGGTGTGCAGAGAAGTGGGCGGCCATGCTTCTTTTAAACATAATAATAATGAAGTTTGCCTCTTGCACACTTTTAGCCCCTCAACTTGGGTTATTTTAAAATTCTTTCTTTATACTTTTCTTTACTTTTCTTTTTTTTGTAAATTTTTGGGTGTTACATGAAATGTAAAATGCGCAAACATGCACCAAACCATTATTTTAAACAAAATGCACATTAAATCCCAAATGCAAAACAAATGTTTGTTCCAATGCATGCAGACCCGTGAGTGCTCCTAGGCCCTGCTACTAACCTCGACCTGAGAATAGCATACTAAAAGAGTCAACACAACGGTTGGTGAGTTCAAGAGTTTGCATTTAACATGAACAGTAACAATTGTAAAACATAAAAAGTGCATTGAAATAGATAGCTAGTCTATATTCATAAGTAATAACCATAGTGATTTCGCGATCGAAGCTGACTGTGTTTTGTTTGTTTGCCTGCCGTCATGACATACCAGTTCGTGGACAATGTTTGTGTTAGGAAAATATTGCACCCGTTTGACCTCTAGTCGCATAGGTGGGGGCTTGTCAGACCCAGTAGTACTACCTAAAATTTTCCGCTAATTACCATTATTAACAATCTGAAAGTGTGAGAACTTTCAAGGTATAACATACTATGTTACACTATACACAACTTATAATAATAAAGCTTTAGTAAAGAGTATGCTATCTCCCCCAAAAAAAGAGTGTTTAAAAGTGGGGCATGAACTCACCTAGTGCGCAAACGGATAGAATAATGCAAAGCTACAGTGAATGGAAAGACAACCCGTCAAAGGTTACCTAGAACATGTGAGTACATAAGTACGTATAACCAGAAAGTTTAACAACCCTGAGTGCTCAATAAACATGTTGACCCAATGGTTTTGCAAAACAAAGCCTCATTTGACCTAGTTGAGTCGTTTGACCCGTTGGTGACATGTTAATTGAAATCACGTCTGATCAAGTATAGCAATTCAGCATACATGGTTATCATACAAGTTATTCACGTATGTCACATCGTCAATCTTAAGTTCTATTAAGAGCATCATACCAACATAGATTATCATACAACACATACGAATCTAAATCAAACATCATGCTCAACACAAATATAATTGCATCATAACTAATAAATCATACATTGAGTTTAATCATGCACTACATGCCATGTGAAGACACTGACGACTTCAGACCCTAAACCCTGCCAATCCTACTAAGTTGGGGCCTCAGATTCGCATGCATGTATGATGACCATTATCACATTACTCAATAAGATTCACACAAATTTACATACACAACAATGATCTATTATAATTCCAAACATGGTTCCATAATCTCCTAACATAACCCAACATCTTGCAATAACCCATAAAAACCTAAACTCCCAAATAATCCATCAAGTATCCATACGACTCAATCAACACAATCTATCATATTAGGCATCATCAAGAAGCATTCTAACATGATCCTAACATCATGAACATGTCTTATTCACAATATCCAATGATCTTCATGAATAAAGTTTCCTTTTCGGGAAAGTAACACCCAAAATCCATCTAACATCCAATTTATTCATAAATTCACTACTTTGTACCTAATCAAGTTCATAACCATCATCTAAGCATGATAAACATCATCAATTTATCATAATTCCCAAATCTCATGCACAAAAGTTACTACGTATAGTAAGGTATGAACAGCACATCAATTCTATGAATTTTTTTGCATAATCCACATAAACAAACATCAATGCAATACAACTAACATCATACTATCATCAAAAAACATCAATTTCGACATTATCCATGTTATTTGAACTAGGGTTGTTCTTGAATCAAAGACCATGAAAAACTTGTTAAAAATCACCTTGAATCATGTAATTGATCAAGAATTGAACTTGCTACAACATTGTAATGATCAAAGCCAAGCAAAATTCGAATGTTCTTGCTGCTAGAAGCTTGAAATCGAAAGGGATGGGTGCTTGGGATGCTCTCAGCCGCAAATGGGGTGTGGGAGGGGGATTAGGGTTTAATTTTTGTTTATATATGGTAAGTATTTATCTATTAACCCCTTATTGTTTTATAATTTGTAAATCTTGTGTTTAAATGTTTTAAATAACTTTTAACCATATAAAACATGAATTGTTATCAACTAACCATAATCATATAATCCAACTTGTAAACACCACACATGAATCATAAATCACATGTAGTCACGTTATAATGGAAAAACCGTAAATAACAGTTAACATTCATGAATCACATAACCAAATGTTAATAATCAACATTATTAACTAAATATATCTAATAACCATTGTTAATTATTATTAGGTCACCAACGTTCAACGACAACTAGTGTGTGCTCACGACATGTGTATGCAAGACCTAACAGGAACTAACGGAGTTTGGTAATGGAAAATTACCAGATGTCACATTATCCCCATGTGAAAGAATTTTCATCCCGAAAATTGCGTTATATGGTTGTGTTACATCAGTGCTTTACTGCATTGGCACAAAGAAATCAGGTGAGTTTCGGGTGGGTTGTCACATCATCCCCATGTTAAAAGAAATTTCATCCCGAAATTTAATCATTACCTTCGCCGGCTGTCGTCGTCGTTTCGAATAGATGAGGATACTTAAGCTTCATCTGATCTTCACGTTCCCATATGAATTCCAGTCCACGTCTTGAGTTCCAACGAACTTTTACTTTGGGTATCTTGCTTTGCTTAAGGGTCTTGACTTCACAGTCCACCTCAACTGGTTCTTCAATGAATCACAGTTGTTCATCTACTTGTACTTCCTTGAGCGGTACAACCATCGTCTCATCAGCTAAACACTTTTTCAGATTAGACACATGAAATACGTTGTGAACTCCACTCAACGAGTCAGGCAGGTCTAATCGATGCGCCATTGGACCTATTCTTTCTAGAATCTCAAATGGTCCAACGTATCTCGGATTAAGCTTGCCGCTTTTGCCGAATCGAATCATACCTTTCCATGGTGAGACTTTTAGTAAAGCTTTGTCGTCGACCTGAAACTCCAAAGGTTTTCGTTGCTTGTCTGTATAGCTCTTCTGTCGGTCTCGTGCTGTAGCCATACGATTCCTTATCTGCATGATCTTCTCGGTAGTCTCGTGCACCAACTCGGGGCCTGTTAGCTGACTATCACCAATTTCCGCCTAGCAAACTAGTGATCTACACTCTCGCCCATAGAATGCCTCAAATGATGCTGCCTTAATGCTGGTGTGATAACTATTGTTGTAAGAAAATTCCACCAATGGTATGTGAACTTCCCAGTTATTCCCGAAATCAATCACACAAGCGTGAAACATGTCCTCCAATGTTTGAATTATACGTTCGCTTTGCCCATCTGTTTGTGGATGATAAGCAGTGCTCATCTCCAGGTGCGTACCCAAGGATTTCTGTAACGACTGCTGGAAATATGATGTAAAATGAGCATCACGGTCAGAAATAATCGAGATTGGTACACCATGTCTCGAAACTACCCCTTCAAATAAATTCGAGTTAACTTGTCCATTTTATCTGTTTCCTTGATTGCCAAGAAGTGAGTAGACTTAGTCAATCGGTCTACGGTCACCCATATCGTGTCACAACCAGTAGGAGTTCGGGGTAATTTAGTAATGAAGTCCATAGAAATTTGTTCCCACTTCCACAAAGAAATCTCAGGTTGTTATAGTAATCCATATGGCTTTTGATATTCAACTTTAACCTTAGAATAGGTTAGGCACTTGCTCACATACGTAGCTACGTCTGCCTTCATATTAGGCCACTAATAGTGCACCTTCAGGTCATGATACATCTTGTCTGAACTAGGGTGTATGGAGTACTTAGACTTGTGTGCCTCACACATAACCAAGTCCCTTTGGTTTCCATACAAGGGCACCCAAAGTCTGTCCATGAAGTAACGAATTCCATCCGCTTTCACTTCAAACTGTTTGTCCATTCCAAGTAAAGATTCAGATCCAATGTTTTTTGCTTTCAAAGCTTTTATCTGAGCTTCCCAGATTTGTTCAGGAAATTGAGTGCTAATAGTAAGATGTAAAGCTCGCACTCGTCTGGTTTAGCAGTTTCCTTCCTGCTTAAGGCATCTGCAACCACATTTGCCTTTCCCGGGTGGTACTTAATAGCGCAGTCATAATCGTTCAACAATTCCACCCAGCGTCACTGCCTCATGTTCAACTCCTTCTGATTAAAGATATGCTGAAGACTCTTGTGATCGGTGTAGATAGTGCACTTGGTACCGTACAAGTAATGTCTCCAGATCTTCAAGGCAAAAACTACAGCACCCAGCTCCAAGTCGTGCACCTTCAGTTGTTTTGAAGCATAGGCTATCACCTTGTCACGTTGCATCAAGACGCAACCAAGTCCTTGGAAAGAAGCATCACAGTAGACCATAAAGTCATCACTTCCCTCTGGTAATGCCAATATCTATGCGCTATAAAGTTTTTGTTTCAATAACTGGAAAGCAGTTTCTTGACTCTCACCCAAATTATACGTTGTTCCCTTATGTGTCAAAGCAGTGAGAGGTTGAGCGATCTTTGAAAATCCCTCAATGAAAAGCTGATAATATCCTGGCAGTCCAAGAAATTACCGTATCTTACTAGGCGTCTTGGGAACCGACCAATTCTTTATGGCTTCAATCTTTGAAGGATCCACATGTATTCCTTTGCCGTTAACAATGTGACCCAGAAATTGTACTTCGTGAATCCAGAAATCACACTTGGAAAACTTGGTGTATAGTTGTTCCTTTTTAAGTAATTCCAAGATTAGACGTAGGTGCTCTTCATGTTCTTCCTTGGTCCTCGAATAGATCAATATGTCATCGATAAACATGATAACAAACTGATCGAGATAGGGTTTGCACACACGATTCATGAGATCCATAAATACCGCTGGTGCATTAATCAACCCAAATGGCATGACCAAGAATTCATATTGGCCATAACGAGTTCTGAATGTTGTCTTCAATATTTCTTCCTCTCGAACTCTCAGTTGATGATACCCATACCTCAAATCAATCTTAGAGTAATAGCTTGATCCTTGAAGTTGATCAAACAAATCATCTGAGGCAAAGGATAGTGATTCTTGACTGTAACTTTGTTCAATTCTCTGTAATCGATGCACATTCGAAATGTGCCATCCTTCTTTTTGATAAAGAGAACAGGTGCTCCCTATGGTGATGAGCTCAGTCGAATAAACCCTTTATCCAATAGCTCTTGAAGTTGTGTAGATAGTTCCTGCAGTTCGTTCGGGGCTAGCCGGTAAGGTGCTCTCACAATTGGAGCTACTCCGGGAGTTAAATCAATTTGAAACTCAACTTGACGATGAGGTGGTGGTCCAGGCAGATCCTCTGGAAACACCTCGGGAAAGTCACGAACTACCGAAATATTCTCTATCTTCTTTTCCTCCTGTTGGTTGTCAGTTACAAGGGCTAATATGGCTAAGCGACCCTTGCATAGCCACTTCTGTGCTTTCATAAAGGAATGATACCTATCACAGCACCACTTTTCTCATGACAAATGACTTCCATCTGCTTCTCGGACAGCCAATCCATGCCCACGACCACATCGAAACTCCCAAGTGCAACAGACATAAGGTCGATATCAAAGGTATGACTAGCAAGTTCTATCTTGCAACCCTTAAGGATGTGTCTAACGTAGATTTACTTACCATCAGCTAATTCTACGGTATATCTAGATTCTAACATAGAAGGCATATCATTTTAGAGACTACTAAACTTAGTAGAGATAAAACTTCTATTGGCTCTAGTATCAAATAGTACAGTAGCATAACAACCATTAATAGGAAATTTACCAGTAACAACAGTAGTATCGTTTAGAGCCTCACCTGAACCGATAACAAAGGCTTTCCCTTTGGTTCCACCATTGTTACCACCATTACCAGTGTTGTTATTGTTGTTTCCATTGCCCCCAGCACCATTGCCATTCCTCCTTAATTAAGGGCAGTTCCTCTTATAATGCCCTTCCTTCCCGCAGTCGAAGAAGCCCTTAGGCATTTCTTGTGGTTGTTATGGCTTTTTCATCAACTCACCACGGCAATCCTTTGCTGCGTGTCCAGCCTTACTACAACGCTGGCATCTAAAATTGTCACACCTGCCAGTGTGGTGGTAGTTACATCGGTTAGATTTAGGATACTTACCCATGTATCCTCCTTGTCCTGGTGCTGATGAAGATCCCTGATTGAAGCTACAATTGTTATCAAATTTCTTCTGTTGTAGCTGCTGAGCCTGACTGTTTGATGAAGAACATTTATTACTAGTGTTTTCCCACTTGCGTTTGTTATCGGGTATGCTAGCCGCTGCGCACCGTTTGGGTAGCTTCCCTTGTTCCACTGCCTGGTCCGTCAGCTTATGAGCTAGCCGGATAGCCTGCTGGATAGTGGTGAGGTCTGAAGCAGTCACCATACTTTGTATTTCTGGCACCAACCCACGCAGATAGAGTTCGATCCTCTTGATTGGCGGGTTTATCATTCCAGGATAGAGAGTCGCCAAATCATGAGACCTCGTAGCGTAGGCCTCGATCTCTGATCCCTCCATCTTTAACTGCCAGAACTCGGCCTCCAACTTTTGGACATCATCCGGTTCTTCCTCCGGATCTTCCTCTGGCTCCTCCTCGGGAACCTCCTCTAGTACTCCTGAGGCTCCTTTATCGGGACCTCCTGAGGCTGGAGCTGGTTTTCCAGTTCATGTATACGAACTATAGCCACGTGAAGCTGATCGCACGTCGCGTTCAGAGTACCATCAACTCAGCAACTTGTCCACGCAGAGTTTGGATCTCTCCTATCTGACCATCCTGGCGTCCTTGCCTATCGAGCCACGAGTCTTCCATCTCCTCGTACCCTCGGATGTCATCTCCAGTCGCGCTGCCAACCTTTTAAATTTCTCCTTGATATTTCATCACAGTCGGTCATGGGAGGCCACCACGCGGCGATAGCCCTATAAGGAGTACAGGGTAGGGGTATAATATGGCATCTCTTATAATGGTAGGGATCGTATATGGAACACTCTCCTTTTCCATCATCTTAATCAGTGTAGTGTGATACCAGTCCCAATTGTCAGGGTCAGTCATGTCCCGTTCAATCTTCGGCTCGTCCGGAAAGTACACATCACCTATGAACGTAGGGGGTCTAGAACCATACTCTTAGACGACGAAGGAACAATAGGAACCTCGGTTTCCTTTCTCGGTGCGTGTCAAACAGGGGATGAAGATGATGATGATGCCATACCTTAGTGTATGCGATGTGTATGCCAATGAGTATACAGTAAGGGATAAGTAACGGGTAACTAACAAATTGAGCGGTTATAGACTAGTGTGTATGCAACCTAGTTCCCTATAACCAATGGCTCTGATACCAATCTGTCACACCCTTAATTTCCACGTGCGGGGTTTTACCGCGAGATGTGTGAACGTACCAGGATCTAAGTCATTAGTTACTAAGAACGACACTATATGAAACATTCAAAACTAAACAAGAGTTTAAAAGTTTAATTTATGCGGAAGCGTTTTGTAAATACGTCAAACCCAAAGTAATGAAATGTAAAATGCACAAACACGCACCAAACCATTATTTAAAACAAAATGCATATTAAATCCCAAATGCAAAACAAATGTTTGTTCTAATGCATGCAGACCCGTGAGTGCTCCTAGGCGTTGCTGCTAACCTCGACCTGAGAATAGCATACTAAAAGAGTCAGCACAATGGTTGGTGAGTTCAAGAGTTTGCGTTTAACATGAACAGTAATAGTTGTAAAACATAATGCAGGATCGGTGTTGGTCTCTCAACACAAGTTTTGTATCTCACAAGCTCACTAGGTCTCACTAGGTTGATGAAGAGGAATCTCTAACTAAGTTGACAATAATATAATAAGTTAATGAACACAAGAATGGTTTTCAAGATACTTGTATATATTATTTCTCAACTCAGTATTACAAGACTCTTACAAGCATGGTTACATAAGTTACAATAAAAAACTATATATACTACTATCTACAGCTGGTTATACTTGGAAAACCAGCTGGAATTTACCGCTAAGCAAATACTACATTGCTAGAAGTAAAATATCTAAGATAAAATAATATCCTAGATTAGGTATTCATGACAGGTCCATGACTTACCTTTTGGCACCAACTACGTATGGTAACTGTACTAACTGACAAAGGTAAATAGTGGATTAAAGTATGGTCAACTACATGGGAGTAGGAAAATGCCATGCTGTGTATCAGAGTTGTTAGCGGATGTCAGACAGCCCATACTTATATCAACTGGTTCATAGTTGATTCTTCCAAAGGCAAAATGGCTTCGGAAGAATAAGTTCTTTCGAGGCCATTTATACTTCGGAAGAATCAACTTCTTCCAAGTCTTCTGCAAGTCTTTGTGACTTCATTCTTCGGAAGACGTTGTCTTGGATCTTCTAAGTGTGAATGCTTCGGAAGGAGAATTACTTGGTCTTCACATACTTCGGAAGACTTGGTTCTACCTTCGGAAGTTCTTCATATACTTCGGAAGTAAAACTACTTAGTCTCGGAAGACTTAGTTTTTCCTTCAAAAGTTCTTTATACTTAAGCTTCAGAAGATCTTCAACTTGTCTTCAGAAGAGCAGCTTTAGCTTCGAAAGACTTCTTCAATTGTACTTCAAAAATATTCTAAGTGTTATTTTGGTTGCACCAGTCTAATATGATCCAACACATAAGAAGTGCATTGAAGTAGATAGCTAGTCTATATTCATAAGTAATAACCATAGTGATTTCGCGATCGAAGCTGATTGCGTTTCATTTGTTTGCCTCCTGTCACGACATACCAAGTCGTGACAATGTTTGTGTTAGGACAATATTAAACCCGTTTGACCTCGAGTCGCATAGGTGGGGCTTGTCAGACCCAGTAGTACTACCCAAAATTTCCTGCTAATTACCATTATTAACGATCCGAAAGTGTGAGGATTTTCAAGGTATAACACACTATGTTACACTATACACAACTTACAATAATAAAGCGTTAGTAAAGAGTATGCTATCTCCCCCAAAAAAGAGTGTTTAAAAGTGGGGCATGAACTCACCTGGTGCGCAAACGGACAGAATAATGCAAAGCTACAGTGAATGGAAAGACAACCCGTCAAAGGTTACCTAGAACATATGAGTACATAAGTACGTATAACCAGAAAGTTTAACAACCCCGAGTGCTCAATAAACATGTTGACCCAATGGTTTTGCAAAACAAAGCTTCATTTGACCTAGTTGAGTCGTTTGACCCGTTGGTGACATGTTAATTGAAATCACGTCTGATCAAGTATAGCAATTTAGCATACATGGTTATCATACAAGTTATTCACGTATGTCACATCGTCAATCTTAAGTTCTATTAAGATCATCATACCAACATAGATTATCATACAACATATACGAATCTAAATCAAACATCATGCTCAACACAAATATAATTACATCATAACTAATAAATCATACATTGAGTTTAATCATGCACTACATGCCATGTGAAGACACTGACGACTTTAAACCCTAAACCCTGCCAATCCAACTAAGTAGGAGCCTCAGATTCGCAAGCGTATATGACGACCATTATCACATTACTCAACAAGATTCACATAAACTAACATACATAACAATGATCTATTATAATTCCAAACATGGTTCCATAATCTCCTAACATAACCCAACATCTTGCAATAACCCATAAAAACCTAAACTCCCAAATAATCCATCAAGTATCCATGTGACTCAATCAACACAATCTATCACATTAGGCATCATCAAGAAGCATTCTAACATGATCCTAATATCATGAACATGTCTAATTCACAATATCCAATGATCTTCATGAATAAAGTTTCCCTTTCGGGAAAGTAACACCCAAAATCCATCTAACATCTAATTCATTCATAAATTCACCAACTTTATACCTAATCAAGTTCATAACCATCATTTAAACATGATAAACATCATCAATTCATCATAATTCCTAAATCTCATGCACAAAAGTTACTACTCATAGTAAGGTAGGAACAACACATCAATTCCATGATTTTTTTTGCATAATCCACATAAACAAACATCAGTGCAATACAATAACATCATACTATCATCAAACAACATCAATTTTGACATTATCCATGTTAATTGAACTAGGGTTGTTCTTGAATCAAAGACCATGAAAAACTTGTTAAAACTCACCTTGAATCGTGTAATAGATCAAGAATTGAACTTGCTACTGCGTTGTAATGATCAAAGCCAAGCAAAATTCGAATGTTCTTGCTGCTAGAAGCTTGAAATCGAAAGGGATGGGTGCTTGGGATGCTCTCGGCCGCAAATGGGGTGTGAGAGGGGGATTAGGGTTCAATTTTTGTTTATATATGGAAAGTATTTATCTATTAACCCCTTATTGTTTGATAATTTGTAAATCTTGTGTTTAAATGTTTATAAATCATTTTTAACCATATAAAACATGAATCGTTATCAACTAACCATAATCATATAATCCAACTTGTAAACACCACACATGAATCATAAATCAAACATAGTCATGTTATAATGGAAAAACCGTAAATAACACTTAACATTCATGAATCACATAACCAAATGTTAATAATCAACATTATTAATTAAATTATATCTAATAACCATTGATAATTATTATTAGGTCACCAACGTTCAACGACAACTAGTGTGTGCTCATGACACGTGTATGCAAGACCTAACGAAACTAATGGAGTTTGGTAACGGAAAATTACCGGATGTCACATTATCCCCATGCTGAAAGAATTTTCGTCCCGAAAATTACGTTACATGATTATGTTACATCACTGGTTTACTGCATTGGCACAAAATAATCGGGTGAGTTTCGGGTGGGTTGTCACAATTTTTATATTCACTCTGATTCACCATGGCGGAGGAGTGGGGATGGCCGATGATGGCGGAGGCGGTGGAGGTCGATGATGGTGGTGGCAAGTGGTGGTGGCTGATCCATTCCTTGTGTGTGTGTATATATATATATAGAGAGAGAGAGGGAGAGAGAGAGAGAAAGAGATAGATAGATAGATAGATAGATAGATAGATAGATAGATAGATAGATAGATAGATAGATAGATAGATAGAGTGTGTGTGTGTGTGCGCGCGCACACACAAGTTTGTGTGTGCGTGTGAGACTGTGTGTTGAGGGTAGGGTGGTGTGGGTGGGTTTAATAAATTATATATTTATCTAATATTCTACTTTTAATAAATTAAAGTAAAAAGACCAAGCTACCCTCATGTTCAAGCCATATAACCTGACTTAACGGATAAAATTAGCGTCCCATAGAGGAAAGGACGTAAACTGTTGCAAAATTTAATCATTAAGGACGTTTATTGTAATTTTTTTAGTTTAAAGACAAAATCTAAAATTTTCCATAAAACTTAAAGGACAAAAAGTGTAAATACTAAAAAAATGTTAGTAATTTCCTTATTCTATCTATGTAATACATAAGGTTCTAGCCTTGTGTGTGTCACACCCTCAAAATCCGCGTGCGGAGTTTTACCGCGAGGCGCGTGACATACCAGGATCTCAGTCATTAGTTACCAAGAACGACTCTATATAATTAATAAACAAAACCAGAGTTAACATTTAAAAATACTGCTGAAGCGTTTTTAGAACAGAAACCCAAAACAAGTAGTATGTAAAGAGAATGCGCAAAACAAACGCGCCCTAAACACAAATGTATAAAATGAAAATAATCCCAATTTGTAAACAAGCAAATGTAGACAACTCGACAATGCTGGTGTGCGTGCTCCTAGGCAACTGGCAACCTTAACCTGAGAATAGCATACTAAACAAGTCAACACATGGTTGGTGAGTTCAAGAGTTTGCGTTAAAACATAAACCATTCAACAGTTTCCAGAGCATAAGTAGTGTATTGCAATAGATAGCTAGTCTATTAACATAAAAATATTAATCATAGTGATTTCGCGATCGAAGCTGACTGTGTTACGTTTGTTGCCTCCCGTCACGACTTACCAGGTCGTGACGAATATAAGTTAGGACAATATTGCACCCGTTTGACCTCGAGTCGCGCAGGTGGGGCTCGTCAGACCCAGTAGTACTACCCAAAATTTCCCCGCTAGTCAATATTAACAATCCGAAAGTGTGAGGACTTTCCATGGTAAACAACACTATATCAATATTATACACACTCATATATAAAAGCGTTTGTGAACAGTATGCTATCTCCCCCAAAAGAGATTATGTAAAAATGAGTGGGGCAAGAACTCACCTGATGCGCGCAAGAATTAACTTAGAGCTTAACTTGAAAGAAAGAGGGGAAAGACAACCTTCAAAGGTCACCTAGAACACAAGAGTACATAAGTACGTGCACACAGAAACAACATGAAACCCTAAGTGCTCTACAAACCAAGGAACTCAAAGTTTTTAGAATACAAGACACATTTGACCCAGTTGACCCGTTTGACCCATTGGTGACATTATAGGTGATAATTCGTTAATACTAACACAACCACATATCATACATGATAAACATACCACTTGATTACATATAGCACTTCATTATCCACACGTACTACCTAGATCATCATACAACTAGATATCATACAAGTCATGCGAGTCACAACAGGCCAAAACAGATAACAAACCAAATCCACATACAAATAACCTAGAAAACACATTTAATCACCTTAGAAACCATCCATGAACACACTAGCGTGATCCTAATATCCCAAACATGCTCAAATCATCCAATTCAAGAATTTGCACAAATAAAGTTTCCCTTTTGGGAAAGTACATCCCAATTTCATCAAACACCCAAGACATTCATAGATTCATCATTTACATACCAATTCAAGTCCATAACAACATCTAAGCATGATCAACAACACCTAAACATCATGATTCATCAACGTTCAACACCAAAAGTTACTATTTTTAGCAATGTATGAACTATAAGACATCTTCTTGTTTTTCAATTATTCATATCATCAACTTAGCATCTAATCATCATCACAAACACATCCATAACATTCATACATCATCAAATCATCAATTCATGCAAAATAAAGTTACTATTCTTAGTAACCTATGAACCATGAATCAAAATCGAAGCTTTCTTGCAAAATCGACGTTAACTAACATCAATCTAATCTAACTAACATCATAACATCATCAAACAACCAAAAATCAACTTCCAATTGTAAGATTCGAACACCAACTTTCGGCCAACATGAAAACCATCATAAGAACACAAAATCTAACCTTTAAATCGCAAAAAGGAAACGAATTGATGCTTCTAATGTGTTCTATGACTTGTGATCGATCAAATCCGATGCTTTGTTGATGTTCTTGGCCGAAAATCGCAAAGGGAAAGGGAGAGGGAGGTCGCGGCCGATTATGGGGAAATTAGGGTTTGGGATTTTGATTTTTGTTTAATAATTTGTGTTAATTACCCTTTAAACCCTTGCACTTTACATTTTATAAAAATTAAGCTTTTAAACACTCCTTTAAAATGTTTTTAACTAGAATAATAAACATATAAACTAGTAATAACAATTATATGTATTATCTTTACAAGCTACCAAATTTACAAATTAAATACACACGTTTCCACGTTACGCGATAAAATTCACAAATAATATTTAAATCACATAATCACAACTAATAATCAACACAGTAATTATTTGTTTCACATTATTAATTATTATTTAGTCACCAACGTTCAACGACAACTAGTGTGTGCTCCCGACACGTGTATGCAAGACTTAACGGAACAAACGGAGTTTGGTAATGGAAAATTACCGGATGTCACATTATCCCCATGTTGAAAGAATTTTAGTCCCGAAAATTGTGTTACATGGTGAGTGTTCCATCACTGGTCTACTGCATTGGCACAAGGAAATCGAAATCGTGTGAGTTTTGGATGAGTTGTCACATCATCCCCATGTTGAAAGAAATTTCGTCCTGAAATTTATCCAGTACCTTCGCCGGCTGGCATCGTCCTTTCGAATAGCTGAGGGTACTTAAGCTTCATTTGGTCTTCACATTCCCACGTGAATTCTGGTCCACGTCTCGAGTTCCATCGAACTTTGACAATGGGTATCTTGCTTTGCTTAAGTGTCTTCACCTCACGATCCATCACTTCGACAGGTTCCTCAATGTAGCGTAATTGTTCGTCTACTTGAACTTCTTCCAGCGGTACGACCATCGTTTCATCCGTTAAACATTTCTTTAGATTTGAAACATGGAATACATCATGGATTCCACTCAATGAATCAGGTAAGGCTAGTCGATAGGCCACTGGACCAATTCTTTCCACTATCTCAAATGGTCCAACATATCTCGGATTTAGCTTTCCAAGCTTACCAAACCGAACTACGCCTTTCCATGGTGAGACTTTCAACAAAACTTTGTCACCAACTTGAAATTCTAAAGGTTTCCGTCGCTTGTCAGCATAGCTTTTCTGTCTGTCTCGCGCTGCGGCCATGCGGTTTCTTATCTGAACAATCTTCTCAGTTGTCTCGTGTACTAACTCGGGACCCGTTAATTGACTATCACCAATTTCAGCCTAGCAAACTGGTGATCTACACTTTCTCCCATACAAAGCTTCAAAAGGTGCTGTCTTTATGCTAGTGTGATAACTGTTGTTGTAAGAAAATTCCACCAATGCTAGGTGAACTTCCCAATTATTTCCGAAGTCAATCACACAAGCACGTAACATGTCCTCCAAAGTCTGTATAGTACGCTCGCTTTGACCATCAGTCTGTGGATGATAAGCAGTACTCATCTCCACTCGCGTAACCAAAGATTTCTGCAGTGATTGCCAGAAGTGTGATGTGAAACGAGAATCACGATCAGAAATAATTGAGATTGGTACTCCATGCCTCGAAACGATCTCCTTCAAATAGAGTCGGGTTAATTTCTCCATCTTATCTGTTTCCTTTATCGCTAGGAAATGGGCAGACTTTGTTAATCTATCCACGATAACCCATATTGTATCACAACCCGTAGAAGTACGAGGTAACTTAGTAATAAAATCCATTGATATCTGATCCCACTTCCACATAGGGATCTCGGGTTGTTGTAATAGTCCAGATGGTTTCTGATACTCCACTTTCACCGTTGAGCAGGTCAGACACTTGCTCACATAAGTAGCTACATCTGCTTTCATGTTAGGCCACCAATAGTGCGCCTTCAAATCGTGGTACATCTTGTCAGTTCCAGGATGTATAGAATACTTAGACTTGTGAGCCTCACTCATCACCAAGTCTCTCAGGTCTCCGTGTAGAGGTACCCATAGTCTATCCATGAAGTAACGAATCCCATCCGGCTTTAGTTCTAGTTGCTTTTCCATTCCTCGTAACCCTTCTAAACTCATATTTTCTACTTTCAGAGCTTCAGTTTGAGCATCACGGATTTGTTCAGGTAATTGCATACTAATCGTTAGTTGCAGAGCTCGCACCCGTCGAGGCTTGGTCGGATAAACCCTTTATCCAACAACTCTTGTAGTTGGGCGGATAATTCCTGCAGTTCGTTTGGAGCTAACCGGTACGGTGCTCTCGTAATTGGAGTGGCTCCTGGAGTCAACTCAATCTGGAATTCAACTTGACGATGAGGCGGTAATCCAGGCAGGTCTTCCGGAAACACCTCGGGAAACTCACGAACTATGGGGATATCCTCTATCTTCTTTTCCTCAGTCTGTTTATCTGTGACGAGTGCCAATATGGCCAGTCGTCCCTTTCGTAACAACTTTTGTGCCTTCATGAACGAAATGATGCCTACCACCGCACCACTCCTATCACCTCTGACCGTAAGGACTTCTTCACCAATGGGAATCCGTATAATTTTCTCGTGGCATATGACTTCCGCTTGTTTATCGGAAAGCCAATCCATGCCTACTACCACATCAAAGCTTCCTAACGTAACAGGCATGAGATCTATGGTGAATGTATGACCAGCAAGCTCTATCTTGCAGTCTCTAAGAATATGCGTTACGTGAATCTGTGCGCCGTTAGCTAACTCCCCGGTGTATTTAGATTCTAAGTCTGAGGGCATATCACTTAAAGACTACAGAACCTAGTGGACACGAAACTTCTATCGGCTCCGGTGTCGAATAATACGGTAGCAAAACAACCATTAACCGAAAATTTACCATTTACTGTTGTAGGATCGTTTAGAGCCTCACCTGAGCCAATGACGAAGGCCCTTCCCTTGGCTCCATTGTTGTTTCCACCATTGTTATTGCCATTACCATTGTTGTTTTTGCTATTGCCATTGTTATTGTTGCTGCCATTGTTCCCATTGCTGTTGTTACCATTACCATTCCTCTTAAATTGGGGACAGTTGTGTTTGTAATGGCCTTCTTTTCCGCACTCGAAACAACCTTTCGGAGTTTCTTGCGATTGTTGTGGCTTTTTCATCAGTTCACCCCGACAGTCTTTGGCTGCGTGACCAATCTTCCCACAATGTTGGCACTTGAAGTTATCACATCGACCCACATGGTGGTAGTTACACCGGTTGCACTTTGGCAGTCTTCCACCATACCCACCGGGTCCTTGATTTGAGGGAGTTGCCTGGTTGAAGCTTCTGTTGTTATCGAACTTCCGTTGTTGTTGCTGACTTTACTGCTGTTGTTGAGGTTACGATTGGCTACTGGATGACGATCCCTTGTTGTTTGAACCATCCCACTTGCGTTTATGGTCGGGCACGCTTGCCACCGCGCCCCGCTTAGGTAATCGACCTTGCTCGACTACTTGATCAGTCAGTCTGTGGGCTGTTCGGATAGCTTGCTGTATAGTTGTGGGGTTAGAAGCAGTTACCATACTTTGAATTTCGGGCACCAATCCCCGTATATAGTGCTCAACTATCTTGTGCATTTCATTCACCATCCCTGGGTATAAAGTAGCTAACTCGTGAGTACGGGTCGTGTAGGCTTCAATTTCTGAGCCTTGCATTTTGAGTTGCCAGAACTCAACCTCCAGTTTCTGCACTTCATTCCAGGGGCAGTATTCTTCGGTCATAATCCCCTTAAACTCATCCCAAGGTAGTTCATTGGCCATGGCTTGACCCAGCATTTGCACCTGGGCATTCCACCAAGAAAGTGTTGCTCCTTCCGATGTCCCTGTGGCATACTTCACCTGATCAGCAGGCGGGCAGTTGCATTTTGCGAAGACCGACTCTGTCTTTTCAAACCACCTTACAAGCCCTACAGCTCCTTCCGTCCCGCTGTAGGTATGAGGTTTACAGTCCATGAAAGACTTGTAGGTACATGGTGGTAGTCCTGTTTTGACAATCCCAAACATTAGTCAAATATCCTAGGCAATTAACTAGAATAATTAGTTTAACCTCTTGTTATCATTTACCTGCTGGTTGTCCCGGTTGGGCAGCAGCCACTGCCGCCTGAACGTGTTCGTTAATTAATGCTGCTAATTCCGCAGGCGTCATGTTTATGGCTCCGGCTCCACGGCCTCCGGCGCCACGTCCACGACCACGCCCACGTCCTCTTCCACGTGCGTCCATATTTCACTTTAAAATTCACAATTACAATAATGAGTAACATCCAACACATTAATCTCATCAAAGTAAAGTAAACAATAAGAAATAATGAATTCACCACCACCACAACATTTATAACAGAAATAATAATCAAAGATAAATAAATCGTAATTGAGTCACAAAATATTCCATCAATGTCAAAATTTAAGTTTGTCAGTTAGGTGGGAAACAACCCTTCCCACATAGGTTTCAAAGAAAAGAAACACTACATAGTCTAAGTCATTTAAAAGTAGGATCAAACCAGTACGTCAGATCCGTCACTGTCCTCATCCATCTCTACTGGTTCTTCTTCGGGGGCTTCCTCGGGTTCCTTTTCTGGGTCTTCCTCATCAGGGTCCACCAAAGGTGCAGGGGCTTCAGCAATCTGAAATGCTGCTAGCTGTGCCTCTAACTCAGCAAACCTATTATCGATCTCCATGTTATGGTGATCCTGTGCGTCCATGCGCCCACTAAGTGCTACCACGTTGCCTGCCAGAGTATGATGTCCACCAATGGCCATCGAGAGTCGCTCCTGAAGTGTATCTACCTGGTAACGCAGCTGACGCATCTCAGATCGTAATGCAGAGTTCTCATCAGTGAGTCCTCTAATGCGCTGTCGCTCAGTGTCCAGTGTGGCTACTAGGGCTGCAAATGCCTGCTCCAGAGGGATGCTCAAGGTAGGAAGTGTAGGCAAAGTAGAGGCTGTCGATGACCTAGTCCTAGGTCGTGTAGGAGCTACTGGTGGTACGCGCTCTCTATAAGCCATACGGTTAATGTAGGTGGGGTAGAAATCCCAGTTCCGCGGAGGATCGAGCTCGGAGGTATGAAAGGCTGATCCCAATCTATCTCGCCACGAGGATAAGGATGTCGTGGCCAGTTAAATCCCCTATCAGGTACGGGAGATGTAGGAGGTGACTCAGATCGTGCAGGTCTCTTGCCTAAATTCCTGGACGACGATGCCATGCTGCGAAGTACGTGTTGCGTATGCCAATGAGTATACAGTAAGGAGAGTAAGCGGTAAGTAACTAACAACTGTGCGGTTATAGCCTAGTGTGTGTATGCAACCTAGTTCACTATAACCAATGGCTCTGATACCAATCTGTCACACCCTCAAAATCCGCGTGCAGGGTTTTACCGCGAGGCGCGTGACATACCAGGATCTCAGTCATTAGTTACCAAGAACGACTCTATATGATTAATAAACAAAACCAGAGTTAACGTTTAAAAATACTACGGAAGCGTTTTTAGAACAGAAACCCAAAACAAGTAGTATGTAAAGAGAATGCGCAAAACAAACGCGCCCCAAACACAAATGTATAAAATGAAAATAATCCCAATTTGTAAACAAGCAAATGTAGACAACTCGACAATGCTGGTGTGCGTGCTCCTAGGCAACTGCAACCTTAACCTGAGAATAGCATACTAAACAATTCAACACATGGTTGGTGAGTTCAAGAGTTTGCGTTAAAACATAAACCATTCAACAGTTTCCAGAGCATAAGTAGTGTATTGCAATAGATAGCTAGTCTATTAACATAAAAATATTAATCATAGTGATTTCGCGATCGAAGCTGACTGTGTTACGTTTGTTGCCTCCCATCACGACTTACCAGGTCGTGACGAATATAAGTTAGGAAAATATTGCACCCGTTTGACCTCGGGTCGCGCAGGTGGGGCTCGTCAGACCCAGTAGTACTACCCAAAATTTCCCCGCTAGTCAATATTAACAATCCGAAAGTGTGAGGACTTTCCATGGTAAACAACACTATATCAATATTATACACACTCATATATAAAAGCGTTTGTGAACAGTATGCTATCTCCCCCAAAAGAGATTATGTAATAATGAGTGGGGCAAGAACTCACCTGATGCGCACAAGAATTAACTTAGAGCTTAACTTGAAAGAAAGAGGGGAAAGACAACCTTCAAAGGTCACCTAGAACACAAGAGTACATAAGTACGTGCACACAGAAACAACATGAAACCTTAAGTGCTCTACAAACCAAGGAACTCAAAGTTTTTAGAATACAAGACACATTTGACCCAGTTGACCCGTTTGACCCGTTGGTGACATTATAGGTGATAATTCGTTAATACTAACACAACCGCATATCATACATGATCAACATACCACTTGATTACATATAGCACTTCATTATCCACACGTACTACCTAGATCATCATACAACTAGATATCATACAAGTCATGCGAATCACAACAGGCCAAAACAGATAACAAACCAAATCCACATACAAATAACCTAGACAACACATTTAATCACCTTAGAAACCATCCATGAACACACTAGCGTGATCCTAATATCCCAAACATGCTCAAATCATCCAATTCAAGAATTTGCACAAATAAAGTTTCCCTTTTGGGAAAGTACATCCCAATTTCATCAAACACCCAACACATTCATGGATTCATCATTTACATACCAATTCAAGTCCATAACAACATCTAAGCATGATCAACAACACCTAAACATCATGATTCATCAACGTTCAACACCAAAAGTTACTATTTTTAGCAATGTATGAACTATAAGACATCTTCTTGTTTTTCAATTGTTCATATCATCAACTTAGCATCTAATCATCATCACAAACACATCCATAACATTCATACATCATCAAATCATCAATTCATGCAAAATAAAGTTACTATTCTTAGTAACCTATGAACCATGAATCAAAATCGAAGCTTTCTTGCAAAATTGACGTTAACTAACATCAATCTAATCTAACTAACATCATAACATCATCAAACAACCAAAAATCGACTTCCAATTGTAAGATTCGAACACCAACTTTCGGCCAACATGAAAACCATCATAAGAACACAAAATCTAACCTTTAAATCGCAAAAAGGACACGAATTGATGCTTCTAATGTGTTCTATGACTTGTGATCGATCAAATCCGATGCTTTGTTGATGTTCTTGGCCGAAAATCGCAAAGGGAGAGGGAGAGGGAGGTCGCGGCCGATTATGGGGAAATTAGGGTTTGGGCTTTTGATTTTTGTTTAATAATTTGTGTTAATTACCCTTTAAACCCTTGCACTTTACATTTTATAAAAATTAAGCTTTTAAACACTCCTTTAAAATGTTTTTAACTAGAATAATAAACATATAAACTAGTAATAACAATTATATGTATTATCTTTACAAGCTACCAAATTTACAAATTAAATACACACGTTTCCACGTTACGCGATAAAATTCACAAATAATATTTAAATCCCATAATCACAACTAATAATCAACACAGTAATTATTTGTTTCACATTATTAATTATTATTTAGTCACCAATGTTCAACGACAACTAGTGTGTGCTCCCGACACGTGTATGCAAGACTTAACGGAACAAACGGAGTTTGGTAACGGAAAATTACCGGATGTCACATTATCCCCATGTTGAAAGAATTTTCGTCCCGAAAACTGCGTTACATGGTGAGTGTTCCATCACTGGTCTACTGCATTGGCACAAGGAAATCGAAATCGTGTGAGTTTTGGATGAGTTGTCACATCATCCCCATGTTGAAAGAAATTTCGTCCTGAAATTTATTCAGTACCTTCGCCGGCTGGCATCGTCCTTTCGAATAGCTGAGGGTACTTAAGCTTCATTTGGTCTTCATGTTCCCACGTGAATTCTGGCCCATGTCTCGAGTTCCATCGAACTTTGACAATGGGTATCTTGCTTTGCTTAAGTGTCTTCACCTCACGATCCATCACTTCGACAGGTTCCTCAATGAAGCGTAATTGTTCGTCTACTTGAACTACTTCCAGCGGTACGACCATCGTTTCATCCGTTAAACATTTCTTTAGATTTGAAACATGGAATACATCATGGATTCCACTCAATGAATCAGGTAAGGCTAGTCGATAGGCCACTGGACCAATTCTTTCCACTATCTCAAATGGTCCAACATATCTCGGATTTAGCTTTCCTCGCTTACCAAACCAAACTACGCCTTTCCATGGTGAGACTTTCAACAAAACTTTGTCACCAACTTGAAATTCCAAAGGTTTCCGTCGCTTGTCAGCATAGCTTTTCTGTCTGTCTCGCGCTGCGGCCATGCGGTTTCTTATCTGAACAATCTTCTCAGTTGTCTCGTGTACTAACTCGGGACCCTTTAATTGACTATCACCAATTTCAGCCCAACAAACTGGTGATCTACACTTTCTCCCATACAAAGCTTCAAAAGGTGCTGCCTTTATGCTAGTGTGATAACTGTTGTTGTAAGAAAATTCCACCAATGCTAGGTGAACTTCCCAATTATTCCCGAAGTCAATCACACAAGCACGTAACATGTCCTCCAAAGTCCGTATAGTACGCTCGCTTTGACCATCAGTCTGTGGATAATAAGCAGTACTCATATCCACTCACGTACCCAAAGATTTCTGCAGTGATTGCCAGAAGTGTGATGTGAAACGAGAATCACGATCAGAAATAATTGAGATTGGTACTCCATGCCTCGAAACGATCTCCTTCAAATAGAGTCGGGTTAATTTCTCCATCTTATCTGTTTCCTTTATCGCTAGGAAATGGGCAGACTTTGTTAATCTATCCACGATAACCCATATTGTATCACAACCCGTAGAAGTACGAGGTAACTTAGTAATAAAATCCATTGATATCTGATCCCACTTCCACATAGGGATCTCGGGTTGTTGTAATAGTCCAGATGGTTTCTGATACTCCACTTTCACCGTTGAGCAGGTCAGAAACTTGCTCACATAAGTAGCTACATCTGCTTTCATGTTAGGCCACCAATAGTGCGCCTTCAAATCGTGGTACATCTTGTCAGTTCCAGGATGTATAGAATACTTAGACTTGTGAGCCTCACTCATCACCAAGTCTCTCAGGTCTCCGTGTAGAGGTACCCATAGTCTATCCATGAAGTAACGAATCCCATCCGGCTTTACTTCTAGTTGCTTTTCCATTCCTCGTAACCCTTCTAAACTCATATTTTCTACTTTCAGAGCTTCAGTTTGAGCATCACGGATTTGTTCAGGTAATTGCATACTAATCGTTAGTTGCAGAGCTCGCACCCGTCGAGGCTTGGTCGGATAAACCCTTTATCCAACAACTCTTGTAGTTGGGCAGATAATTCCTGCAGTTCGTTTGGAGCTAACCGGTACGGTGCTCTCGTAATTAGAGTGGCTCCTGGAGTCAACTCAATCTGGAATTCAACTTGACGATGAGGCGGTAATCTAGGCAGGTCTTCCGGAAACACCTCGGGAAACTCACGAACTATGGGGATATCCTCTATCTTCTTTTCCTCAGTCTGTTTATCTGTGACGAGTGCCAATATGGCCAGTCGTCCCTTTCGTAACAACTTTTGTTCCTTCATGAACGAAATGATGCCTACCCCCGCACCACTCCTATCACCTCTGACCGTAAGGACTTCTTCACCAATGGAAATCCGTATAATTTTCTCGTGGCATATGACTTCCGCTTGTTTATCGGAAAGCCAATCCATGCCTACTACCACATCAAAGCTTCCTAACGTAACAGGCATGAGATCTATGGTGAATGTATGACCAGCAAGCTCTATCTTGCAGTCTCTAAGAATATGCGTTACGTGAATCTGTGCGTCGTTAGCTAACTCCCCGGTGTATTTAGATTCTAAGTCTGAGGGCATATCACTTAAAAGACTACAGAACCTAGTGGACACGAAACTTCTATCGGCTCCGGTGTCGAATAATACGGTAGCAAAACAACCATTAACCGAAAATTTACCAGTTACTGTTGTAGGATCGTTTAGAGCCTCACCTGAGCCAATGACGAAGGCCCTTCCCTTGGCTCCATTGTTGTTTCCACCATTGTTATTGCCATTACCATTGTTGTTATTGCTGTTGCCATTGTTATTGTTGCTGCCATTGTTCCCATTACTGTTGTTACCATTACCATTCGTCTTAAATTAGGGACAGTTGCGTTTGTAATGGCCTTCTTTTCCGCACTCGAAACAACCTTTCGGAGTTTCTTGCGATTGTTGTGGCTTTTTCATCAGTTCACCCCGACAGTCTTTGGCTGCGTGACCAATCTTCCCACAACGTTGGCACTTGAAGTTATCACATCGACCCACATGGTGGTAGTTACACCGGTTGCACTTCGGCAGTCTTCCACCATACCCACCGGGTCCTTGATTTGAGGGAGTTGCCTGGTTGAAGCTTCGGTTGTTATCGAACTTCCGTTGCTGTTGCTGACTTTGCTGCTGTTGTTGAGGTTGAGATTGGCTGCTGGATGACGATCCCTTGTTGTTTGAACCATCCCACTTGCGTTTATGGTCGGGCACACTTGCCACCGCGCCCCGCTTAGGTAATCGACCTTGCTCAACTGCTTGATCAGTCAGTCGGTGGGCTGTTCGGATAGCTTGCTGTATAGTTGTGGGGTTAGAAGCAGTTACCATACTTTGAATTTCGGGCACCAATCCCCGTATATAGTGCTCAACTCTCTTGTGCATTTCATTCACCATCCCTGGGCATAAAGTAGCTAACTCGTGAGTACGGGTCGTGTAGGTTTCAATTTCTGAGCCTTGCATTTTGAGTTGCCAGAACTCAATCTCCAGTTTCTGCACTTCATTCCGGGGGCAGTATTCTTCGGTCATAATCCCCTTAAACTCATCCCAAGGTAGTTCGTTGGCCATGGCTTGACCCAGCATTTGCACCTGGGCATTCCACCAAGAAAGTGCTGCTCCTTCCAATGTCCCTATGGCATACTTCACCTGATCAGCAGGCGGGCAGTTGCATTTTGCGAAGACCGACTCTGTCTTCTCAAACCACCTTACAAGCCCTACAGCTCCTTCCGTCCCGCTATAGGTATGAGGTTTACAGTCCATGAAGGACTTGTAGGTACATGGTGGTAGTCCTGTTTTGACAATCCCAAACATTAGTCAAATATCCTAGCCAATTAACTAGAATAATTAGTTTAACCTCTTGTTATCATTTACCTGCTGGTTGTCCCGGTTGGGCAGCAGCCACTGCCGCCTGAACATGTTCGTTAATTAATGCTGCTAATTCCGCAGGCGTCATGTTTATGGCTCCGGCTCCACGGCCTCCGGCGCCACGTCCACGACCACGCCCACGTCCTCTTCCACGTGCGTCCATATTTCACTTTAAAATTCACAATTACAATAATGAGTAACATCCAACACATTAATCTCATCAAAGTACAGTAAACAATAATAAATAATGAATTCACCACCACCACAACATTTATAACAGAAATAATAATCAAAGATAAATAAATTGTAATTGAGTCACAAAATATTCCATCAATGTCAAAATTTAAGTTTGTCAGTTAGGTGGGAAACAACCCTTCCCACATAGGTTTCAAAGAAAAGAAACACTACATAGTCTAAGTCATTTAAAAGTAGGATCAATCCAGTACGTCAGATCCGTCACTGTCCTCATCCATCTCTACTGGTTCTTCTTCGGGGGCTTCCTCGGGTTCCTTTTCTGGGTCTTCCTCATCAAGGTCCACCAAAGGTGCAGGGGCTTCAGCAATCTGAAGTGCTGCTAGCTGTGCCTCTAACTCAGCAAACCTATTATCGATCTCCATGTTATGGTGATCCTGTGTGTCCATGCGCCCACTAAGTGCTACCACGTTGCCTGCCAGAGTATGATGTCCACCAATGGCCATCGAGAGTCGCTCCTGAAGCGTATCTACCTGGTAACGCAGCTGACGCATCTCAGATCGTAATGCAGAGTTCTCATCAGTGAGTCCTCTAATCCGCTGTCGCTCTGTGTCCAGTGTGGCTACTGAGGCTGCAAATGCCTGCTCTAGAGGGATGCTCAAGGTAGGAAGTGTAGGCAAAGTAGAGGCTGTCGATGACCTAGTCCTAGGTCGTGTAGGAGCTACTGGTGGTACGCGCTCTCTATAAGCCATACGGTTAATGTAGGTGGGGTAGAAATCCCAGTTCCGCTGAGGATCGAGCTCAAGAGGTATGAAAGGCTGATCCCAATCTATCTCGTCACGAGGATAAGGATGTCGTGGCCAGTTAAATCCCCTATCAGGTACGGGAGATGTAGGAGGTGACTCAGATCGTGCAGGTCTCTTGCCTAAATTCCTGGACGACGATGCCATGCTGCGAAGTACGTGTTGCGTATGCCAATGAGTATACAGTAAGGAGAGTAAGCAATAAGTAACTAACAACTGTGCGGTTATAGTCTAGTATGTGTATGCAACCTAGTTCCCTATAACCAATGGCTCTGATACCAATCTGTCACACCCTCAAAATCCGCATGCGGGGTTTTACCGCGAGGCGCGTGACATACCAGGATCTCAGTCATTAGTTACCAAGAACGACTCTATATGATTAATAAACAAAACCAGAGTTAACGTTTAAAAATACTGCGGAAGCGTTTTTAGAACAGAAACCCAAAACAAGTAGTATGTAAAGAGAATGCGCAAAACAAACGCGCCCCAAACACAAATGTATAAAATGAAAATAATCCCAATTTGTAAACAAGCAAATGTAGACAACTCGACAATGCTGGTGTGCGTGCTCCTAGGCAACTGGCAACCTTAACCTGAGAATAGCATACTAAACAAGTCAACACATGGTTGGTGAGTTCAAGAATTTGCGTTAAAACATAAACCATTCAACAGTTTCCAGAGCATAAGTAGTGTATTGCAATAGATAGCTAGTCTATTAACATAAAAATATTAATCATAGTGATTTCGCGATCGAAGCTGACTGTGTTACGTTTGTTGCCTCCCGTCATGACTTACCAGGTCGTGACGAATATAAGTTAGGACATTATTGCACCCGTTTGACCTCGAGTCGCGCAGGTGGGGCTCGTCAGACCCAGTAGTACTACCCAAAATTTCCCCGCTAGTCAATATTAACAATCCGAAAGTGTGAGGACTTTCCATGGTAAACAACACTATATCAATATTATACACACTCATATATAAAAGCGTTTTTGAACAGTATGCTATCTCCCCCAAAAGAGATTATGTAATAATGAGTGGGGCAAGAACTCACCTGATGCGCGCAAGAATTAACTTAGAGCTTAACTTGAAAGAAAGAGGGGAAAGACAACCTTCAAAGGTCACCTAGAACACAAGAGTACATAAGTACGTGCACACAGAAACAACATGAAACCCTAAGTGCTCTACAAACCAAGGAACTCAAAGTTTTTAGAATACAAGACACATTTGACCCAGTTGACCCGTTTGACCCGTTGGTGACATTATAGGTGATAATTCGTTAATACTAACACAACCGCATATCATACATGATCAACATACCACTTGATTACATATAGCACTTCATTATCCACACGTACTACCTAGATCATCATACAACTAGATATCATACAAGTCATGCGAATCACAACAGGCCAAAACAGATAACAAACCAAATCCATATACAAATAACCTAGACAACACATTTAATCACCTTAGAAACCATCCATGAACACACTAGCGTGATCCTAATATCCCAAACATGCTCAAATCATCCAATTCAAGAATTTGCACAAATAAAGTTTCCCTTTTGGGAAAGTACATCCCAATTTCATCAAACACCCAAGACATTCATGGATTCATCATTTACATACCAATTCAAGTCCATAACAACATCTAAGCATGATCAACAACACCTAAACATCATGATTCATCAACGTTCAACACCAAAAGTTACTATTTTTAGCAATGTATGAACTATAAGACATCTTCTTGTTTTTCAATTGTTCATATCATCAACTTAGCATCTAATCATCATCACAAACACATCCATAACATTCATACATCATCAAATCATCAATTCGTGCAAAATAAAGTTACTATTCTTAGTAACCTATGAACCATGAATCAAAATCGAAGCTTTCTTGCAAAATCGACGTTAACTAACATCAATCTAATCTAACTAACATCATAACATCATCAAACAACCAAAAATCGACTTCCAATTGTAAGATTCGAACACCAACTTTCGGCCAACATGAAAACCATCATAAGAACACAAAATCTAACCTTTAAATCGCAAAAAGGACACGAATTGATGCTTCTAATGTGTTCTATGACTTGTGATCGATCAAATCCGATGCTTTGTTGATGTTCTTGGCCGAAAATCGCAAAGGGAGAGGGAGAGGGAGGTCGCGGCCGATTATGGGGAAATTAGGGTTTGGGATTTTGATTTTTGTTTAATAATTTGTGTTAATTACCCTTTAAACCCTTGCACTTTACATTTTATAAAAATTAAGCTTTTAAACACTCCTTTAAAATGTTTTTAACTAGAATAATAAACATATAAACTAGTAATAACAATTATATGTATTATCTTTACAAGCTACCAAATTTACAAATTAAATACACACATTTCCACGTTACGCGATAAAATTCACAAATAATATTTAAATCACATAATCACAACTAATAATCAACACAGTAATTATTTGTTTCACATTATTAATTATTATTTAGTCACCAACGTTCAACGACAACTACTGTGTGCTCCCGACACGTGTATGCAAGACTTAACGGAACAAACGGAGTTTGGTAACGGAAAATTACCGGATGTCACAGTGTGTATGCGCGCACATATATGGAGAGAGGGAGGAGAAGGATTAAAGTAAAAAAAATTCTAAGTAGGCTAAGATGGAGAAGGTGGTCGACATATGTCAACTCAAATTCTTAGGTGGAAGGGTATATTTGTCCTTTGTAAAATTTAGATTTATGCTTAATTTTTGATTCTCTAATCTAGCTTCCTTTCCTCCATTTACGTGGCATCTATGTACACAGCTTCCTAAGCACAACAAATTCAACACAAAAGATGTTTCTTATTAGTAACTGATCAAATTCAACATAAAAGAACAATGTTTCGCAGTTTAACGATTCATCAGCTATGGAGATCGAATGACTAAGTAGGCGAGCTGAAGAGGGTTCAAGTGGGAACCTTGAAACAAATTGATTCTAGGGATAATCGTGCATTTTTGCGGATTATGATTAAAAACGTAATCAGGTTAATATTTATAACCTTTTTAGTTTGTTTTTTTTATTGTTTATCATTTTGCCTACATGTTGCCTAATTTTGCAAAGAACATAATGTTCTAACAGTTTTCCTGTTAATCGTGGATTTGTAGCTCGTTTTAATGATTTATGATCTAATTAAATTCTAATTGACACTAAATGACGATCTTTTATTCAACATTTTACCAAAACTTGCAACAAATTAACAAGATTTTGCATGTGAAGATCACTATACCATAATTACAAGTGTGGAGAAGTTGAATTAGTACTAGTTTCACATCCCTAATATGCTGAAGCAGTTGTTGGTGTGAATGTGTAGTTGTAACATACAATCTCTAAAAGAGAATTCAAATTTTCTTTAAATTTAAATAATGCATCATCTTAATTGATAACATACCTCCTAAAAGATGTTGACCAAGTTGTACGTTTTGTGTTGCATTCTATTAATGTCTAATGTGTTGAAGTTGTAGTTTTGTGTTGAATTATTAATCATGTTGTATTTACTTGTCTTGTTTTATAGAATGTGCGATATTTTTGTATGTGTTTTTGGACTTGAGAAAGAGATAAGGGGTTATGTTGGATTTTCTTCTCTCTTTTTGGTTGTTTTGGATTTTTCAGTGTTCGTTTTGAATGTGCTAAATTTTATATGTGCTACAAATTATGTAAAAATTTGACTCTTACATGCTTAAATGTGTTTTGTATTTGTTGTTGTACTATATTTGATCAAAGAAAAAAAGTATGTTTGATTTTTTTTGTTTTATTTTACTAGTGCTGGATTTTTCAGTGTTTTTTGTAAGTATGTTGGATTTTTTATGTATTGAATTATGCAGGCGAATCAGCACACATTGTGTTGGTTTATCGTAAAAACAACACAGAATGTGTTATATGTTGTTTTATGGTTACGTGTTGTTTTATCATAAAACTGTATAATTTCGCATGTGTTTTATGTGCTTGGTTTTATTGTATTTGATTGTAATACAACACAACAATGTGTTGGATTTTTTTATGTTGTTTTATTTTTTTTTTCTAAATGAAATGGATTTTTTTATTACAACACAAAAATATGTTGGATTATAATGCAACACTATAATATGCTGGATTTTGGATTAGCCTAAAATTAATAGCACAATATTTTAATTCAGCACAAAAAATAAAGCATAGTGATGTGCTAGGTTTTAATTCAACACAAAATTATAACTCATTTACATATTTTCTTTAAATGTTATTTTTTTGTATAGAAATATTATACTTATTTTAAAGAAAAAAAAGCTTGATTTTATAATGTAATTTCTTTAAAAAATAAAATCATATAAAAAATGCTATGAATGTTGGGGGAAGATTAGGAAAACAATCAACCAAATAGGTTACCCTTAAAATATATTGAACCTTTTCTCTCTAAACTCTGATCCTAACCATAGATAATTGAAAGAGTAAATTTCATTTTTGGTCCCTGAGGTTAGATATGTTTAACCCTTTCAGTTCAAAAAGAAATCTTTGGACATATCAAGGCCCGATGTTTGCATTTTGTAATGATTTTGGTCCCTGGCGCTAACTCTGTTAATCTTTTAGGTTAAGTGTAAGGATATTTTGATCATTTTACTGTTTATGTAAATTAATATAACTATTTAATAATTAAAAGGTTATTTGTGTAATTTACTTAAAAATAATAGAAAACAAGAAAATGGAATACCCATTCATCTTCTTCGAAATTCACAAACCACCACAACCACTACCAACCACCACCCTTCCATGTCAACGATGGTGGTCGGCACTGGTGGCTTGAGTGGTTCACAGCTAAAGACAATGAAAACCACTACCACCATCTTCCTCTTTTCACAAATTAACACCAAAGATTTCCCAACTTACTAAATGTAGTTTAAACCCTCAAAATACAATCTCAAATATGCAAGAAACACACATAGCAATGGGAGCTTGGCGGCGACGGCAGGGGTGGCGATGGTGGTGTTGATCTAGTTTGGAATGAGTCAAATCTTGTGGTGATGGTGGTGTTGTTCGGTCCATTCACCGGTAATAGTAGCTTCACAACAATGAGAGCTTCATCTCCACCGCACAACTACCATCACCGCACACTCAACACCGTCGCGAAAAGCCACCGCGTTGGACACTCGGCACCATCGCGGAAAGCCACCATCACCGGACCACCACCATTTCCATCATATTCTACCTCATCAGAAATCTAAAAACCTTAAGTTAGACAATCACCATCTTCACCGTCGGCACCACCGCCGGACAACCATCGCCATACACCTTGCACCACCACCGGACAACCACAATCACCATCATCTTCTTTCTCATTTTCGAACAACCCCCATCGCCGGACAACCACCATCCCCAATGTCTTTTTCCTTATCTTCGAACAACCACGCCCCTACCGCTTGCGACACCGCCTACACCACCGCTACCGCCACCGCCTGCGCCATCGCCACCGCTTGCCTGCGACATCACCACACTTGCAGCAGCTGTGGTAGGGTGGGGTGGGTGGGTTGGGAGATCTGAAGATGTGTGGGTTAGATTATATTTTGGTTTTGTTTTTTTTATTTTTTAATATTTTAAAACATTACAACAATTATCCTAATCTAATATAATTTACATAACTAGTCCTCCAAATATAAAATAACCAAAATACCCTTACATTTAACTGTAAAAACTAACAGAGTTAGTTTCAGAGACCAAAACCATTAAAAAATAAAACCACAGGACATGATATGATCCAAGATTCCTTTTTGGACTGAAATGGTTAAAATGATTAAACCACAGTGACCAAAACCGAAATTTACTCTACTTGAAATGCTAAAATTATCTATCTATATAATTTTGAACTTTTAGCTACATAGAATTTTTAGTTTTTGGGTTTTGGCCATCAAATTTTTATGGTTTTTATATTTGACCCTTTTTTATTTTTCAATTTACTTTAGTAATTGAAAATTATTCTAAATACCTGTTAATTTAATGTGTATCATAAAATATGTGAAACTTGTATTACTTTGACATGTTTATTAAGTTTATTATATTATGTTGACATTATTTTTTTAATTTTGTTTGCTTGATGTGTTCGAGTTCGAAGTCGGAATGATACCCGTTACTATACTTTTTGTATTCTGGTTTTCATATTTAAGTTTATGATGCAATTACTTGCACAACGCACCTAGGATCATTTCTACTTACTTTAATTTTCCGGACAAAACTTATTTCTTAGGAGAGGCACACTTTTTATGTGAATTATTATCTATTAAAGAATCTATTGAAACTAAAAAAATATTTGACAACGCCCACATGCGACTAACATGGCAAATTTGTACCTGCCAACTCATATGACACCTTATCTGACTAGTGCCACTTTATTATATAGAAGAGTATTGTATAGATAACATATATCACGATAAACGTTGGAAGTACCTTACACTGAATATGAAAGTTATTAACACTTTCAGTTAACCCAAATACTAATTATGCAAAACCATAATATTCTATATAAAAACATATAGCACATATCAATTAAATACAGTAAAAACCGAATAAAACCAATGGTGACATTATGACAAGATATTTTATCATTGTACCAGTGAAATTAGGTAAAATTGATTATTTGTTGAATAACAGGATGCTCAGATACGATTTTAGGGTTTAAAATGTATACAGTTCAGTTTTAATAGGGTTCATATGCATTTCGTTTTTATTATAAAAAATACAAGGTCGGTACCCGGTGTGTTATACCGGTTGAATAAATAAAATATTAAATAGTTAGTAACGTAAATTTATTAATTATAAAATAATATTTTATGATAAGATATTATTGAAGTTATGTTTAAGCTAGGTCTTTAAATAATAAAATGATGATATCAATTTTAAACTTAATTTTTAGTTTTTAAGTTTTTTTTGAAAAAATTATTTTTTAAACATTTTGTTACAAAATTAACCGTTTTTAAAATTGTCATTTTTAAAAATTTTCTTATTATAACTTAGAAGTTTAATTGTTTTCGTTTCAATCTTTCATATTTTAAAAATAATTGATGTTTTAGAAACAAAAGTATTTTATAAAAAGTTATTTATTTACAAATTGTATTTTCAGAAAAATCTCTTTCTTAATTTATTAAAAACTATTTTTAATATGAAAAAAGAATTAATAATGTGATTGGCAGTTAATATAATTATTAATTAGGAGAGACGAGGGAAATTTGATTTAGAATGTATAGATTTGTGTCATGTGTTCTCAAAAAACTTATTTTTTTTACTAGCATCGATAGATACAATTAGTGTAATATTCCTTAACCTTTCTGGTCACTCAAAAAAACTTAATACAAATGCACACTTTTGAAAAAAAAAATAGAAAAATGTTAGTTCAAAGGCATTGAATCGGCAAGTCTGATAAACCAAACCAATCGAACTAGTTTGGTTTGTCATTTCTGAAACCGTAGTTGGTGGTTAGGCCTATAATTTTCATCAAAACTGGGCCGACCAACCATAAACACTCCTACCATTATGTTCCCATTGATCATAGAAAGTAGTTGAGCTTTTCAAACCTTCAGTCTAAGATGTTTGACTGCTAAAGTGATGCGGGTAATGATCAAGGAGTTGATCCCGTTTCAAAGTAAAATACAATGAGATCCAGATTGAAGATTACCGAATATTTGAATAATAATTTATTTATTTAGTTTATCTTTTAGTTAAGTTTGTTATTATCTTTTATTTTAGTTTGTTATTATTTTTTAACTTGTTAGGTCTAGTATAAATATTAAGGTTTGCTTTCATTTAGAATTAGTTTTTGTTGATTTATAAAATATAAGAACGTTGTTCTTGGAACCTTTAGTTTAATTTATCGTCTTTGATTATCTATTGTTCTTGAGCCATTTGATTGCTTCCGTTTCTGCATCATTTAGTATCAGAGCTTTGGTTTGTCAAATGGCTCAACGCGAAGGTGAGTGTTTTCTTGTTCGAAGAGTCGCCGACCGAGGCATCGACAAGAACATTGGTGGTTCACGTGCCCGTGATCGAGATCAGCTTTCAACTTGCAGATTCGCCAACAGAGGCAGCGGTAAAGTTGGTTCCGACCCATGGGATTGCAAGATCGAGAGATTCAAAAAACGGGTCCATGATCTGGAAGCATGGTTACCAAAGAAAACTAATCCAGATGGCTACGTCCGGGACGGAGACTGTGGAGAAGAGGAGCATCCTTACGGTACGTGCAATCGTATCTATGATTTTGTTCCCGTGTATGATGAATACAAGGACGAAGAATGGTATTTGTGGGCAACCGGTGGTTTGAGTGACATACTAGATGAACATGAGTTATCTATAATTTCTTCAGGTTTGTGTGATTTGTTACATAAAAATAATCATATGACCGAATATATGAAAACCACCGCTCTTATTTCTGGTGATTCTTTTAATGTGAATACAAGGGTTGTTGGTGTTATGATGGTGGATGGTGGATGTGTGAAATGTGATGGAGATGATAGTCAAATTATTGGACCAACTAAGGTGGAAATTCAATCGGAGAATATGAAAAATCTTAGCAATTTGAATTTTAAATGAGATAAAAGTGGGTGATAAGATTTAAAATATTGATAAAAGTGAGGATGAATTTTACGAGATTGGAGTGAAGGGAAGAATTAGATTTAAAAACATGGTGGCACATGATACCAATACTAGCCTTGATGGACTAGTTAATTGTGTGTTTGCATCGTCCGAGATTAAAAACATTATATATACGATTCATGAGGAATTAAATGTTAATGTTGCGAGATTTAACTTTAAAAAGTCGATCGTCTATTTAAAGTTTTCAAGCGGCTCAACGACAATATCCTCAAGACTCGAGGACGAGTCTTTTTCAAAGACGGGGAGAATGATGTGGGTAATGATCAAGGAGTTGATCCCGTTTCAGAGTAAGATACAATGAAATCCAGATTAAAGATTACTGATGATTTGAATAATAATTTATTTATTCAGTTTATCTTTTATTTAAGTTTATTATTATCTTTTATTTTAGTTTGTTATTATTTTTTAACTTGTTAGGTTTAGTATAAATATTAGGGTTTGCTTTCATTTAGGATTAGTGTTTGTTGATTTATAAAATATAAGAACGTTGTTTTTGGAACCTTTAATTCAATCTATCGTCTTTAATTATCTATTGCTCTTGAGCCATTTGATTGCTTCTGTTTCTGCATCATAAAGTGATCTGTGATTATGAATCTATGGGATGGTTTTCCCATATATAAAATAATTTTGATGGGAGATAGTGTTTAGATGCTGACAGTTGCGTTGAGTTGTGATGATAAGATAATTAAATGTTGGAATGGTTGTAATATCCTAATATATTGTATGAAACATGATAAAAGTTTACTAGTAGCATGGTGCATCAATCATAGAGTCATAAACATATACAGCACACAACAAACAAACAAACAAGGCTGAGACCAATGGGTCGGGTTTAACTCAGCAAGTATTTGGACTGCAAAAGTATCAAAACAACATACTTTTTTTTACCGAGTGAGAACATCCGACTCATGAGCCATGAAGTCCTCACCTGGTCTGTAGTATTTTGCCGGAGAGTATAACCCCAAGTTGCCAACTTGACTAGTGTAGAGACAAGCAAATCTCTCCACCTACATCATTCAAAGTAGCCGGTCAAAACAGATACATTTTGTTCTTGTCGAAACAGGTTGGGTTGGTTGGGTCCAACCATCAACACTTTGTCTTTATTTTTAACTTGGTAATAAATTATTAATGTATTAAAAGATTACAAAAACTGTATTACTATACTAATGATTTAATCTGACTATGGCCTAGTAGCCTAGAAAAATTGGTGATTGCACGCGACAAATGTACTGTGGGTTCAAATCTTTACCGGTGCAGGTTAGGTGTCATATAGAAATTGTCGTTCAAAAAAAACTATTAATGTAATCTCTTTTAAATAATATGATTTAGGGCATAGGATACAAATTACAAATATTTGCCCATTTAACCTACTCAACCTGTTTGCTTATAACCTAAATTAATCTGCTTTAAACAAATTTACTGAAATTGCCATTACTTCTAAAAATAAAAGTGAAATTGTTGAAAACCTGGTGTGCAAAGCGGGAGTTCTGATACCCGGTTTTCATCAGCTGTCCCCACACAGGATGGAACTGTTGATAACGGAACATGTCACAAGAAAAAACAATGTACAAAAAAGTAATAGATTCAATGACATTCAGGGATATATATATGTATATATATATATAAGAGGGATCTGGAAACTATGTTTATAAATAAAAACCGTGAGACCCACCTCTACCCAATCACATAATCTATAAATAATTTATTTTGTTTATAGTATATTTGAGTAAACTTTAATTTTATTTTTTGAGGTCATTATATATTTTTTAATTTAAACCCCAAGAAACGATGATGATGACATAACAAGTTGCATATACGTAACTTGTATGAGTTACATATACGTAGCTCATAGTTATACACTTGGTAACACGTACTTGCATATTCGTAACCTTTGGTTTTTAAGGTTTTCATTTATAACATGGTTTTCAAGAGATCTCTCCCTATTTGAACCATTCCCTATTTATATATGCCTATAATTTTGTCCATTAAGGGATTTTATTTATTTCAGAAATAAAAAGAAATGCAAACACATACCCACAAAATATTAAAATATGAAATCCTCACAGAACTGATTACCTTCTGATGAAAATTTCTTTGAGATTCTTGATGTGCTGCACGAACACGAGCACCCTGAGACTATACAAATAACAAAAAAGAGAGTGAATCATGGTTCATGTCACTTGCAAAAATCCTAAATTATAAGGGTATAAAAAGGAATATTCAAGAAAAAAAAAACATAGCCACATTATAAAATTGTAGTGTACAGAGCTAGAGGTGGCAAAATGGGTGTGTGAAGTGAGTCGGGTAACGGGTAATAGCATGTAACCTTTTAGTATGAGCCAAGTCAAGTTGGATTGATCGAAAAACTTATGTCCAAATCTTTTTATTTCTTAATTATCTAGTGTGTAAGATTACAAAAATTATCTTTTTAGAGTAATTATTTAATTTTTTTAATAAATTGAATTTAGGAGGATCTATGAATTAGAAAATACAATTGGGGCTACTCTCGACGTGTCTCATTTAAGCTACTTTTTGTTTAATCTATTTTACATGTTTGAGATGAAACAAAATGTGAATCGACTCATTGATAAGTAAATGGGTCCAAATTGCACATCTATGTGGAACCAAATCAAATTCTCTTCACTTTTGTATGCAAGATTATAAGGCATACGACTCTCTCAAAAGGTTGAATCTCAGCAGCCCCCAACTGGCCACACCAAAAGGCCTCAAGCCAATCACGTGATAGACAAATAGAATCCCTAGCGGCCTGCTTAGAGGTGGTCCAACCAAACTTATCCAGCAACTTCTTGACAATGCTGCATATTGACCCCAGCAAATCCCCTCTCTAGAACCAAGTCAGCTACACGCTTGAGGCACAGTAAAACAACTCCATGCCATGACAGGAAAGCATGGCCAATAATATTTTAAATGTTAAAGTATTATACATAATATAATATAGGCAAATTGGATTTTAATAATCCAAACTATGATCTATTGGCTGATAATAATCCAAACTATCAAATTGGTCGATAATAATCCCAACTTTCAATTTTATTACCAATCACAATCTTAGTAGCGTAATTTTTATTGATTTACACTAGATTTTCACTCGTTTTTCATTCCATTTCATTGTGTGTCTCCTTATTTCATTCGCACTCACCATCATGTGCAAAATAAAATGGAAATCAAGTGTAAACAAATAAATAATTATGTTACTAGAATTGCTCTTGACAACAAAACTGAAAGTTGAGATTATTATCGGCCAATTTGATAGTAGGAATTATTAACGGCCAATAAGTGATAGTTGGATTATTAAAATCCAATTTTCCTTTAATATATAATTTAGTGAATTTAATAATCTCACATTATTAAACAAATATATTAATAATATGCATTAATTAATGTATTAATTAGAAGTTCATTAAATGAGGGGCAAAATAGGAATGATTGCCTTGAACACTTGTACCTATTGTTTAAGAAGTTGTATTAGGTGTCTTAATTTTTTTGTATAATTACACTTGTGTCCCAAAGTTTCTATCGTGTGTCCACCTGTATTATATGGCCTCACATTTTTTATATATCTGCTAATTATAAATATTTGATTTAGTTTGTTTTATTAGTTTATGGCTCATGGCCAGATCTAGCCTTCTCTAGGGTCTGTTTTGATTGAGGGTTCCTCCTCCGCTATAATTCATTCAAATATTATTATATATAAGGTTCCCCTTCATTTTAATTCTTTCATATATTTTTCTCATTTAATCTGCATGGTGTCAGAGCCAAGACTCTTGATATGACACAAATCCTAGACTATCATCTAGTTTCAGATTTCCACACAGAGTTCTCTAGGGGTTGTTTATGATACGGTTATATAATGATAGTCAATCAACAATACATATACCCAAAAATTTAGTATTTCATGAATAAGTACTCAAATAGACCATCCATCCATTCAGAAATTCATGTGAAGATAGAATTTCAACTTGTTGTTGAGGTGTGAAGGCCTTTGGGCTTTTGAATAGAGTTATGACTAATGAGCTTGGCACATTGAACTTTCTTGAAACCCTAATTATCTTTATATATAGAGCATGTCATTATATTGTAATCTTGTTCTTTGAGCTTAATAAAAATACCTAGTTGCAGAGAGTGGACGTAGGTCATCTTGACTAAGCCACTATAAATCTCGTGTTCTTATTACTTTCGTGGGCGTGCGTGTAATTGTGTGGGTTTCTACCGCCGCCGTCTAGGGGTTCTGTCGCCGCCGTCGCCTAGGGTTTTGGTTGGAAGTACCGGAACTGGTTTGTTTATCCTTTTGTTGACCAGTTATCAACTGTTCAGTGTGCTTGTTTCTTTTGTTTTATCTTTCTTTTGCTATTATGGCTGAAGACAGGAAGACTGTGAGCGACAAGTTCAATGGCACTGATTTTGGTTGGTGGAAAATGCAAATAGAAGGATCACTGTATCAAAAGGATTTGGATAAGGTACTGGAAAAGAAACCGAAGAGGATGGAGAAAGCTGAAGAAGCAGTTTGGGATTCCAAGGACAAGAAAGCTAGAACGGCTATTATGTTATCTTTGACGAGGAGCGCTGCTTTAACATCATGAAAGAAACCACCGCAAATGGTATGATGTTGGCTCTGTCAAATATATATGAAAAGCCATCTGCAGCTAACAAGGTGTTCTTGATGAGGGAATTGTTCATGACGAGAATGAAAGAAGGAAGCTCAGTCACCTCTCATATTAATGATCTGAATTCTATTCTATTTAGATTAGAATTTGTGGGAATAAAATTCGATAATGAGACTCGAGCCATAGCGTTGCTATCTTCACTGCCTAATAGTTGGTCCGGGACAGTGATTGATGTTACAAGTTCTGTGAGGGCTAACGAAATGACATTTGAAAAGATCTGAGACATTGTGATAAGTGAAGACATACGTCTGAAAAGTGCAAATGTTAGATTATCGTCTGAGATGTTACATGTTGGCAGGGGAAGGGAAAATAGCCAAGGCAGTGGGAGTCGAGGAAAGAGCTCAACTCAGACTCGAAAAAATGTGAGGTACTGCATCTGCAACGAGGATGGACATGTTAAGAGTCAATGTCCAAAGAAAAGTCTGAACACTGCTGCTGAGGACGTCAACGATGGTGACGTGTTAATTCTTGAGGCTGAAAACAGTGTGGACTATTGGATCATGGATTCTGGTTCTTCTTTTCACGCTGTACACAACGGTGAAATGATGGAGAATTTGAAAACAGGCGACTTTGAGAAAGTACACCTTGCTGATGGCAGAATGCTTGATGTAATGGGCACGAGTGATATTGATTTGGTGACTCCATTGGGAACTACATGGAACCTGAAGAATGTCAAGGTGATTCCGGGTTTGAAGAAGAAATTAATGTCCATTGGTAAATTGGATGAACAAGGACCGGAAGTAAGGTTTGGTGGTGGAAAATAGAGGGTAATCAATAGGAACCGGGTGATTGCTCGTGGTGATAAGCATGGGTCATTGTACATGGTGGAAGTACCTACTGAGGGACTGATCAACCCGGTTAAGCAAGTCAAAGTCGGGTTCACTAAATATTCTGCTAAAAGAGTTCATTTTGCAAACATGAAGTCTAGAGTAGAGATTGTAGCTGAATGGGGTCATAAGTCTATACCAGTCAGAGGATTTAATGACAGTGGGAGCATGGGCCATGTTCCGAGTACAGTCAAGAAGAATCGTTGGATTTTGAAGACTACGACTAGAAAACTCTCTCCTAGTGATTGTTTGTTGAATTTGGAGAGTGTTAGTGATTCTCGGTGTAACTCTGAAGCTGGTGGATTGTGTAAACCAGTTGAGACAGTGGATGGGTTGGTGGTGGAATTTGCCACAACTGAGTTGGAGCTCGAGGGAGCTTCAACAGGCCCTTTCAAGTAATTGATGAAAATGGGCCACTGCAACTAGGAGATTTGGATTGAAATCTTAGCTTGTTCTTCGGAACTAGAGGCTTGGAGGATTTCTATAATTTGAAGATTACTGATAATACTGGATGACAGGGTTGCTTTTTACTTAGATGGCTAGCTGGAATATTCACAAGGCCTTCAAGTGGGAGATTGTTGAGGTATGAAGGCCTTTGGGCTTTTGAATGGAGTTATGGGCCTGACCCATTAAACTTTCTTGAAACCCTAATTATCTCTATATATAGAGCATGCCATTGAATTGTAATTTTGTCCCTTGAGCTTAATAAAAATACCTATTTGCAGAAAGTGGACGTAGGTCATCTTGACCGAACCACTATAATTCTTGTGTTCTTATTGCTTTCGTGGGCGTGCGTGTTTCAGCTACGTAAGATACCTAACACTTGCGAATATCTTTACCAAAATTCTACAGAAACCACAGATAAATTTTATTTGTAGCAGTTTGGGCATGATAAGCATGTATGCTCCAATCTCAGGACGAGTGTTAATTGTAAATAGTGTATCTACTTTGTTTTATTAGTTTATGGCCTATGGGGCCTATATAGGCTTCTGGCCATGGGTGTGTAAATATACATATTTAGGTTCCCCTCTGTTATAATTAATTTAGGTATTTATTCCATTTACGTTTGTAGCATCCAAATAGACTTTTCTCAACAAAAACACATTTCTAATATTAAAAAGCATCGACAACTACCTCAAGTACTTCAAGCATTGAACTGATATTTTCCTTTTCAGCAGCATCCAGATTTCCATGCCTGAAAGCAAAACCAACTTAATTCAGAAAACCATATTTAAACAAAAGTTTCCAAAATTGCATGAAAGGCATTTAAAGTGGGTTTCTTTGGTGGGAAATGCTAAACAGGCCAATATGGCTGTGTTTGGTCAAATGGTTGAATCCAAAAGATTATCTAATAAGAAAATGGGTCAAACATGCCAAACATAGCCCAAAGAATTTATTTATGCATAACACCTCCCATATCATTTTATTTAGAAGATATATATATATTATTACTTCAAACAATATAGATTTTTGTATTCGTACTTGACACACCAATCTATCAATAAATATATTTGACAAGTGTTCTGCATCAACACGATTTGACGCATGCTGACCAACAAAAAAAATGCATTTTTCCTCTGTTACCCACCCCACCCATTTTCCAGCTCTAGGAAATACGTACTCAAGGGACCATTTCAAATGATGGGTTTGATCTTCAATCTGATCCCGCTCAATCCTTAGCAGTTGGAGTTTCTGCGCAAAAGAGAAGTTCAGTTATTTCTACACCAAAGAAAAGTAGAAGCTTACAACAGTAAATGGTCAGAGTTGCTACCTCTAAGATCACAAAATAACTTCTGGTATATATTTAAGATTCATAATCCAAATCATAAATTGAAACTTTGTTCATCAGTCTTTGAAATAATAAAAACAAATATTACCTTTCGAATGTCCCATGAGGATGAGAGAACTCTAGCCTCCTTTTCAAGTTCTGGAACAATAAGCATCGTCCTCCAGCCTGTTTCGTTTAAATGTATTTTAATGAGATTAAAACACATTTAGGTTATCTTGACAAAAATAGTTGACTTCAAACATAAATATTATAATAATGATATCAATAGCCGAATCCTACTTAAGCAGCGTATCATATGTTAGCTCATGACAATAAGCAAGTTCACCATTTAATGCCGGTTATAATAATAGACGCTTTTAAAAGAACAAAATGAATTATAAATGAGCAAAAAAATTCATACCCAGAACTTTTTTGCTGCGTAAGATATCCCCATATATATGATCTCCCACATACAGCACCTAAAAGCAATTGAATAGCATATGTTAATTATATGAAAAAAATACTAAAGTGCAATAAAATAAGGCAAAAACAAACAACAGAATATAATTATTCTAGATTAATAAAAATAATCTTTTTTTACAAGTCAAACTTGTCTCTATATTCAGGGGTTCACGATTGTAAAAAAGAAGATAAGGCAACTACATAGGAAACAAATTTTTGTTAAAAAGGTAGGAAAATGACAAGTTTAACAAGTAGCAGAAATAACATAAGGCCACAAAATCAAATCAGTAACATGTAAAAATGCAATGAAGAACAAAGAATAAAATACCTGTGAACTTGATCCCACGTTAAGTAGTTTATGCAGATGGCCAACATTACCTCCCTGAAACAGCCAAGAAAAGACATATATGATATATGGTTTAACTATAAGACACTAATATTTTCACCAACCCATAAGACACTAATATTTTCACCAACCCATGTGCTCAGATATATAGATTATACGGTACCTGAAACACCTTGCAATGCTTATTTGGGATCTTATCATGCAATTCTAATGTAGGGCCTCCAACCTGGTGGTAATTAAATAAAATTCTTTAAAATTATAAAGAAGTTTAGGGGGTATAAGAGAAGAACCAAAGATATTTACTCACAGACCTGAGCAAGTGGAGTACCATTGTCAGTATTAACAAGCTTTCCTGAGTCCGTCTCAACCATAAAAATGTTAGCACGATTTTCATCATGGAAAAAACCTGGCTTAGCGCTGCATAAGCAATTTTTTTTCCTTTAAGATACGGTTATATTATACATAAAACATATGCAGGATCCTTAAGCAAAGTAAAAAGCATAACCTGCCAGTGATGACAAAATCGAAGTGTTGGAGCCAATCAAGGCTCAAAGAGGAACTGCCATCCATTGTGCGTGCCCCAAACACAAAATTCATCACAACATTTGTGTAATCCCAAAGGCTGCATTTAATTAACACGTCTTAGGTAGCATTGTAATATGTTGAACAGCAAATAAATGTGATTTTCTTTTTTTTTTTCTGTGCATTTCAGTTGGTCTTTTTCATTTTTGTTTTGAACTTTTGTCAATTCAAATGATTAACAACAAATACGTAGCACAGTTCCAAATATAATTTTAGGTTGAATAACGAAGGTGTTGAAAAATAAATATAAAGAAGAATTGGATATGTTAATTTGTTTAAAACTTTAACTATGTCAAACATTTTGAGTTAAGAAATTAAACAAGATGTGTACGTCTTTATGTTGAAATTATAAAAGTTAAACTTCAAAAGAAGAAAAAACTGGTTATAAAACATCTGAAATTATTTATAAAAGTTGTTCAAGTTAAGACTGAAATAATATACTAAAAGTTATAATCAACAAAAATAATAATAACGATCATAATAAATATTTAAGAAAAAACATAAATGGGAGTCTCTTTAACTTCTGAAAAAGTTCACTTGAGAGTTAAAATATTTGTATTGCACAGATGTCGCTCATAGCTGCCCATAGTTTTAATCATTTGATCATCGTTTAATGTGTGATACTCATATGATGACCCATTTATACTACCCATCTTATATGACTAATAGGTCGAATGAACCAATCATAACCAAATGGATTGCCTTTTGTGATCATTATACGTGTTACATATAAATTAAAGAATATAAAATACCTGTTTGTAACTATGAATACAGCACGGCCAGATGTTTTCAGCATTTTAAGCATTGGGACTATAGAATTGTCCTCATTGATATACCTGATAATCGAACATGTTAAGAAAAAAGAAAATACATAAGAAGCCACAGAACTGCAAAAAAGCATATATGCGTCTGTAGATATATAACCACACGTAGATATAAATATGTCCAAAATAAACGCTTCAAAGAGGCAATAGTTTCAAGTCTTTCTGACTTGAAGGAATACACTACAAAAACAAGTTATGTCACCATTAACTTATGTAAAACATTAAGATCAGATTATTTTCTAGTGCCAACATGTAATCATTCCTAATTAGGCCTCAACATGTGCATATACTATATAGCGCTGACTTATTAATATCATATAACCTTTTTCACATAATTAGTACTTTGATTCTGCAACCTCTGAACCACATGCCAAATACTTTTCATACCCTTGACATACACACTTATATATCTAAGTATCAAACTTCATTACTAAGGTTCATGATTCATCAAACTTCATACGTCTTATCATTTTTTTTCTTTTCTTTTGAAATTTTAAAAGCTACCACTTGAGTTAATTTTCAGAACTAGAACTAGATTTAGGTATAGAGAGATTTGCATATTCATCTCGTAATAGTATTGACTTAATTGATTCCAAATCCTAAATTCCAATAATATCCAAAAACTTGAATTGAAATGTCAAGTTTTAACATCCATCAAGCTCAATCTAAACTAGAATACGGTTTTGCTAATTAAAATGGAAATTACAAACTTCCATATAATACCAATTTAGCAATGCCATGAAAAGTTTACGTTGCCTAAGCAATGTCACAGGAAACCAAATTGATGCTCAATAACCCAAAGTGACCCAAATAGAAAAGCCATCTTAATATGGAAAAATATACTAAAACAAAGAGATGTGAAATGAGAGCATGCGAAGAAGACAAAACAAGATGCCCTCATCTATTTGCTTCTTCATTTTGTCGCAGATTGGTGTGTATTCAATTAAATGCCAAATGCATCTTGTATATCTATTCAACAAAGAAGCAGGTGATGTATGTGGTCAACCTAAGTCCAATTACCCTATAAAGCATTTAGGAAAACTTTCCAGTAGAAATGTACCATCATATCTCAATCTTAAGCTGATTATTTTTCACTTGTGTGAACGCTTTTCCCATATAAATGTTATAACTTCTGATCTCTATCGTCTTTGCTGTTTGGTATATTTTGCTATGTGTTTTGTGGGGAAATGATGAATCAGTTCTCTACTTGCACGATTCATCATGATGACGAAACTTGCCTTAAGTAGTAAATAACTACCATAGTACTGGTTGTCATGTCACAGGTACATTACAAGCGGTCGATATTGCCAGCTGGATAACTCCACAGCTTGTATGGCAGCAATCAGCTTATCCACTCAAATAATATTTCCATCCCCCAACCTCTACTCTCCCCCAACACACACACACACACAAATCGATCTGCACCGCTTTCTAAAACCAAGATCCAATGTCAGGTTCAAGCTAAATACTATTTAAAATGCTTGGTTCTAATACGTAGGTAAGATTAACTAATATCAATGTGGTTACTTTAGTTACAAACACAATCATATCTGTTTTAGCATATCTCATATAATCAATACTTGCTCTTAGTACATTTATTGTGATTCTACACTGGAACTTCTTCCCCCCTGGTTTAGCATGTCTCAAGTGAAAATCTTTCGAGCTTAAAGGTATATATATTACCAATTACACTAAGAAATTAATTCAAGGATATATCAGTTGAGATAAAAAACAATCAGAAATGAGTAGAAATTTTAAGACAGTGCTCAAAAGTAGGGTGGAACAATTATTCTTGTGGTGTGTATCAATAAAATATATTTTAAGAAACAAATGAAAAAGTAATTTATATTTTTACTATAGATGGAAAAATAAAAATGCAGAAATATAGTAAATTGATCTTGAATAGATATTTAGTTGAAAACACTTGAAGTAAATTTTTTAAAGCTCATATTTTCACATGATATAACCATTCTGCATAGGACTTAAATTGCTATTGTGGATGTAACTCTGTAAGAATTTTCTATATTCCCACAAAATTTAAAAAATATTCGCTTGACAATGCTTTCTAGCATGTAATATTAAATTTGAAGAGCAATTATTTTGACTTCATCCTAAAATTTCAGGAATTATTTGGTCACTTCATAACTTATAAGCCACAAAAAGCTTATCACGAAAAAGTTAACACTACAATTATACTTGATTTAAAAATTCATAATAGAACTCAGACATGATGCTATATATAACAAGCTACTTAAAAGAGACTCTATTATAAAATTTCAAACAAATTAGTTGGTAAAGTATATAGAAGTTGTTAAATTCTAAGTTGATTTATATATCTGGCTAATACAAAAGCCTGGCCATTTTTTATAAATTTTTTGAGTTCAAAAGAGTGTTATGGTTAACATAGAACCTGTTGAAATTGCTGAGAGTTTCATTTAGAAAAATATATGACAAATGCTATATATTATAATAATTCATAAAATCAAGTGGCACAACTCGCGCAATAACATGGCTTCATAGTTCCACCCATGCTTAGAAGATGACTATAGTATTGCAACAAAAAGTTACATATGAAAGCCAAATTTCACTTTTCTTTATGAGAGAGAGAGAGAGAGCATGTATTAATAATAATAAAAACGGCATACTTTTTTGGATCTTTCGCAACCATTTCCTTCAAAGTTCCGTCACGATGACACATATCAACAGCAGAGCGGACATCAGAGTATATACGAGAGTAACTGCAAGAAATTAATTATTAACATTAATATTTAATGAGAGACAATATCAAATAACAAAAAAGTATAAGCAAGACAATGTGTAAAAACTGAAATTTTGTAACCACAAACAATCAAATCCCTGTCATGTTCCTTTATGTGGCAAGATGGACGAGTCAAGTAACGTGTCAAAATGCTTTAAAACGGGTTGAAATTGCGGGGTCTGTTTGGGCTGACCTACATTATGTGGCTTTTAAATGATATAACAATTTAATGCATAAATCATGATTACAGAAAAACAATATTACTGCAGTAACAATCTAAACCTTATAATAGAGTGATTTAACAGGGCAACGTGCACTCAAGGAGTTCGGTTGAGTATCACCCCTTTGACCCAATCGGCCCATTTGACGCGTTGCCCTTATAGATTTTTTTTGACCCCTTTGAAACAAATCCAGCCCTTTAATGGCCATTTGTAGCAAATGCGTCGAAGTTGCCAAGACATCCTATTAGAGGCTTTAAAACTCCTACCAAACTCAAACCTTACTAAGTTAGTCAGAAGTTGACCAATGACAACGAAGAAAAATATGACCAGTTTACCATAAATAGGATGGATGATAATCATTGATAAAATCTAATCAAATCATTTTTGGGGTTAATGTTGTCCCCTTCTTAGCATACTAACAATTATCACCTTCAACCTTTTGACCATAAGCAACCACATACATACCATCACCATGTAAGAATATACTCTGAACATTTACTTTCCTCTATGAAACAACAAACAGAATCTTACTTTAATACCATGATTCACTACATACTTTACTGCTGTAAATGAAGGCCGTAACATTAGCAGTTAGATATATAGTTATAAAAAGTTTCTTTCCAATCCTTCCTTAGGGTATCAATTTATTAGTTACAAACATATCATTCTTACTATTTTCTTTTTGATTGACAAACACCCATTAATACTCAAAAGTAAAATATGGAGTAGTCATGGCAATTTCCTCCCCCCCCCCCCCCCCTTTCAAATGTAAAGATGTTGATAGCAAGCAAAATGAGTCTCACAACATATTGAACAAGTGTTCATTCTATAAACAAATCAGACCCGTGTTACATTAGCAGGTATATGTTAAATTAAAAGATAAATAGATAATAAAAAAAAAAGAAATCACTCGAGTCATCAGTTTCCCACCACGGAAGATCATTACAACTACAGCATCAATCAGAAATCAAAATATATTTATTTCACTGTATTTTCAAGAATTTTAAAGGTTCAAAGTCATCATTCTTCCTTACTCTTTTACTTCTGAGATCTTCCCTGGGTTGCTATCTTTAAAATCAACTAGTTGAGCAAATAGATATGCCTCAGCGAGAGAGAACAAGGTATCGATATGGGCATAATCTGGCCCGTCAAATGCATCTCTAGTAAAAGTATTGCCATAAGTGGCAACCTTTTCAATTTTGGATATCAATCGAAATCCATGGTAGGCTACTTTTACGTATTTGTGCCTGTCCATCTAGGAGAGAAAGATGCAAACAAAATAGAAAACAAAAGGAATTTAGAAAATGGGGAAAAGGTACTTGGCTGAATATATGCTACCGTAACACAGTTCAGTTTGTTATCTCACAAACACAAACCTTCAGTATGTTTCCACGCTTCTTGTCAAGCACAAGTCCTCTGACCATGTATGTCCAATCAAAAGACCACTCTAGTAGCTGCATCAAAACAGAAAAGACACAAGAGTAGGTATTACAGATATGAATACAAATTCATATTTAAATTGCTAATTTGATTTCTAAGATCTAAGAACTGAGATCATATGGTTTAACTATCACAAGCTCACCTGGTTATTAAAAATGCAATATGATCCAAAAAAACTTATCTAGAATTTAGAAAACCAAAAGCAAATAAGCTGAGTGGTCCGCATCATCTATATTTAAAAGTTGACAACCAATACCAAAAGAATTTTTAATGTGTTTTGCAAAATTAATTTGTGATAACCACACTTTGTAATTTTGTATAAACTAACCTCTTTAGGATATCCCAGATTGGTAACAAGCTTCTCAACTGTACTATCATACGCAAGTGATTCAAAAGTATCAGGTTTGTACTGTGCTAAAGTATAATCCATATCAAAGCCAACAGCAACTATATTTTTCATGTTCACTGCACTGTTGCAGAAAATCTGTTTTCCTATATCAACGTTTTGCCTTCCTTCAGAAGATGATTGTAAGCCCAAAACTTCACCATCTTCATAGCCACTAATGCTGTCCATTTTGCAACTTGATCTTAACTAATAAATGACATGTTTGATAAATATTAGTAATATATCCTTCTGATAATTCATAAAGTGAAAGTATACAAAGTTATAATAAGATTAATTAAAAATTATAAAATGAACAAACAAGAATCGGAGTTGAAGATGATAAGACAATCTACATAAGTGATGATCAAAGTTTCATGGCAGCTGCAGATGCAATATAATTTCATCTAAAATCAGCTACTATTCGGTTTACAACCATATAACAACATAAAATCATTTTGAGATGAAAGATGTATGACAACTAATGGGTAACCTTTCTCCGGTGAAATATTTAAAAATTCTTGGTGGTTTACAAAATTATTCTAGCTTCCCTTGGGTGTGAGCTGCAGTTCTCTAAGTTGATATACTGTTCTAGAAACCACATGAAAAGGCGAAATGCAAGAGAGCATTTCAAACAACCAAAAACCACAAAATGTTTTGCAAAATCAGATACCAACTGCTAATTTTGTGAGTGATTGGTAGTTGTTAAAGATTAACTATTATATGTAATTATAAGTATATGGAATGTACAGATTCGAACAAGCCATAAAACTTTGTATTAGATAATAACCAAACTAAAATGTGTCATAACTTAACTGGAGAAAAGACACAAAAATAAACCCAAAAATAAAGATACGTCAAGACACTACATTGGCAGCTTTTTATATATTAATTAAAAGGGAAATAGTTTGACCTTTTAAAGAAGAATATTAAAGAATGGTAGTGTAGCCCCTAAAGAAATCTCAAATCCATTCTCACACAGATCAAAAATTCCTACTATCATCTAATCCCAACTTCCACAAATTCAACAGCTAATAAGTAAAATGAAAATGAAAAACTTAAAACAATTCAGCCAATTCAGTTCAACAACCATCGAAGTCCATTCAGATCGATCAAAACAAACACAAAAACAGTACAATTCAAGTGATCTTACTAAAACAAGCACAAAACCTCAAATGATACAGCCGATCAACACCAAAAACACTTGCATGCAGATCAAAACTCATCACTGAACCGTACAGACACAATCGAATCGCAAAATAATCACCTAACCAAACATTTCCAAACGATAACAATAACAAAACAAACCATCACACCTTTTGAGAAGCAAAAAACCTAAATCAGCAACGGAAGAACAAATTTTGGGGAAACTTGAACGCTAATGACACAAATAGGGTTTCAAACACAGCATTTCATCACTTATCCAATAAAAGCATCTTCCGCCGGTGGATCAACGCAACAAGTGGAATCCGAAATCTCACACACCGTCGTCGTGTCGATTCGTGGTGACGTCCGATTGCAACCTGGCAACAGCAACAACAACACGTAGTCATCAAAATGCGCTTACGCACATCACTCCAATTCACAGCTCACCGATCAATTGCATGATCTACAATCGCCACTCGATCGTTCATCTGTGTTATGAATGTGGCGGTTGGTGACACGTGGACGGGTGGTGCTCCGGCGGATGACGGTGGTGTTACGGGGGTTTGACGGTCAACGGCGGTGGTTCCGACCACCGATCGGAGATTGTAGAGGATGAAGTGTGGGGAATGCAGAGGGGATATTGTTTGATTGGGGGAACAAGTGTAGAATAGAAACTCACGGTGGTGGAGCGAAGCTGGGCGGGGGAATTGGGTTTTATCATTTATGGATGATATAAAGATTAACCCCTTGCACTTCTCATGGTGTTTCGTATTGCTCCCTTGTGATTTGGTTGTTTTGGCTTTTCTCACCAACAGTATTGCTATGTGTTTAAAGTTGATCTGGTTATGAATAATTTAACTAGCTCAAGTTTGGCTCGGGTTTTATTTGTATATATATGCTATAATATAATACATTTTATGAGGATGATATTATTTTTTTACATTAAGTTTTGCGAGTTTTAAAGAGTTAAAATTATCTGTTATTGATTTGATTGTTTATATTGTGTCACACCTACATACCAATTATATAATTACAATTGTTAACTTTTAAACCAACTTCTTCAATGATTTTTAAATGATTATAACTTTTTTATACGTTAATACTTTTTTTAAATGCACACTATGAAAATGAATATTTAGTTCTCTAAAATTTTAGTACGATATTGCTATAATTTTTTAATTTAAAAAAGATTACATGTTGTGTTTTTTGTCGTATTAAGTAGGGGCCTCTTATTTACTTATTAATTGTGTTAGTTAGTTGGTGTATATAATTATGATTATATGATAATATATTATATAATTTTAGTTTTAACCCTATAGGACGAACTCGATGCATGAGTCTCCCGCACGTAAAAGATTGGCACGTGTAGGGGGGGAGGGGGGTAATAGGTCGCTTTAGATCTAATTACATGTTCTTACTCTGTATTTCTACAAAAAGTTATTTCCATGACTTAAAATCGGGACCTTCTGGTCATGTGACAACAAAATTACATTATCTTTCACTCTTCCTTTCCTTACCTTACCATAAATCATAGTATGTTGTATTACATTATATGATATTATATTATGTGATATTGTACCATATTATATCATATAATAACATATTATATCACTTACATCATATTATATCATATTATATTAAGAATTCAAGAACCTTAAATAATTAAATAAAATTACATCATATGATATTGTATCATATTACATCATATAACAACATATTATATCATATTATATTATATGATATTATAATATATCATATTATGTCATATGATATTATATTATATCTTATTATGTCATATGATATTGTATCATATTACAACATATTATATTACATTGCATCATATTATATCATATCATATTATATTATATTAAAAAATTAATTCAAGAACCTTAAATAACTAAATAATAAATGATATTATATTATGTCATATGAAATTTTATTATATAACATCATATTATATTAAAAATATTTATTTGAGAACCTTAAATAGTTAAATAATATTATATCATATGATATTGTATCATATTACATCATATTATATCATATAACTACATATTATATCACATTACATTATATGATAACATATTATGTTACATATATATAAAACATATATATATATATATATATATATATATATATATATATATATATATATTGAACATGATATTGTACCATATTACATCATATTATATCATATAACAACATATTATAACACATTATATCATATTATATTAAAATATTTATTCGAGAACCTTAAATAATTAAATAATAAAAGAACATATCTTAACTATTGTTATGCTTAATTTGATGACTGAAACTAAATCAATGTCTTACTAATAAAGGGCATTAGGAAACATACTTTCTTACCTCGATTCCTTTGACAATGCCTAACTCGCATTGTTAAATTTTGTTTTCAACATAACCTAATCACATAGCATGAGATATGACCAGAAGCCAATCATCTAATGATCAAACTATCAAATTTCTTCTACACGTTACTTGTTGTGACAGAAATACATGTATACTAACGATGTATCTATTAGAATTTACACATTTAGAGTAACTTTGTGGAAAAAAGTTTCAACAAAATTAAAGATATCAAAGTTACAACAAAATTAAAGATATTGACATAAACATGTGATTCTCTACTTGCATATTAGAACATTAAACGTATAATTTAAGTTAAAGTTAATTATTAACACACCACATCGATTGTGATTCAAACAACTAAAAAGCCTAGCATTAATGTAAATCATCATACAAAATAAAAGCTTTTAAAAACGTAAAGAAGTATATTAATAAAAAAGTGTGAAGTTCTGGACACCTGTGGTGCAGTGAGCAAGGAACCAAAGTTGTCTTTGGAAGAAGAAAGAAGTTGAATTCGAGAAGGCAAAGGAAGCAGAGGATGATTAGGTGCTTGAGTGAAAATACGAAAGAAAGAAATAAAATATAAGGGCAAAATATGAATTAATACTTGACCAGATTTTGAATGACCGATAAAAACTTAACAAGAGTATGTCATATGTGTCTATTTAATGAGAAAAAGACATCGCTTTTATTGTTTCAATTTTATGCATGGTTAAGATATCCAAATTTAAATATTTGAAGAATATTTTTATTAACATGATGTTAATAAAGTGCTTCAAAAATAGTTTAAGAAAATACGATTTCACCAACATGATTAGCGTTTTATAAAAGTAATCCTAAACACCCACTTTTATGTTACTTTGTATTGTCTTTGATAACTTTTTGAATCAAGTATAAGTATTTTATTGGTATACGAAATTTTTAATCAGAAAAGACAAGCATCTTCAAATAAATTTAAGATGTCTTTCTATGAAAATTAGTGTGAACATACATCCAGAAATTAGTCTATATAATTCTTTCATATAGTGTTTGAACCATTGTAGCAAACCATCAAAACTCTTCATGAAAAGGCATGATGATAAGATGTTATAACTGCCACATATGACGTTACATACTTGTCCATCAAGAGCAACTAGTTGATGTCGATCAATTGTATTGACTAACCAAGTTGCTACTGAGTTTCTATTGATGACCTTGGTTACAACTAATATTATTGTCAAAGGACAAAGTTGTTGTTGATCATAGTTTGCATTGATGATAAGTAGTAACTTACTACTAGTATATCTATTATTTCTAATCATCAAATTCAATCAACTACTAATACACGATTACTTTTAATATAGCATTTCCAACCAAGTAACTTTTCAATATTTTCGATCACCAAATTCATGCAACTTAATAGTATATGTTGATGATCAGCGTGACCTCCTCTAGAGCTTTGCCTCTTGACCCTCACAAGAGCGTTACCTTTTAGGCGCTATCAAGGTCCTACCCCTAGAACCTGTTTTGATCTAAAGGGCTTCTCCACCTCGAATAATCAAGCTTCCCTGGTTTCAAAAATTAGAATGTATTTAAATGAGTGTGCACAGAGCATTTTTAACTCATATCAATGCATATCATTTTCTAGTTTGGTTTTAAAAAATCTAATTATACTAAAATGATCTTTATGACACTAAATCACAAATATTAAAAGTGTCATACTTTGTTAATTTTAGTCTCATATAGTTATGGATGTGTTTAGCTAAGAAAATATTTTTCAATATAACTTGTATTATATAAATATAAAAAAATTAAAAAATATGTTAAATAGATAAATAAAATAAAATTATATAATGGTAGCGCTACATGGTAATGAAGTGAGTGGTGGGTGTTAGTGGTAAGTAGTTGTAGACATAGACAATGAGTGATTATGACAGCCAGTGACAAATAATGGTAGTTAACAGAGGTAGGAGGTGGAGATCAAAGGTGGGTGACGACAATCGATAGATTACAAAGGTGGGTTATTGTAGCCTTAATTAGGAATAACATGCGGCCTACGAAGGGGGGATGCAAAAAAGGTGGCAACGAGAAGAGGTGAACTATTCCATGACAATAGCAACTAATGGTTGACAGTGGTGGCAGTTGACGACTCATGTGGAGGTTTGAAAGATAATTAACAAAATTCAAAGATCAAAAGCATAGAAAATAACGTTCTTGTTGGTCCACATGGTGAGCGTGGGGAAAGATACGAACATAACTCTCCTTACGGCCTTTCAGTTAGGAATACATGACATAGTTTTAAATTCTGCAACCATCAACTCTAACTAACTCGCTAACAATGATTTTTAATATTAACTCATTTACGTGTCCTTTGAAGATTATGTACATTCCATGCTTAAAATAACGATCTTTCATACTTTAAAACACCAAGATTGTGCTATTTATAGGTTTGAAAGACGAGATGTGTATAACACATGCTATTGATTGAAAGTATAGGTGGTAAAATGAGCAGATTGGATTGGGTTGGTTGACAGGTTATGATGGATTTGGGTCAAGATAGGTTTAGATTAGAATGGGTCAATTAAGTAAAAAGGTCAGGATAGGTAATAGTCAAGATGGATATGGGTCAGGATGGATTCGGGTCAGGATGGGTATAGGTAGGGTGTGTAAATGTCGGTTAGGTTTGGTTTTTATGGTCCACCGAAACCAAAACCTATGGTTTAATTATAGAAATTTAAGCAACCGAAACCGAGTATCGGTTCGGTTATTGGTTTGGTTTTGGTCGGTTTTCGGTTTGATTATTTTCAAGTTACCATCTTGGTTACGGAGCTTGGTTTCGTTGTTTTGAAGTATTTGAACATCATCAGCGCATACAAATACATATACATGAAATTACATGAAAGTATGTTTCAAATGCATAAAAGTACATGTAAAACATTTAAAAGATACATAAAAATAAAGCTCTCGGTTTGGTTTCAGTTATTTCAGTTATGGAAGAAGGAAAACCGAAACCGTAACCGAATGGTTAGGTTTTGGGCCTATCTTAACCGTAGCTAATCGGTTATTTCAGTTCCGTTTTGCTTATTTTTCGGTTACCGGTTGTGTATGCCACCTATACTAGTCAAGATGAGTTAAATTTTAAAATTGCTTAAAAAATTTGTAAACAAATATTAGGTTAATTCTTCGTGTATTTTTATTGCATGGCTAAATGAAATATAGAGAAATTACAAAACATAATTGTTAGTGGAAGTTAACATACTATCCTATCCATAAGCTATATGATCATGAAATAAAACAAAACATTTATAAACTAAGAAATAAACAAATGCATGGAATATAAAATAGATAATTGCATAGATTCTATGGGTGTAATGTTACGGGGTATGTGGCGGCTTGGATTAGTGAAGCCCAATAAGGACATTGACTACATGCCATGGAGTTGAGGATGGAATTTGTTTGGTTCTCATGCGTAGGGTGGTGGACGAGTACAGTGATCACCAACCCATCCTGATCCGTTTGTGTTTTTTTTTTTATTTCTATCCATCCTGACCCGTTTACTTTTATACTTATATTTAAACTTGTCCATCCCAACTTCTTTTGAATAATAACCAACCCAAACCAACCTATTTTTTTTTTTGTTCAAGGTCGAAATCAACCCAAGTTTAGAGAGATAAGTTGGGATTGCCAGGTCTAATCGAAGGTTAATAGATATTTGTGTTTGATGTTGTTATAAACAAACTTAGATTGATATATAAAGAGGACATTACTGATAGACTTCTGTCATAAATTTTAGCCAGATAAATTGCGAATCTTTTATGTAAAAGCATGTTTATAAGGAATTGTTTTTCTTTTTTTCTTTTAAAGTACACCTTTTCCAATGGATTAGCCATCAGAAACATCAACCTACAAATCACCAAAAATCAAAATGTGATGATAACATTATCACTGACGGATCGCAATGATCAATTATGTCATCGTAAATTTGCAATGACTTACCAACGGGCTCTTAAATTGCTTAAATAAATTATTAAAATTCCTTTTGAAGGTTCTGTCGGCAATTATATGATGGATGCTTTTATCAAAAAAGTTGTATTAATGAAAGTGCACTTTTATAGCATTTAACTACACTTTCTATATTCCTTGGTTTTTCTATAAAAATAACTTATTTGAATATGTTTTCTATTTTTTTTTAACTTTAAAAACCACGCTCAAATTTCTATTTGTTAAACACACTTATAAGTTATAACTTCCGGTTCTTTCTTAACAAATATTATTAATGATTAAAATTTTTAGGACATACTTGAACCCATAATTTTTTTGTTCTATGACACAACTCTTACCACTATACCCAACTCCCACCTCATTTCTTTCTTGATTAACACATTTTAGTGATATTCTATCCTTGGCCCAACTTATTACTTATAAGCAATATCGTAGTATTAGCTTGTTTCCTACATAATTCATGATTTATCTATACTACTTTATAAATCATTTGAAGAGTACATCACTGTAATTTTTCTAAAACTTTAAGACGTTTAAGACAATTTTTGTTACGTATGGTCCAAGTGTTATACAGTAGTTTCTAATTTGTATTTATTTAATATACTCTACTAGTTAATACATTATTTAAGGGTCCTACTATAGAGACACCCACCCGGATAAATCGACACCCCTTTATACGCCACGTATGGGTCCATACGCGACGTATAGGATCGAATACACTGAAAACGAGAAAAACTCAGGGGGGCTTTCAGAGAGCTATACACCCCATATAGCCCTATATGACCCCCCTATACGACACATATAGGGTTATACGACGCGTATAACAAATTTCGACACTGACTACGAGGAAAAATTCAGAGGGCTGTCAGAAGGGTTATACTCTCCGTATAGGGCTATACGACCCCCCTATACGACCCGTATAGAAATTTGGGGTGTTAATTTATAATTTTGGGGTGTCTCAATATCCACACCCTTATTTAATGCATATGAGATTATTTAATTCGCCACATTAAGTATTATCTGATTTATAATACTTTAATTTAACATTTACTATTTATATTTTTATAACTAAATATTATAAATTATGTTTTATCTTATTTAAACAATTAAGTATATAATTACTAAATATTTACATAGTTATAGTTATAACGACGATAATAACGACCATAATAACAACAACAACAACAACCATAATATCTGAATATAATCGATGTTTAAGACATGCATGTTAGGTTAGATTACTCCCTCTAATAAAAACCTAGAGTCACCTGCCGCATCCCGCATACCAACACACTAGTTTACATAAAAAAAACTTCATTTCAACTATAATAATATTATAAAGAATAAAGCTTTTCCAAAATTATTTAAAGGACCATGAATGGTTTCCTCTTTATATTTTCACATTTAAACAAGGAAAACTTAAATTCATTTTTGTCTCGTCATCTTGAAGTGTACTTGTATTATTTTGTTTCCTACGCAATTTATTATTAACTTGCAATAAAAACATTCTTTGTCTAAAATTCTTTCCATTGAAATAACGAGGTGTGTATCAATAATGTTTTTAAGTGTTTTATTAACGAATAAAGCTTTTTCACAGAAAATTAATTGTCCAAGATTGCTTTCATCATGATATTTTTATCTTACAAACGAAAATAAAAATTCATCCTCCTCTTGTTATCTTGATTTGTATTTATATTATTTTGTTTCCAAGCTAATATGTAATGAATTGTCTTAAACGTATTCAATTTCCTATGAAATTTGTCATATTATCTATCTACTTACTCACTTATAAGTCATTTCACTACTAAATTAGTCAAGTTTTATCGCTACTTTACTCACCACATGGTACATTAATTATACAGGAAGTGTACAATTAACCAACCCCTATATAATTTACTTAGTAGAAAAAACGTGTTTGTTAAAAAGTCCTTTCAACTAGAATAATGATGCATCTATATATAATGATCTCTATCACAAGTATAACGAAGCTCAATATACAAAACGTGTTTCTCAATCTTTCATTAAATGTACTTTAATTTAGTCTCTAACTCGTTTAAACTTATTTTAATTTAAGCTTTTAACAAGTTAGTATAAAGTAATTCACGATCTACTAAATATACTTACTTGTTAAACGCTTAATCTAAAAATATATGAAACTTGTTTACACCATAACGCAAGCAACTCGTTAGCCCACATTAACTTACCTGGAGAATCAAAATTACGAGGACTATACACTTAATATTTGGACTTGGAAGGGGTTTTACTACAAAACTTTCTAAAGAAGAAGGGGGTCAAGTGCAATAAAAGAAAAATATTTTGGAGGGTAACAAGGTTGTTAACTGAAAAACTGACAGGCTGTAAAGGAGTTAGAATCAGAACATACTTGGATCCCTTTGCCATAAAATAATACTTTATCCACAATGGAAAATTGACCACTCTACTTAGTTTTTGAATTTTAGGATCGAGTTAATTATATATATTTTTATATGTAGTATATTAAAAGTTATAAATCTTATATTATAATTTATTTTATGGGAATAACAAACTCAATAGTAATTGAAGTTTTCAACATATCACTAAAGTTACTGGTTTTTTTATCAAACAGCAAAATCACTCAAGTTACAATATTGTTTTAATATTGTGAAATTTTCCATAAATGGTAAAATTGTTTAAAAAATGACGTAAAAATTTTCGTAAAACAATATATATAAAAACTACAATTTTTTTTTTTAAAGTTTAAGAAAAAGATGTTATTGTTTATTACTTAAAGTAAGCTATTTATACATAACCGTAATCATATTTTATTTTCAAGTGTTGTTATATAATTCATAAATTTTTATTACTAATCATTTAATATTTTATTTATTCAACTCGTGTAATATACGGTGTACTAATCTAATAAAAAACATATAAAGCTTGGTTACTTTTTAGTGATAGATTTAACTTAAACTAAGAAAATAGTTGTAGAAAAAATAATTCACTAAATAGTAATAATGTTTTATAGTTGTTTCATTTATATTAATTTGGAAATATAAATAAGAAATAGTAATAGGTTTCATTAATCTTCCATTTATCTCATTTGATTATAATTTTTTTTAAACATAAAATGAAGCTATATTGAAACTTAAATGGTGTTGTGTAGAAAAAGGTGAGAAGCTTTATTAAAGCACATTGAAATTTAGTTATTATCGTAAACTATTATCCCTTTATTTATGATCAAACCCATTAATTTAGTCTTATCTCCATCTCATATATCTAAACTTTGTGTGATAGAATATTGAATTGTTTATCGATGCATGTTAAAATATTTTGTTAAATTTCTTAACGAATTTTAGGAACGTGAAACAAATATAAGAAATGAACATGAATCTTAAAATTTTTAATAGAGCATCAATGCAAATTAATTGTTTCAACATTTTTTTATCATAAACAAATTAAAACAAGGAGAAATTTTGTTGCATTTATTTATCCATTAATAAATAACATTTGCATTTTGTTTTAAAAATTAATATATACAGTAAGCATAAAACCTGTTTGTATTAAGGGTGGGATATCACATACCTAAAGTACGCAATAAATCTCATCAATCAAATCTTATCATTTCATACTACGCTACACAACCACATTTAAAGGGACACTCATGCCACACTACCCACACACACCAAAGTTTGTCGTTTGACACAACTTCCACTCGTCCACCCTACCTTGCACGGCGGTGTTGCCATTTAATGCCTTGGGCCATAGTGCACGGCGGGAGTGCCCTGTCCACCCTAACTTGCAACATTTTCGATTCAATTCGTATTTTTATTCAGCCATCTTAAGTTCTTCAATATGAAAATAATGTTTTTTTAAATTAAAAATAAAAAATAAACAACCTTATCATCAAGTCGAGAGGAAGATACTATTAAAACCAATAATTTTTTAGAATCACGAAAACCACATAATATATTTATACATATTGCTTTAAATGTAATACACAAGACGATTATGTAATCGTTTCTATATATCTCTTTAACTATTACTTTTGATTATTTTACGCATCATGTATATGTGTGTTATGGTTCTCAGCATAATATCAATTATGACAAAACTTAAATGAATAAATCTACTACTATTTTCTTCTGTGTTTTTACTAATTTGATATTCATTTTCGCATTTGTTCTAACAACAAACACATAGACATTTTTTATACTATTATTTAGCCACATGTATACATGTTTATTTCAAAATTTACGTATAAAATATAGTGGTAGAATATTATAATATTATTATTTTGTTGAAGACCATTTAGATTTTTGTTTCTTAGACAAAATATTAAGTTTTAACTTCTTAGTATATATTATTGTTTATATATTTGTCAAGAAGATAATATATTTGTTCTTATGTTAAATTTCTTTCTCCATGGAGTATGTCATCCAGAATTAGACATAATGTTATTAATTATGAAAACCTACTATTAGAAAATTCACTAAATCTTGACACTATCATGCTAATCAACGATGTTAGGTAATACGATGTTAGGTAATAGCTGATTGCATAGTTATGTAGCCTTCAAAAGACCATCACATACAAGTAGAAACATGATTGGAATCAAAACCCTCCATTCTCATAAGGTTATAACTGGACATAAGTTATTGGCATCAAAGAGAACTATGACTATTAGAAAAGGGACATAAAGCATCATTTATTGATAAAAGTAAGTGTGATTTGAGATATTGAACTACATATGTCTAGTTATTTTGAGCTACTTAAATGGGTTTGAGTAACTTATACGTGCGGCTTATTTTTTAAGGGGCTCCAATCGAACAATAAAAACAGGACTCTTTTAAAAAAATCTGATAAAAACCTTCATTTTATATTTGTGCTTAAGACAGACAATAATAATATATTAAAACGTTTATAGTTGGCGCAGTTAATTCACAAATCAAATTGAAAAAATAAGTATAATTCAAACATTAATTAAGTATAATTTAAATCAATAATTAATCAACTATCTAACAAATAAAACAATATTTTAAAGCAGAACCAGAAACAAAATCAAAATCAAGTAAGAAGGGTAATATCAAATTTTAAATCTTAGACTGAACAAAAAAAACTTAGAGTACGTTTAGTATGAGTAAGGAAATGTTTGTGGCTTTATTCATCCTAAATTTATCCTGTAATATTACGATATGTGCCGCTGACCGAATGCTAGATAGAGTCTCTGATCAAGTAGCCTAACCCTTTGTGAATGAAGTAACCAGTGGCTCTAATAAATTACTTAATTTATTTAATTATTATTTTTAAATGTAAAACAATAATATAGAATTAAACATCATAATCAAATAAAATTCATTGAAACATAAAAAGTAAAAACACATAAAAAAACATAATAATAAAAAGTAATCTAACTAATCTTTCTCTTTTATTACCCTCCAAATACGTTCGTTTTGAGTCGGTTGTATCTAAAAAATGACCTAGTCGGGATAATCAAATGGACTAAGCGTAAAGTTTGTAAGCTTCGTCGTCCATCGTCCATGATATAGGAATTTTAAAAAAATTTAGAGAGAAAGAAGAGAAAACAAATAGAAATGTTGTGATTTTTTTTAAAAGGTGTAGGGTAGTATTTATAGGGTAACATGTAAAATTTTGACTTTTTTTAATTTAAAATGAGCCCAATGGCTCTTTTTCTCTCCCCATGAGTCAAAGGCTCTTTTAATCCACGATCAGGCTCGCACCCCACCCATCGCACCTCTAATTGTGCCACCTTGTTACGGTTTGCGCGACCAAGGTGGCAAACACTTGGATAGCGCCCCCCGCGCCCCATAATGCCATGATAACATATAGCCTAATGGAATGGATGAAAGAATGGAATATATGAGATGTCACACACCCACCCCCGCTTATAGCGGAAACACGAGTATGTAACAAACGGGATCGTCATAACACATTCATAGATAATAGAAATGCATTAAATGATGAAAACCAACGTACCATGACATCAGCCGACACAAATGGAGACTTATGTCGCAGTTAGTCAAATCCACGACAAACATAGTCAAACAAGAATATCCAAATTAAAGCCCACAACCCGAAAACGAATAAAGGCAATCACGTTCATAATTGATAACATAAAATGAACACAAATGTTTGAAACACTAGAGCAAGTCTATTGTGAAATACTTAGCATCATCACTAATACATCAACTCTAGCTATGCTTGATGATTGTTGTTACCTGAAAAGATATGTTCAAAAGATCAACACATGGTTGGTGAGTTCACAGATTTAAATAATGTATAAAAATTGATGATGTGTAAATGTTTATAGGAGATAAGTGTATACAGTTATAAGCAAGCAATATCACATGTAAACATGAGCCTCACAACTTGTAAGGTTATACTTGAAAGGCTGATGCAATCAAAGAAACCAAAGCAACCAAAGAGCTTCCAGCTTGCATGCATATTGTGCATGAGTAGAAGTTACTTCAGAAGTTTTACAATTCTCACAGAAAATTATTCTAAGTGTAAAATCTTCCGAAGCCAAAGATATGATGAAGTCTTTCGAAGATTTAAAGACAAAGTCTTCCGAGGCCAATGAAGTGAAGACTGATTTCTTCCAAAGACAAAGAAGACATGCTTTCTCTGATCTAGTTTTGTATAAAGCTGACCCACTTTCTACTGTAACTCTGAAGACTCACCAACTTGCATTAGTTGGTGAAAAGGTCTATGTTTTTGCAACTGTAAATTATGGTTTAGAGTTTGTAGCTTTCTACTTTATACCTTTTATCCTTTTTGTAATATATTAGGATGTGAGCTATGGCATGTCATAGTCACTTGTCAAAAGGTAATCTGTCTTTTGACTTTACATTGATCTTGTTGTCTAGATTAGTGTTTCCAGCTGGCCTTCAAAGTTTGGCCGGCTGTAGGATGTAGTATAAAGTATCTCAGGTTCTTGTATTTCTTTTTACGCTTTGTAACACTTGTAAAAGAACTTGAGAGTAATATACAGCATTCTTGAAAACCATACTCATCATGTTCTTGTTCTTAGTTCTGTCTTATTATTTACTTGTGTTCTTAGTATCATTCATATAAACCTGGTTTTCTATTTGATCTGTTAAGTGTTCTAACACTCTTCTCATTATGAGACTGATTGTATTGACCATCCCTTTAACCAGTCTCGCACAACTAAACCTATAACGTACACACAGATCTTGTCAGAACATATATATTCACCCTAGGGTCCGTCCGTGACTGCTATCGGTCCCAACTAGTATACCAACAAGCAAGGGTGGGGATTTCAACCCAATAGTACTATCAATACTTGTCCGTCGATTCCAACACCAGAGTTAAATAGTTGTGAATAAAAAACCATACAGAAAACTCATGCATGTACCAGATATAAACTTACAAAACAGTATCACATAGTCCCAAATTAATAAATGAGTTCATAACATAAAAAGAGTTGAACATATTTTTTCCCTTAATGTTTATAAATAATTGTAATAAAACGAGGCCACGAAACTCATATTAGCATAATACGAGTAGTATGGCACACGATAAGCCACTAATAACGAGTGCGAACCAAGGCAGTCAAACACGTAAAATATATAATCAAACTTAAATTGCGTTTAATAAGTATTATAATAATTCTATTTCGTCTCGGTTCGGTTCAGGTTTATCGCACGACCCACACATATAATATATGTATAGATAATTAGTTTTCTCACGCAACTAACACATATGTGTATATAACTAATTCATATACCCATACTATTATTTTTTTTCGTATTTGTATCTATAATCGCATAACCGTTATACGTATGTATGTATATATATCATATGAACACACTCAATCATGTATATTCATACTCACTTACAATATACATATATATATTTATATACTCGAACCATTACACATGCAATATATATATATATATATATATATATATATATATATATATATATATATATATATATATATATATATATATATATATATATATATATATATATATATACTTGAATCATTACCCACCATACACAACATTATATATATACTTCGCACATCTGCACACGTTTACATTGCGACATACATACAATATTCATACATATTATATATGTATAATATATATAGTTCACAAAACACACATGTATAATTTCATACACATACACATACACATACACACACATATATCTATACTATATTATAATGCACGAAAGAAGGATTCCGGCCATAGTTAAGAGATTTGTAAATTTTAAGCACAAGGTACAACCCAAAAAATCAATTTAACAAAGGTAATTATGTCTTTCTAACGCTACTAAAAAATGGAACTTTAAACTTATTTACACGTAGACCCTTGTATCTTTAATTATATATAATTTTTCTATGTTTGTTACAATATGCTTAAAAGAAGGAGTTCAGTTTTTTAAATATAAAACTAACCAGAGACGAGTACCATAATGAAAAGTGTCGCACGCGCCGCATCGCGCGGGCACGTTACTAGTATATATATATAAGTGTACGACACACACACCCACATTCAATCACACACAATCAAGTTACACACACAAACACACACCACACACATTATGTACACACACAAACACTGTTACACACACTACGCACCATAAGAGCACACACACTCATGTTACACACACAAACACACACTACGTACACATGCAAACACTGTTACACACACAAACACACACTACACACCATATGCACACATACAACTATACACCACCACAACACCACCACGCACGGTCGACTAAGACATGGCTCTCGAACCAAAACGAAAGGAAACGAAATGAACGAAACGATATGAAGATTAAGACAATCGATTACTTGCGAAACGAAAAGATGGTGAGACGGCGAGGACCGACAACGACTAATGCTAAAGATAGGTGCTTGAACGGTGGCCGACAGCCGTGATGGTCGCTCGGTTGGTAGTCGACGGCGACGTCAAAACAGCTAGGGTTTTGTGCCGATTAATATAAAAATTTATTTATAATAATAGAAGTTACACTTTAAACACTGAATTATTTAGGAATTAATTTTTTTTAGTTTGAAATATATATATTTTAAACCCTTGACTTTTCATTTCTATTTTTATTTAATCCGTACTTAAAAACGTAACACTTAACAAACCAACTCGAAGAAATTATATATAGGGGTAACGACGTAACGCAATATAATATTAGTGTGTTCAAAATTCGTGGCATCACGAACACGATTTGCTAGGTTTTCGCGAGCTATAACTTTATATATTATGAGTCTAGTCATTATTTTATAAATTATAATTCAACACAACGAGTTAATAATATCATTTAACTCAGTTACAAATAAATTAATTGCACGAAAAATATTTAATGCATTATTCGAATAATAATGAATTTTGGGTTAATTAACGGATCTGAGGGTGACAGATGTTACAGTATACACCAGTTGAGAGAATTTCGTCCCGAAATTCATCTGAAGTTAGATTCTAAAGCTCTATTAATTTTACATATTTAATTTTTATCTGATATTCCCGCGCTCAAGTAAACTCAGGGCCTCTCGTAGTGTTTCATCGAACCCTGTCGATTGAAATCTTACTGCACTTGAACTGCTTAACTTCTTTATTCATGATTCTATGGGTTCCTCCATATAGTTTATCATTTATTTGGATTTTTTTATTGGCACATGAAGAGAACTGTCAGCCAAACATTTCTTAAGATTCGATACATGTAATGCATCATGCACATCACTTAACTCTTGAGATAACTTTAATGGATAAGCCACAGGACCAATCCAAGCGGTGATCTCGAACGGTCCCACGTATCTCGGAGCTAATTTTCTTTCTTTCCGAATCGTACAATTCCGTTCCAGGGAGAGACCTTTAATAAGACCCGATCTCCCACACAGATTTCTAATGTTTTCCGTTGATTAACGAAAAAACTTTTTTGAACGATCCTTGGCTGCCTTCAGTCTATCTTTGATTTGGAAAAATCTTATTAGATGTTTCCTGAATAATCTCAAGACCCGTTAACTGACTTTCACCGACTTCGTCCCTACATACTGTTGGTTGACACTTCCTTCCATACAATGTCTCACGTGTGACATCCGGTAATTTTCCGTTACCAAACTCCGTTAGTTCCGTTAGATCTTGCATACACATATCATGAGCACACACTAGTAGTCGTTAAACGTTGGTGACTTAATAATAATTAACAATGGTTACTAAATAATAATTTGATTAATAATGTGGATTATTAATTGGTAGTTATATGGTTTGTGAATTTTGGATGTTATGTATGAATTTTACCTTGTAACGTGTCAACGTGTTAGATTTGATCCATGTGTTTTGTTGCTAGCTAAAAACATATGATTATTATTGTTGGATAATAATATATGAGTTTTGTAGTTAAAGGTTGTTAAAAGTGCTAAAAAGATTAATTTTTACAAAATATAATTAAGGAGGGTTTATTTGTGAAATAGTAATTACCAAATTTACTTAAAATCAAAACCCTAATACCCTTCCAAACCCCCCTTACGGCTACGACCTCTCCCACACACACACTTCGGTTTTGATTCAAGCAACAATCAATCATTGATTTTGGCTAGTTCCAAGTGTTTCTAACGTGTAGCAAGCATCAATTCTTGACCATTACGCGATTAAAGGTTAGACTTTGATTAGTTTTTCATGGATTTTGATTCTTGAACAACCCTAATTCGAAAATTGTGATGAATATCAAAATCTATGTTGTTTGATGATTGTTTTATGTTAGTTGGATTGTATTTACGTGGATTATGCAAGAAATTCATGAAATTGAGTGGTTGTTCATACCTTACTATTAATAATAACTTTTATGCATGAGATTGATGAATTATGATGAATTGATGATGTTAGTCATGTCTAGATGGTGATTATGGACTTGATTAGGCATAAAGTTGGTGAATTTACAAATGAATTGGATGTTTGATTAATTTTGGGTGTTACTTCCCCGAAAGGGAAACTTTATTTATATAGATCATTGGATATTGTTAAAGGAGCATGTTTACAATGTTAGGATCATGTTAGTATGCTTGTTGATGATGTCTAAGGTGGTAGATTGTGTTGTTTGGGTTGTATGAATGCTTGAAGCACAATTTGGGAAATTTAGGTCTTTATGGAATATACATGATAATGGATGGTGTTAGGTGATTATGGAACTGTGTTGGAATTATGATAGAATCATGATGATGCATGATATGTTAGTTAAAATTGTAATTATGGACTTCTTGGGATTTATATGTGTTGTTTGATAAACCATGGTGTATAATGAGCTTTATAGCACTTAAGGGTTTGTAATGTGGCATACGTGAATAACTTGTGTGATAATCACGTATGATGAATTGCTATACTTGATCAAACAAGAACTTAACTTGACATGTCACCAACAGGTTAAACGGGTCAACTAGGTCAAATGAGTCTTGTTTTTCCAAACCTTGGGTCAATGTGTTTATTGAGCACTTAGGGTTGTTAAGCTTTCTATGTACATGTACTTATGTACTTGCATGTTCTAGGTAACCTTTGAAGAGTTGTCTTTCCACTCATTCGTTAGCTATTTGTTATTGTTCGTCGTGTATCAGGTGAGTTCAATGCCCTACTTTTACTTACTTCTCTTTTTAGGGGAGAAAGCATACTTTGTTTTAAAACGCTTTACTGTTATAACATGTGTTTGGTAAGACATAGTGGGTTATACCATAGAAAACCCTCACACTTTCGGATCGTTAATTAAGAAATCTAGCGGGAAATTTTGGGTAGTACTACTGGGTCTGACAAGCCCCACCCGTGTGACCGGAAGTCAACTGGTGCAATATTGTCCTAAACTACTAACAGCGTCACGACCTGGTATGTCGTGGCGGGAGGCAAACAGACAAACATAGTCAGCTTCGATCGCGAAATCACTATTGTTATTTACTAATAAAATTAGACTTGCTATCTATTTCTACGCACTTGTTATGTTTTACTAACTCAACTATTATGATTGATTACTAACTCTTGAACTCACCAACCATCGTGTTGACACTTTAGTATGCTTTTCTCAGGTCGTTACTAGCAGCTGCCCATAGGAGCACGCACGTATCAAGCATGCTTTGTTCAAACATTGTTTACTTTAAATTCTGCATATACTTACGTATTTTGGTTTGGGCGCGTGTTTTGCACAATTTACATTTAGTACCTTGTGTTTGGTTTATTTACAAAATGCTTCCGCAAATATTTTAAAGTTATGAACTCAGAAATTATTTTAACTGTTTTATATAGTGTCGTTCTAAGTAACTAATGACTGAGATCCTGGTTTGTTCACTCGCCTCGCGGTAAAACCCTGCACGTGGAATTTGAGGGTGTGACAGATTGGTATCAGAGCCATTGGTTATAGGGAACTAGGTTGCATACACACTAGACTATAACCGCACTGTTTGTTAGTTACTTGTTACTTATCCCTTACTGTATACTCATTAGCATACACATCACGTACCTCGCAGCATGGCATCGTCGTAACGGGCTCTAGGTAAGAGGCCTGGACGTTCTGAATCACCTCCTTCTCCTCCTGTACCTGATAGAGGATCTAACTGGCCCCGACATCCTTATCCTTCTGAAGAGATAGACTGGGATCAGCCTTTTGCACTACCCGAGCATGATGCTCCACAGAACTAGAGTTACTATCCCACCTATGTTGACCGCATGGTCTACAGGGAGCGTGTTCCAGCTCTAGCTACTACTGGACCTAGGACTAGGTCGGCGACTGCCTCTACGACACCTACTTTTCCTTCTCTGAATATTCCTCTCGAGCGGGCTGTTGCAGCTTTAGTTGCTACACTGGACACTGAGCGACGACGCATCAGAGCACTTACTGATGAGAACTCCATTTTACGAAACGAGATGCGTCAGCTGAGTTTACTGGTAGAGACACTTCAGGAGCGACTCTTGATGTCTATTGGTGGGCATCATACCTTGGTTGGTAACGTTTTTTCACTTACTGAGCGCATGTCCGCGCAAGAACTTCACAGTGTAGGGACAGATGATAGATTTACTGAGCTGGAGGCACAGCTAGCGGCATTTCAGATTGTGGATGCCCCTACACCAGGGGAAGACCCTAAAGAGGAACCTGAAGAAGAGCCGGAGGAAGCCCTGGAAGAAAAAGAGCCGGAAGAGATGGAAGAGGACAGTGATGGATCTGATGTGTTGGATTGATTTTCACATTCATTTGACTTGGACTACATAGTGTTTCTTTTATTTTTGTAACCTATGTAGGAAGGGTTGTTTCCCACCGAACTGAAAAACTAAAAATTTTGACATTGATGGGGTATTTTTTGTGTCATTTACAATTTATTTGTCTTTGGTTATAAGTGTTGTGGTTGTGACAAATTTATTATTTCTTACTATTTACCATACTTCAATGAGATTAATATGTTTGATGTTACTCATTATTGTACTTGTGGATGTAAAGTGAAATATGGACGGTTGTGGTAGAGGATGTGGACGTGGTGTCGGTGGATGTGGTGCCGGTGTATAAACATGACCCCAGCCGAATTAGGCGCCTTAATCAATCAACATGTGCAGGCAACGGTAGGTGCTCAAGCTGCCTAATTTGGAGGTAAACGATGACCCTGGTCTTCACCTACGTAAATCTTCTATTAGATGGTTAATCCATTTGGTTTGACTAAACCATCCAAAACATTGAATACAGGACCGCCAGCATGCACGTATAAGGAGTTTATGGACTGTAAGCCCCACACATACAGTGGAGCTAAAAGAGCCGTAGGGCTTGTGCGGCTATTTGAGAAGACCGACTCGGTCTTCGCCAAGTGCAACTGTTCGGCGGCAGACCAGGTGAAATACGCCACAGGGAAACTTGAGGGTGAGGTGCTCTCATGGTGGAATGCACATGTGTGGATGCTTAGCCAGGCGATGGCAAATGCTTACCATGGGACGAGTTGAAAGCGATGATGATGGAGGAATATTGTCCTCGCAGTGAAGTCCAGAAGCTAGAAGCTAAGTTCTGGCAATTGAAAATAGAAGGATCTGAGATCGAGGCTTACACTACGAGGTCTCACGAGTTGGCTACACTTTGCCCTGGCATGATCGACCAGCCGATCAAACAAATTGAGCTTTATCTACATGGCTTGGTTCTAGAGATACAAAGTATGGTGACTACTGCGAACCTCACTACTATCCAACAGGTTATTCGATTAGCACACAAGCTTACTGATCAAGCGGTGGAACAAGGAAAGCTACCCAAATAGGGCGTTGTGGCAAGCGTGTCCTACAATAAGCGCAAGTGGGACAACTCTGGCAGCAAGGGATCATCTTCAAATAGCCAACCCCAGCAGCATCAGCAGCAACAATAGCACACTTAGCAGCATCAAAGGAGGTTTGACAACAACCGTAGTTTCAATCAGTGATCTTCTTCATCTCAGGGACAAGGTTGATACGTGGGGAAGTATCCCAAATGCAATCGATGTAACTACCACCACACTGGAAGGTGTGACAATTTCCGATGTCAGCGTTGTGGTAAGACTGGACACGCAGCAAAGGATTGCCGTGGTGAGTTGATGAAGAAGCCTCAGCAACCCCAAGAAACACCAAAAGGTTGCTTTGAGTGCGGAAAGGAAGGACACTACAAGAGGAGTTGTCTTAGTTGAAGAAGAACGGGAATGGTGCTGGAAATGGTGGAAACAACAACAACAACAATGGCAATGGTGATAATAATGGTGGCAACAACGAAGGAGCTAAAGAGAGAGCCTTTGTCATGGGTTCAGGTGAGGCTCTAAATAACCCTACCACTGTTACTGGTAAATTTCTTATTAACGGTCATTTTGCTACTGTATTGTTTGACACTAGAGCCGATAGGAGTTTTATCTCTACTAAGTTTAGTAGTCTCTTAAGTGATATGCCTTCTACGTTGGAATCTAGATATACCGTAGACTTAGCTGACGGTAAGCAAATCCACGCAACACACATCCTTAAGGGTTGTAAGATAGAACTTGCTAGTTATACCTTTGATATTGACCTCATGCTTGTTACACTTGGGAGTTTTGATGTAGTCGTAGGCATGGATTGGCTTTCCGACAAGCAGGCGGAAGTCATATGTCGCGAGAAGATTATACGTATTCCTGTTGGTAGAAAAATTCTCTCGGTCAGAGGCGAGAGGTGTGGTGCAGTGATAGGCATCATATCATATGTGAAAGCACAGAAATTGTCACACAAAGGTCGCTTAGCCATATTAGCGCTTGTAACTGACAAGCAACCGAAGGAAAGGAAGATAGAGAATATTCCGGTAGTTCGTGACTTTGCTGAGGTGTTTCCAGGGGATCTACCTAGACTACCACCTTATCGTCAAGTTGAGTTCCAGATCGATTTGACTCCCGGAGCCGCTTTGATTGCTGGAACACCTTACCGGTTAGCCCCGAACAAACTGCCGGAACTATCTGCACAACTGCAAGAATGGTTGGATAAAGGGTTTATTCGACCGAGCTCATCACCTTAGGGAGCACCTGTTCTCTTTGTCAAGAAAAAGGATGGCACATTTCGAATGTACATCGACTACAGAGAACTGAACAAGGTTACAATCAAGAATCAATACCCTTTACCTCGTATAGATAATTTGTTTGATCAACTTCAAGGATCAAGCTACTACTCTAAGATTGATTTGAGGTTTGGGTATCATCAATTGAGAGTCCGAGAGGAAGATATCTCGAAGACTGCATTCCGTACATGTTATGGTCATTATGTGTTCTTGGTCATGCCATTTGGGTTGACAAATGCACCAGCAGTGTTCATGGATCTCATGAATCGTGTGTGCATACCCTATCTCGATCAGTTTGTTATCGTGTTTATTGATGTCATATTGATCTATTCTAGGACTGAGGAGGAACATGAAGAGCACTTACGTCTAATCTTGGAATTACTTAGAAAGGAACAACTATACACCAAGTTTTTCAAGTGTGATTTCTGGATACATGAAGTACAATTTTTGGGTCACATTGTTAACGAGATAGGAATACATATTGATCCTGCAAAGATCGAAGCGATAAAGAATTGGTCGGTTCCCAAGATGCCTAGCGAGATACGACAGTTTCTTGGACTTGCGGGATATTATCGGTGTTTTATTGAGGGATTCTCTAAGATCGCTCAACCTCTCATAGCCTTGACTCATAAAGGAACAACGTATAAATGTGGTGATAGTCAAGAGTCTGCTTTCTAGTTGTTGAAACAAAAACTGTGTAGCGCAGCGATATTGGTGTTACCGGAGGGAAGTGATGACTTTGTGGTCTATTGTGATGCTTCTATCCAGGGACTTGATTTTGTCTTGATGCAACATGATAAGGTGATAGCCTATGCTTCAAGGCAACTAAAAGTACATGAGAAGAACTACACCACCCATGATTTGAAACTAGGAGCGGTAGTTTTTGCCTTGAAGATCTGGAGACATTACTTGTACGGTACCAAGTGCACTATCTACACCGATCACAAGAGTCTTCAACATATCTTTAAACAAAAGGAGTTGAATATGAGACAGCGACGCTGGGTGGAATTGTTGAAAGATTATGATTGCACTATCAAATATCACCTGGGAAAGGAAAATGTAGTCGCTGACGCGTTGAGTAGAAAGGAAACTGCTAAGCCCCAACGAGTACGAGCTTTGCAGTTTACAATTAGCACTCACTTGCCTGAACAAATCCAGGAAGCTCAGGCAGAAGCTTTGAAAGAGGAAAATATTGGATCTGAATCTTTTCGTGGAATGGACAAACAATTTGAAGTGAAAGCAGATGGAATTCGTTACTTCATGGACAGACTTTGGGTGCCCTTGTATGGAAACATAAGGGACTTGGTTATGTGTGAGGCACACAAGTCTAAGTACTCTATACATCCTGGTTCTGACAAGATGTATCATGACCTGAAGGCATACTATTGGTGGCCTAATATGAAGGCAGACGTAGCTACGTATGTGAGCAAGTGCCTAACTTGTTCGAAAGTTAAAGTTGAATATCAGAAGCCATCTGGATTACTACAACAACTTGAGATTCCTATGTAGAAGTAGGAACAGAGTTCAATGGATTTCATCACTAAATTACCCCGGACACCTACTGGTTGTGACATGGTATGGGTGATCATAGATCGATTAACTAAGTCTGCTCACTTCTTGGCAATCAAGGAAATGGATAAAATGGACAAGCTGACTCGAATTTACCTGAAGGAGATAGTCTCGAGACATGGTGCACCGGTCTTAATTATTTCTGACCGTGATGCTCGTTTTACATCACATTTTTAGCAGTCTTTACAGAAAACTCTGGGTACGCGTCTAGACGTGAGTACTGCTTATCATCCGCAAACAGATGGGCAAAGCGAACGTACTATTCAAACCTTGGAGGACATGTTACGTGCCTGTGTGATTGATTTCGGGAATAACTCGGAAGTTTAACTACCATTGGTGGAATTTTCTTACAACAATAGTTATCAAACCAGCATTAAAGCAACACCATTTGAGGCTTTGTATGGATGAAAGTGTAGATCACCAGTTTGTTGGGCGGAAATTGGTGATATCCAGCTAACAGGCCCCAAGTTAGTGCACGAGACTTCTGAGAAGATCGTACAGATAAGGAATCGTATGGCTGCAGCGTGTGACCGACAGAAAAGCTATGTAGACAAGCGACAAAAACATTTGGAGTTTCAGGTCGGTGGCAAAGTCTTGCTGAAAGTCTCACCATGGAAAGGTGTGATTCGATTCAGAAAAAGAGGCAAGCTTAATCCGAGATACGTTGGACCATTTGAGATTCTGGAAAGAATAGGTCCAGTGGCGTATCGATTAGACCTACCTGACTCGTTGAGTGGAATTCATAATGTATTTCATGTCTCAAATCTAAAAAAGTGTTTATCTGATGAGACGATGGTTGTACCACTTGAGGAAGTGCAAGTAGATGAACAACTACGGTTCATTGAAGAACTAGTTGAGGTGATGGATCGTAAAGTCAAGACTCTTAAGCAAAGCAAGATACCCATAGTCAAAGTTCGTTGGAACTCAAGGCGTGGACCGAAATTCACGTGGGAATGTGAGGATCAGATGAAGCTTAAGTATCCTCAGCTGTTCGAAATGACGACGACAGCCGGCGAAGGTAATGATTATATTTCGGGACGAAATTTCTTTCAACATGGGGATGATGTGACAACCCACCCGAAACTTACTTGATTTCTTTGTGCTAATGCAGTAGACCAGTGATGTAACACAATCATGTGACGCAATTTTCGGGACAAAAATTCTTTCAACATGGGGATAATGTGACATCCGGTAATTTTACGTTACCAAACTCCGTTAGTTCCGTTAGGTCTTGCATACACGTGTCGTGAGCACACACTAGTTGTCGTTGAACGTTGATGACTTAATAATAATTAACAATGGTTACTAAATAATAACTTGATTAATAATGTGGATTATTAATCGGTAGTTATACGGTTTGTGAATTTTGGGTGTTATGTATGAAGTTTACCTTGTAAGATGCCAACGTGTTATATTTGATCCATGTGTTTTGTTGCTAGCTAAAAACATATGATTATTATTATTGGATAATAATATATGAGTTTTGTAGTTAAAGGTTGTTAAAAGTGCTAAAAAGATTAATTTTTATAAAATATAATTAAGGAGGGTTTATTCGTGAAATAGTAATTACCAAATTTACTTAAAATCAAAACCCTAATACCCTACCAAACCCCCCTTACGGCCGTGACCTCTCCCACACACACACACTTTGATTTTGATCCAAGCAACAATCAATCATCGATTTTGGCTAGTTCCGAGTGTTTCTAACGTGTAGCAAGCATCAATTCTTGACCATTACGCGATTAAAGGTTAGATTTTGATTAGTTTTTCATGGATTTTGATTCTTAAACAACCCTAATTTGAAAATTGTGATGAATGTCGAAATCTATGTTGTTTGATGATTGTTTGATGTTAGTTGGATTGTATTTACGTGGATTATGCAAGAAATTCATAAAATTGAGTGGTTGTTCATACCTTACTATTAATAGTAACTTTTATGCATGAGATTGATGAATTATGATGAATTGATGATGTTAGCCATGTCTAGATGGTGGTTATGGACTTGATTCGGCATAAAGTTGGTGAATTTACGAATGAATTAGATGTTTGATTGATTTTAGGTGTTACTTTCCCGAAAGGGAAACTTTATTTATGTAGATCATTAGATATTGTTAATTGAGAATGTTTACGATGTTAGGATCATGTTAGAATGCTTATTGATGATGTCTAAGGTGGTAGGTTGTGTTGTTTGGGTTGTATGAATGTTTGAAGCACAATTTGGGAAATTTAGGTCTTTATGGAATATACATGATAATGGATGATGTTAGGTGATTATGGAACTATGTTGGAGTTGTGATAGAATCATGATGATGCATGATGTGTTAGTTAAAATTGTAATTATGGACTTCTTGGGATTTATATGTGTTGTTTGATAAACCATGGTGTATAATGAGCTCTATAGCACTTAAGGGTTTGTAATGTGGCATACGTGAATAACTTGTGTGATAATCATGTATGATGAATTGCTATAATTGATCAAACTAGAACTTAACTTGACATGTCACCAACGGGTCAAACGGGTCAACTAGATCAAATGAGTCTTGTTTTTCCAAAACCTTCGGTCAATGTGTTTATTGAGCACTTAGAGTTGTTAAGCTTTCTATGTACATGTACTTATGTACTTGCGTATTCTAGGTAACCTTTGAAGGGTTGTCTTTCCACTCATTCGTTAGCTATTTGTTATTGTTTGTCGTATCAGGTGAGTTCAATGCCCTACTTTTACTTACTTCTCTTTTTGGGGGAGAAAGCATACTTTGTTTTAAAATGATTTACTGTTATAACATTTGTTTGGTAAGACATAGTGGGTTATACCATAGAAAGCCCCCACACTTTCGGATAGTTAATTAAGGAATCTAGCGTGAAATTTTGGGTAGTACTACTGGGTCTGACAAGCCCCACCCGTGTGACCGGAAGTCAATTGGACTTGAGGGTGACAGATGTCACATAAGAGAATGAGTTTGATGAAGGAATGAAATGAATCATTATATTCTATTATCCTGTTTGGTTAACATGAAATAAATCATTACTTTATTTTATTTGATAGGTAGGAAAATATGAAGGAATGAAATACAAAAGTAGTTATGATAGTGATGACCAATAGTTGTGGTTGGTAGTGGTGGTGTTTGCCGATGACGGTGGTTGGCGGTGATGGTTGTGGTGGCTAGTGATTGGCGGCGGTGGTGGTGGTAGTGGTAGTGGTCATGCCTGGTGGTGGTGGCCAATGGCGACCGATCTTGGTGGCCTGTGGTGGTGGTTGTGGCGGTTGGTGGTGGTGGTCGGTGATGGTGTTGGTGGCCGTGGCCGGTGGTGGTGGCCGATGACGATTAATGAAGTTCATGTGATTTACTTCACGTGATATATTTGCATAAAAGACTCGTGCGGTGCTTTCACAAATATTGGATTTAACTTTTGTGGCTCAATTATTTGAAGGTTTTAGCATCCGTTTAAACCTTAACTATCAAATGTGAGGTTTTAGATTTAAAAACACTAGTTTGTTGATCCCTATATCTATAACCGCACATAGTGAGCATAATTTTTAAGATAGGAAGAATGTGTACCAGATTTTGAACTTTTATTTACTGATTTCTTGAGATGTGTCTAAATAGAAGTCATGAAAAAAATTTGTGCATCGCATACTAAACATGAAACACAAATTATGCTATTGTATGGATAGCACAAAACATAATTTGCTAGAGGTCCCGTGGATGATGCCAAAATTTTGAAACAAATTCCTGTCATGCTGTGGTTTCGAGTAGATGCTTCATGGGTATGGTTGAAATTCATTTGGCTTAGGTCTATCTTATTTTGTTGTAGGCTCGTTCTTCATCTCTACAACCAGAGAAAAGACGTTAGAGGTCCAGGGGCTTTAAACTCCTTGGACACTCGGACGCTCAAGTCAAGTCGTGGCCATAATGAGAAAGTGAATATGTATGTGTGTCTAAATAAATAGTAATGTGATATTGATATGATGAGAAGATGATGATACCTTTTGTTACCTCTTAATCCTCATAATATAAGACCTTAGTAGTTAGAAGCATATAGTGGAGGAGTGGATGAAGCTTCCACTAATGTAGTTATCTCCTTTTCATGAGGAGTTAGTAGAGTAATGGGTTGACTAACCCATGATGAACATGACCGGTGTGGGTTTGATCCATTGGGTCGGGTCCAGAAGTAGGGTATCGTCTACAAATTCCGATCAATCAAATCTATAAATTGTTGATCATCAAATTCGACTCTAATATGCTTTTAATACCTTAGAAAGCACTAATCAATGGGAATTAAAGATTACTAAAAATTCAATGGCAGGCCTTTCAAGAGTCGGATGACTCTTTGATTTCCCTTTACACCCACACTCAACTACATTCTCGCTGATGTTTTTGGGTTCAAAAAATACAAACACAAAGGTGGTGTTTGTATAAATGATCCTGAGCTGTGTTGAATGGACCTCTAAAGTCTTCCAAAGACCTTTCAAACTAGATTCTCAAGAGAAACCACCAGCACTTCACCTCCCTAAAATCTTACTTTAAAGTTATAAAAGAGCTACTATTTATAAGCTTTTTAGAGTGCCGACACAGTCTCGTGCCTCCCAAGGTAAGACCCCATGTAGTATGAGTACATAAAAGTTGACCGGTTCATACACACAGATTCTGTCAGGCACGGCCTCGTGCCTCATGAGGCACACCCCCGTGTTAGGGATGGGGCACAACCCCATGTTAGGGGTGGGGCACGTCCCCGTGCTTCCATGGGGCACGACCATGCCTTGCTTTAGGGGACCATGTCTTTGTCCTTTCTAACTGACAGACATGGGGGTGTGCCAAATTTAACATGAGGATGTGTTTCATGCTAGGCATGGGGGTGTCCATCATGAGGCATATCCATGCTTGGATTCCGAAACTCGGTTTTTTTAAAGTATTCTTCTTATTTAAGCTTCTTTTGTCCATCTTGCCATTTTCAAACCTAAAGACATAATTTAAATGATTTAAGTAACAACCCATCACTTTTGGTAAGAGTTTTGAAAATATTTAATGTGCAGTTGACATGTTTTATATTTATAATTTGGAGCACATGAATAACTGGTCTGGTTGTCGGGACTCAATCAAAAACAAGTTAATATCGGTCTTAGCTACCTTTATTGCGTAAGGGTAGGTAAGGTCGTCTCCATAGGGAATATGTGGAAAGTGTTTAACGATATGACTCAATTAACTTAAAGACACGAACTTTATAATTAAAGACTGAAACTTTGAATGAATTACTGAACACAATGGCATAAAGCAAGAATCATTGAAACTAATTTAAATAAATAATAAGAAACAATCACTTTCAGGTTTCAAGTTCTACAAGATCAATGGGTTATCAAGTGTACTTTAAGGTTGCATAAAACGACCTAAGATCTTAGCTTTTGATTGAAGTGATAACCAAGAAACAATCTTTTAAGACTCGTTCATTCACAAAGTTATCAATTCATCTATATCAAGTTATCTACTTGTTTCAATGAGCTAACGATGCAAGGAAACCAAAAACTGATGATAAAGCAAATAACTTTCTTTATAAACAAATTGTTTAACTCAATCAAAACCTTCAATTACATTTAATGACAAAGTGTTCAACATAAAAAAAACTAAACATGACTAACCATCTCACTTGGTAATAACTATCCACCCGAAAGCAATCACGAACGAACTAGCCACTCATGGTCTTCGTTGCATCTTCAATCGTGTTTTGATGATGATGATAGATGCTTTGAGATGAATGTGAAGGCTTGGAATCACCACAAATCAGCTTAGAATCATCAAGAATTGAGCTTGGAAAGTTGTTCTTTGAATTAGGGTTGGATTGTGTTTAAATAGCTTGAAGAAAACCACAAAATCCGGAAAGTTGTTCAGCAATCGGCGTATGATACGCCCAGGATCGGCGTATCATACGCCCCCCTCAGAAGCCATACGCCCAGCTTTCTGTAATTTTTGTCAAATACGCTGCCAATACACCGACCGACATATTATACGCCCATACCAGGCGTATCATACGCCGGTACACCTAAATTTGTGCCTTTTTGTAACTTTTGATATTCACATCTTTAGTCCTTTTAGTTTCGCGTTTGGCTCCTTATTCTCTAAAATAAGCCTCCTTTAGCTCCAAACACCTACAAATAAAAAAACAAACAACTTGAACTATTCCACCATAATCATGATGTAAAATCATACATTTAGATCAAATAAACACTGATTTATTGACTTGTGATCACATCCTCACACTTAACCTTTTGTTTGTCCTCAAACAAACTTGCTTGAAATATTTTACCTTAATCAATCAAACATCCTAAATTATCACAACTTTGTATAAATTAAGGTCACAAGGCATACTTAGTTTTCAGCTTTTATCATGTAAGATTCACAACCCAACATGTAATATCTTTCGTGTTTTAAACTTAGAATCACCTTAGTTGGCATAACTTCACCTTTGGCTTCAAACATTCGTGAATTCACATTCCTCACAATGAACACTCTTCTCGGTTTGTTTTATGGACTAGTGATTATATACTAGTATATCTGGAACTCTCAAACCAAGAATATACATTTTCATCATAAGCTCGTATATTAATCATATTGCCATCAATTAACACAATATAATACATAAATCAAGAGGTCTTTCATGGGTTGTAATGTTAGGCTAAGGTTTAAGGTGGGATAGAATAGGGATTTTAGAGTGGCAAACGGGTAATGAAATCCAATTTAACATGCTAAATGTTATGTTTATCAATTTCTATCCTCTAATAGTAATCATATCATAGAATTCTCGCACTATCTTTGTTGCTTCATATCTTGGTCATTTTGACATCATGTTTAGCTTTTCTCCTCTTTTTTTTCTTTCTTTCTTTTTTTCTATATATATCTATATAACCAAATTCAAACCAATCATACTATTATTGAACTAATACTTAAACGATACTTCTAGACATGTCTTGGATTGAACTTCATCACCTTAGGTTTCATAAAAAGGCTAAGGCTTTGTAGGCTTATTGTGTTGGGTGATTCAAACAACAAGTTGGGGCTCAACCTGGTGTCTAAAGGAAAATTATCAAGGTATGGTCTTTAAAAGAAAAGGTTCAAACAAATGATTCATTGCTAAAGCCTCTATCACATTTATGCACATATTGGTTCATGATCTTGACACGTATCAATTACACGAGTTTTAACTTAAATGCACATTATGGTTTCCCTCATTATGAAAAAATATAAAGCAAATAAACATATGCTATGAATTGCACAATTAGGCTCAAATTCTCAAGAAAACTGTGGAAAAGGGTTAAAAATATGAAGCACATGTGTCATCTACCATCTGGTTCGTTATGCTCCCTAAGAATTCTACCTTATTTTATAAAAGTTTATGTTGGGATGCTTTTCTTACAATTTCAAAACAAGCATGCCAAGAGATCTATACATCCACAAACAGTGATAATTAGCAATGTATGAAAAAAAAAATAGGTCTCATGCACAATTAAGCTTATTAGAAGAATTATTTTTTAAAAAGGTTCAATTTTTTTTAATTCTTCTCTTATCCCCACACTTGGTTTATCTTATGACACAAAAGACCATAATTAAAACTTCAACTTACTTAACATTCAAAGTTGCCAAATCATGCCCCACCCCTATTCATCATCTATCCGCTTATTACAATTATTTAATAAGTTGTCTAAATCACACAAAGAATAATATTCATAACTAGAAAGGATGGAGCACATGGACTTGATCAGTGTGCAACACTCAATCAGCGAGTGTCATGATGGTTCCTGCTAGGATCATCATATGGATCATCAACCTGCAGTGGTGGTAGGTTTGGCCCGAACCATTCGGTAAATTTTGCATCTGCTAAAAGCTATATGGATTGGTGGTTCCTTCTGCTAGTGGCTCTTGTGTTGTAGAGGAACCCACTAAGATGGTTGCGATTCTGGATACGGGTAGATTTCCTGCCCATCATAGATGCCCGTTTGGCTCCAATCTGTTTCTCTTGGGTATGGCACGTATTCTCTTCCTGCATAGAAATCATGATAATGTCTTTTTTGAGTTAAATCATTGTAACTTTGGTTGAGAAATAACTAATGTAGTACTCCTGGTTTCTTGCATATAGATTTTGCCACTCTATTGCCTCCCACTGTAATGCCATCACCTCTTCATGTCTGTCTTTTGCAAAGATTGATTCCCGGTTGGTCATGTCATATTGGTATCGAGCAATGGCAGACCACTACCCATACTCATTGGGCCTCATCCTTCTCATTCTTTCTTTTACTAATGGTGCTTCGGACGGTCATCAGATGGGAATGGGTGTGTGTTCCGATCCATCCCCTTTTTCAGTAAATCCTTCATCTTCCTCGTTCTCTTCGTCTTCTTCTTCATCTTTGTCTTTCCCTGAAGACATGGGCTCTAGTGCTTCACCTGGTTGTAGGGGTGGAGCGTTTGGCCTCCGTCGCATGAGTACTTTCTTGGTTGTTTTGTCCTTTAACATGACTTAGGTATTGGTCTTCTTGTAGTACCAAGACAGCTTGATGAATTTGTCAACCATAAAGAACTTATGTGGTTTGACAATGTATTGTGTGTTTTTTTTCCCAACACCCCTTGTGTTCTCATAAGGGCTGTGATTAGTCGGCAATGGGGGATCATTTTCTTATCTGCACTCTCCCTATTGTTCTAAACATTCATTAAGATTAAGTGTCTTAATGAGAGCAACCTTCTTGCTGTTAACAATGCCTGTATTATGCGCACATCCGTTTGCCTAATGATGTTCTTATCTCCCAGCTTTGGTATTATGTTGTACATGCTTATCATGTTCAAGAATTTTGGCATGATATGCATCTGAGTCCCTACAAACCGACCCCTGCCCTTTCTAAGAACATATCTTGTAATATGGCCATGTCTTCTTGGGTGCTAAATTCACTGTTCCAAATGACTGCTTCAATAGGGTATTCGTACTGACTTGATGGTCTTGAATCAAAATTCACAACCTGCCAGATGGTGTCTAATGACATGATCATTTTTTTTCCTACCCGCCCCCTTAATTCGGTTGTATGAGGGGGGTTGTCACCATCGGCCCTATCCAATGTCAACATCCATTCCAGAATTTCCTTGCTTGGCATCTTGTCATTATGGCCTTCATCATGAAATGTCAATGCTGCCTCCCATCCAAACCTCCTAAACTTCTCCACTACTCCCAAAGCTTTAAATTCTTCTAACAATGCAGCCCGTTCACAAACAAATATGTTATCTATGTTTTCACCCCCTTTTCAAATTTCCCTATGTAAAGCTCCTTTTGCCACCGTGGGTCATGCTCGGAAAGCTTTTTGGCATGACTAAAGCATGGTCTTGGCCCCCTACCTTGATCGGCCAGTGTCATGTCTTCATCCTGCAACTCAACTTGATTTTGTTTCTTTTGTTTCTTTGAAGATCTTGACGACTCAAGTTGTTTACCCTTTGACTTGCTCCTGAAAAGATGCATAGTTCCTACAAAACACACAATACCACAATTACTTTAAGATTTCTAAGTGTTGGTCCAACCTTTGGGCATTGGTTCATTAGTGTGTTCTTATGGTCACCTTGACATCTTGTGATTATGACAATCATTATCATGAAAACATACTTTTATTTCATTACATCAAATTTTCCATTTGATTAAGGTTCGTTTAAATATGGTGTTCATGTGAAATTCTCAATTCATGTTTTGCCATTGGTTGTCCCAACATCAAGATCCTAACTTTCCATCCCAAAATCTACCCTTTTTAATGTATATAAGCATCTATCATTCCTTACGATGTAACAATATGATCTATGCTTACATTCATATCCATATATAAGGGAATCACATATAACTCATCATATAATGATTTATAATTCATGAAACTTAAATTAAGTGACAGACATACCTGAAAGATGTTAAAAACCTTGAAAGTATTGAACTTGTCTTGAATTGCAAAAACCCCCCAAATTACCCGAATTTCACCCTTCTCAAATCTTACAAATCCTTGTGAGATTTGAAAATCTAGTCCAAGATTTGTGTTTCTCTCAAAAAATTATCCGAAATGCACACCAAAAATGTTTAATTTGTGTAACATCCCAGGTTTTCAGGGCCAGATGTAATAGTTAAAATAAAAAAAATATGAACTTTACATTTTGTATACTGTTATACGAGTAAGTAATAAGTCAAATGACTATTTTAAATTTAAAGTTTTAGACGAGTTTTAGTGTCGTAAGAGACCATTTAAATATATATAAATATAATAATATATTATATTTAAACGTGCTCCATTTTTAACGAAACTTAGGTCGACTCGTAGAGAAAAATAAGCTCGTAACAACGAAATATTCAAAATTTTATAAAACACTATATTATAAAAGTTATAAGAGAAAAACAAATTAAGTAGCTGAATTAATTATAATAATATAATAATATTCTTATAAAAAAATCTTATGAAGAAGAATTGAAGAAAGAAAGCAACCAAGCAACCATCTAAACCACATCTCACATCGTCTGTATGAATAATTCACCTGTCTGCTTGCTTTCTTATAAATAAAAGCCCTAGGATTAAATTTAGAGTATGAGTTTTCTTGGGAACGCTCTAATATAAAGAGAATCCCGAGTAATCGAACCCCATTGGGTATTGTAATTTTTCGTTTTTAAAGCTCGGGTAGGAGCGCAAGTAGGGAGACTCTACATCAAATTGTCGTAGATAGTTTTAAGGTATGTTCTCGTTTAAGTTTATGTCAAGTTAATTATTATTTATTTTAGATTTAGCTTATTATTATTATTAGGAGTAGTTTTAGTATTATTAGTATTATTATTTTTAGGCGTTAGGTTATTGTTAGGGGTGGGTATTTGGTAGCCTAGCCTTAGTTAGGCATGGACTGATCACCCATGCTTAAACAAGATAGCATAGACCAATATCCAAGCATGACAATAACTAGTTAGTTTTGTCATTACCTAAATTAGGAATACTTAAACTGTATCAGGACCTTGAGATATTACCCGATTATACTAGGAATGATTATCAACTGTTGTGCTGCTATTAAACAGGTGAGTTCCTCTGAACTGTTTTCTAAAACAGGATGTGATGTTTTGATAACTGGTAATAATTGAAGAATTGACTATCAATAGCATCTGTGATATGTGGCAATGCTTGATAGGATGCTTGAGGGCTGCTTGTATGATTTTGCTTTAGCTAGTGAAGTTTGTATATATAGCTTGGTTATGTGAATTTATACTGTGCTTACTCTGTTTCTATCTGTTTACCATGGTTGTATCTGCTTGATACAATAGTCAATATCAATATGTTTTGTATTTTCAAGAATGCTATGTCCATGAACTTACAAACTTTATGCTGAGTCTCAAATCTTTTCTATTTTATGGACACACATCCTAGGTGCTAAGAGATTGGAGAAATTGGAGATTATGGGCTAGTTTACGAGAAAATATGGGCTAGTTAAACTGATGTAATGGTATTATCTAGCATGACAATTATAATGTATGTTTTGATGTATAATAAAAGTTAGACTTTCGCTGTGAACTCCATTATTACTATGTGTTTTGTATTTCCGATGCGTAATGCTCCTTGGGATAGCCCGGGAGGCGGGCGTTACAATTTAGTTGATAATTGAAGAAGTTATAAAGGTGTAAAGCTAGGGTTTGTGAAAGGGGAAAGAAGAGTTTTGAGATGAAGATGATAAAAGTGAGAAGAAATGGGATAAAATTGTGACAACTCACCCAAAACTTACTCGATTTTGATTATTTTATGCCAATGCAGTAGACTAGTGATAGAACACTCACCAATTAGTTTTTCGTTAATTTTCCGGACTAAAATTCTTCAACATGGGGATAATGTGACATCCGGTAATTTTCCGTTATCAAACTCCGTTAGTTTCGTTAAGTCTTGCATACACGTGTCGTGAGTACACACTAGTTGTCATTGAACTTTGGTGACTTAATAATAATTAATAATGTTAAACAATAAATACAATGTTGATTATTAGTTGTGATTATGTGATTTAAATGTTTATTGTGAATTTTATCGCATAACGTGGAAACGTGTGTGTTTAATCCGTAAGTTTTGTATTTAGTAAAGATAAAACATATAATTGTTATTATTAGTTCATATGTTTATTATCTTAGTTAAAAACATTTTAAAAGAGTATTTAAAAGCTTAGTTTTTATAAAATACAAATTATAAGGGTAAAAATGGTAATTATGATTAATTAATTAAAACAAAATCAAAAACCCTAATCCCCTAACCACCTACGGCCGCGACTTCATTCCCTCTCCCTCTCCCTCTCCACATCGAATTCGACCAAGAACCAAGCAATAAACCACAGATTTGATCGATTTCAAGCATTACACCAAGTTAGAATCTTCAATTACAAGTCATTACACGTTTAAAGGTTAGATTTTTACATGTTTTTGATGGATTTGATGTTTGGCCGAACCCTAGTCGATTTGATGTACAAAATGTCGAATTATTGGTTGTTTGTTGATGTTATTATGTTAGTTAGATTGTATAGATGTTAGTTAACGTTGATTATACAAGAAAGTTACGTTTTTGATGCGTTGTTCATAGGTTACTAATAATAGTAACTTTATTTGCATGAATGCTATGATTTGATGATGAATTGATGTTGTTAATGTGTTTATGATGATAATTGGGTGTTAGATTGTTGATATGAATGCTAGAAATCCAAGAATGAATGTTGTAGTTCATGTCTTACTAAAGATAGTAACTTTTGGCTATGAAAGTTGATGAATCATGATAATTGGATGTTATTGATCATGTGTAGATGTTATCATGAGCTTGAATTGGTACATTATTGATGAATTCATGAATATCTTGGGTGTTGGATAGATTTTGGGATGTGCTTTCCCAAAAGGGAAACTTTATTTGCACAAATTTTTGAATATGAGGATTTGAGTATGTTTGGGACATTGGGAGCATGCTAGTATGTTCATGAGAGATTTATAATATGGTTGAATGCGTTGTTTGGGTCGTATGAATGTTAGTTGGTTAGTTAATTGATTTGGCTTGTTTGTGGGAATTCATGGTAATGGGTCATATGGGTGATGTTAGGATTATTGTTTGGGATGTGGTTGGTCATGATTGAACATTTTGGATGAAATGATCTCTATTAAATGGTATGTTGATGATCATCATACACGCGTGCGAATCTGAGGCCCCTACTTAGTAGGATTGGCAGGGTTTAGGGTGTGAAGTCGTGAGCAGCTTCACATGGCATGCTGTGCATGATTTGATTCTATGTATGATGCATTGGTTGTGTTGTAGCTATGTTGAGCATGATAATTGTTTGAGATTCACATGACTTGTATGATATATGGTTGTATGATGATCTAGGTAGTACATGTGGGTAATGAAGTGTCATATGTAATCAGTTTGTATGTTAATCATGTGTGATGTACTGTTATGCTTGTTTGAATGGAATTTCACCTATAATGTCACCAACGAGTCAAACGGGTCAACTGGGTCGAATGTATCTTGTCTTTCTAAAACCTTAAGTTCTTTGGTTTGTAGAGCACTTAGGGTTTCCTTATGATTCTGTATACACGTACTTATGTACTCATGTGTTCTAGGTGACCTCTGAGGGTTGTCTATCCACTCTTTCTTGTCAAGTTAAGCATTAAGTAATTTCTTACGCGCATCAGGTGAGTTCATGCCCCACACTTTTACATACTCTCTTTTGGGGAGATAGCATACTGGTTTTACAAACGCTTACTTTATATGAGTTGTGTATGGTATGATATAGTGTTGAATACCATGAAAGTCCTCACACTTTCGGATTATTAATAATGATGATTAGCGGGAAATCTTGGGTAGTACTACTGGGTCTGACGAGCCCCACCTGTGCGACTCGAGGTCAAACGGGTGAAATTTTGTCCTAACGAACATTGTCACGACCTGGTATGTCATGGCAGGAGGCAACAAATGAAACACAGTCAGCTTCAATCGTGAAATCACTATGATTATTACAGATGAATATAGACTAGCTATCTATTTCCATACACCTCTTATATTTTACAACTGTTACTGTTTTATGTTTAAAGCAAACTCTTGAACTCACCAACCATTGTGTTGACTCTTTTAGTATGCTATTCTCAGGTTAAGGTTGCCATTGCCTAGGAGCACATTACACAGGTCAGCATCATTGGACTGTCTGCATGTTTGAAAACAATGTCTTTGGTTGAGTTGTTTAAACATTATGCTTTGGTTTTGCATAATACTTGGGCACGTTTGTTTGCGCATTTTAGATCATGTTACATTGTTTTGGGTTTTCTGTTTTATTTAACGCTTCCACAGTATTTAAAGTTAAACTTTGATTTTGAATGTTTGTTCATATAGAGTCGTTCTGAGTAACTAATGACTGAGATCCTGGTATGTCACGCGCCTCGCGGTAAAACCCCACACGCGGATTTTGAGGGTGTGACAAAAATGGTGTTAGATTCGTGGATGGGGTGATATGGGGTGAATGTGTGGTGTGAAATTGGTCAAAAAGTCAAGTTTTTGGGACTGGCACATACCCGGCGTATGGTACGCCCTCCCCCGGCATATCATACGCCGCCTGGCGTATTGGGGGCGTATTGGGCAGCATATTTAACAAAATTTTCAGCATGTTTTTAGGGGCCAGCGTATGATACGCCCACCCCCAGCGTATCATACGTCGTTATGTGCCAAATTTGCTTAATTTTTGTAAATTTTCGAAAATTACTTATCCGCCACCCCCCACATATAACTGGTAGGCGTATTGGTGGCGTATTTAACAAAAAATTCAACACGTTTTTAGGGACCAGCGTATGATACACCCACCCCCGGCGTATCATTACGCCGGTATGTGCCAAATTTGCTTAACTTTTCTTAATTTTCGAAAATTACTTATCTGCCACCCCCCACATAACCGTGCTTTGTCTCGAATCACATAAAGGACATAGAACATACCCGATTTTTGCTATCAATCCTCACACTTGTGGTTAACCATGTAATGGATGTGAATTAGGAGAACTTTGGGAGAGTAACTAATAATGCACTTAATGAGAAAATAAAATAAATAACATATAAACAAATAAATAAAAAATTCAAAGTAATAAAACCTACCTCACTGTGGTTGGAATCACGGTTGCATTTAGCGTATGCAACAAGACTTTAAACCATTCGGTAATCCTGAGTGGATGAGTTATAGTCTCGTGAGGGTTTGTAGTGAACACACCCACAAAGTTCACAGTTTGCCTCCCATCAGCGCTAAGTTTAAAGTCTTCGGCTGGACTTGTGACCTTGTATGTTTACGTAGAGGGAAAGTTCTCCAAAGTGCTTAATGAGAAGCTTTCAGATGCGTGAGATGGTCCATTGATATCATTAGCTTCCAAATATGGTTTTAGGGGATGACCATTCACCACTTGGCAGAGATGATCCTCAAAATCCTCAATTTCAACATCCCCATAGTTTCCTACACGCATAACAAGGTATGGACCTGTCCATTTGCTTTTGAGTTTCCTAGGAGAGAGTTTTAACTGAGAGTTGTATAGCCACACATTTTGCCCTTCCTCAAAAGTCTTTTTCCTTAACTTTACATCATGCACTACTTTCATTTTCTCTTTATAGGTAGAAGAGCATTCGTAAGCTTCATCTCGCAATTCTTCCAACTCACATATATGAAGCTATCTTGTTTTACCGGTAACATCATAATCCATGTTAACATTCTTAATAGCCCATAAAGCTCGATGAGCTAATTCAACAAGTAGATGACATCCTTTACCATAGACCAATCTTTAAGGTGTTATGCCAATAGGGGTTTTGTAAGCTATGTGATACGCCCATTAGGCATCATCCAACTTCATGGACCAATCCTTACGGTCGACTCGCATGGTTTTCTGTAAAATTTCTTTGATTTTCCTATTAGACACCTCTACTTGGCCACTTGTTTGAGGTGATAAGGTGTGGCTATCCGATGATCAACTCCATATCATTTAAGCAATTTGCCAAATTTAAAGTTTTTAAAATGTGATCCCCCGTCACTTATGATCCCACGAGGGATTCCAAATTGCGAAAATATATTTGATTGAGCGAATTTGCAAACTACAATATGATCATTTGCTTTGGTGGCGATGACCTCGACCCATTTGGACATATAATCAACCACCACCAAAATGTATAAATGGCCATATGAATTTGAGAAGGGTCCCATAAAATCGATTCCCCAAACATCGAAATGTCGACTGCGAGAATCGGCTGCATGGGCATCTCATTCTATTTGGAAACACTGCCCATATTTTGACAATTTATATAGTTTTTTTTAGAATTCAAAGGAATCTTTAAACAGAGTGGGCCAATAAAGTCCACATGATAATACTTTATGCACTGTTTTCTGGCCACTAAAAAGACCACCACATGCAGATGCATGCAGATGCCCTAACACTGATTGTATCTCGTCATCAGGTACACATCGTCTGATGATTTAATCCGCCCCCACTTTAAACAAATACGGTTCATCCCAAATATAATGCTTTGCTTGTGCCATGAATTTTTGCTTTTTCTTCTTAGTCCAATGGTCGGGAAGTGTACCTGCAACCAAGTAATTAGCAAAGTTAGCATACCATGGAATGGTTGAAACAAATAATAATGTTCAGTTGGAAATGTTTCTTTAATTTCTTCATTCTGAACATCGCTTTGGTGCACGACGCGTGACAGATGGTCGGCTACCATATTGTCACTTCCTTTCTTGTCACGAGTTTCCAAGTTAAATTCTTGTAAAAGAAGAATCCATCAAATTAGCCTTGGTTTAGCATCTTTCTTTTCCATCAAATATCACATTGCACTATGATCAGAATAAATAATAATGTTACTTCCCCAAATGTACAATCGAAACTTATCTAAAGTATTAACTTAGCACTAGAAATAGTTTTACTTGCATAGTATATAGCTACTTTTTTCTTATCCACTCGTTGTCCTAAAACTGCCCTGACCGCATAATCACTTGCATCACACATATCCACTCGTTGTCCTACTAATTTGTTTTAACACATTAAAAGCTTGGACACAATCATCATCGAACACAAAGGGAATGTCTTTTAGAAGGAGGTAAGGTAGAGATCATTTGAATTTTAGCATGATCTATCTCAATTCCCCTACTAGAAATTACATGACCTAACATAATTCCTTCTTGAACCATAAAGTGACTTGTTTCCTAACTTAAAACCAAGTTTGTTTCAACACATCATTTTTGTTAATTGAGCTAAGAATGACTTAAAAGATGTGCCGAAAATAGAAAAATCATCCATGAAGATTTCCAATGACTCCCCAACCATATCTGAAAAGATACTCATCATACACCTTTAAAAGGTGGTCGGGGCATTACATAGTCCAAATGGCATCCGCCTAAATGCGAATGTCCCATATGGGCAAGTAAAGGTAGTCTTTTGTTGATCGTCAGGATGAATGGCAATTTGGTTATACCCAAAATACCCATCTAGAAAACAGTAAAATTTCTGACCTGCGAGCTTTTTTCCTATGTGATCAATAAATGGTAATGTGAAATGATCCATAGAAGTTGTTGCATTTAATTTTCTATAATCAATACAAATGCGCCACCTGGTTACAGGCCGAGTGGCCACCTCATTACCTTGATCATCTTTCATAATTTGAATGCCAGCCTTGTTTGGAATTGTTTGTGTTGGGTTTACCCATGTGCTATCCTAGATTGGGTAAATAATTCCTACATCAAGCCATTTCAACACTTCTTTTTTTAACAATGTCTCTTATGTTTGGGTTCAACCTCCGTTGTGTGTCACGTGATGGTTATGCTCCTTATTCCATGATGATCTTGTGCATAACAATTGATGGACTTATTCCTTTCAAATCAGTAATACTCCATCCAATGGCTGCTTTATGAGCAATTAGCACTTCCATGAAAGCCTGCTCTTGATCCGTCATCAGATTGGACGCAATGATCACCGGCAAAGTCTTGTTATCACCTACAAAAGCATATTTCAAATGTTTAAGCAATTTCTTTAGTTCCACTTATGGTGGTGACATTAATGATGGTTTTAAATAAGTATCGATGTACTCTGGTAAGCTTTCAAATTGATGTGTCCATGTTGGTTTGCATTCTTTCATTGCCTTCACTTCCTATTCCTGTTCTTATGCTTCTAATTCAATGCTCAACTTTGCTTCTTCCCTGTCACATAAAACACATAACTCTGTGGTGCTATCCTCATTTTCATGATTATGGCACTCGTTAATTATGTCCATCATGAAGTATTCATCATTGAATATAGTTTTTGGAACAGATGTAAATTCATTTAATCTCAACCTTCTATTACCAAATGTCATGTCTACTGTACCAGTCATACAATTGATTAAGCATTGGGTAGTTTTCAGGAATGGTCTTCCCAAAATAATATTGGGTTGCTTATCATTTGCAAGACTTGCATAGTCTAACACAAGAAAGTCCAATGGGTAATAGAAATCTTCCACCTTTACTATTACATCGGTTACTATTCCACGCAGAAGTTTAAGGGATAAATCAGCTAATAACACGGTAGTGTCGGCTTTTTGCAATGATCCAAACTCATATTGATCATATAAACTTTTGGGTAAAATACTAACACTTGCTCCAAGATCAAGGAGGGCCTTGTTAAATTTAAGGTCACCAACTTGGATTGAAATTAAAGGTGCTCCCGAATCTTGAAGTTTTGGTGGAAGTATACCCAATAAAACGGCATTGACATTATCAGTAAAATCAAATTGTTTTGGTTATTTATGTTGCTGTTTCTGGGTAAATAAAACCTTCAAGTATTTGGCATAAGCCGGAACTTATTTAATTGCATATATTAATGGAAGATTGATTTTTACTTGTTTAAACATTTTCCAAATCTCATCTTGTTGAGGCCCTCATTTTTTTAGAAAGTGGTTTGTTATGGTCTTTTATAGCTTAGGGGTAAGGGATGGTATTATTCTCCATCCTCACTCCTTGAGAGGCAGATGTGTTTGGTTTCTCTTTTTCCTTAATTGGTTTATGAAAAGTTACTTTCTTTGTTGTTTTAGGTGGTTCAAGTTCCAAATCACTATCGCTTTCCCCATTTTCACCAAGGTCGGCCACCACTCCCTTTTTCAATAGTGGTGGTGGTATAACCTTGTTGTCATAAGTCTTACCACTTGTTAAAATACTTACCTGGCCCACGTGAGAATTCTTTGAGGTTGAAGCGTGATGTTGAGGATTCTTTGTTGTGTCACTTGGAAGCTTTCCAGTTTCTCTTCCGGACAATTGTTCAGCTAGTTGTCCCAGTTGCTTAGCAATAGCTTCATTAGTCTTTTCTTGCACTTCTTTGAATTGCTTGAATTCCTTCATATCTTTCTCTAAGTCCTGAATTGTCATTAAAATCGTATTGTCATTACAATTATGAGTTGAAGGCCCTTGTTGATTCCTTTGTTGATAATGGCCTTCTTGTTGGTAATTCCCTTAATTGTAGTTGTTTCTTTGATAACTGCCTTGATTGTAGTTTTGTTGTCGGTCTTGGTATTGGTTGTTCCCTTGAGTTTGTACCTTAGAAAAAGGATTCAATTGGTTAGTATTATTACCATATCTAAGATTTGGATGATTTCTAAGACCGGAGTGATATGTGTTAGAATTTATGTCAAATGTCTTTCTTTCTCCTTGGCCTTGTATTTGATGTATTTCTTCACTTTTTCCCAAATTCAAGTAGCACGTAATTGATGTGTGACCAATGTCATTACACATGTCACACGCTTCATATTCACTAGATATATGCCACACCACTCTTTCTAACTTTAAGGCTTGCAATTTCTCGTTCCAAAATTGCAATTCTGTCCATGGCCACCTGATCATTCACCATCTTTACATTTGCACCTCTTGACCTTTGACTTGATTGTGCATGCTTTTTAGATATCACACTCATCCGTTCTAATATGTTCCGATTGTTCCTCATGATTCAATGTAAATGTACCCGCACTTGTAGAGTTCACATCTCTTGCATCTTCAGGTGATAGCCCATCATAGAATGCTGAAATCAACTCCCACTTAGCTATTCCATGATGTGGAAAAGTTCACAGCATCTCCTTGAATCAATGAAAAGCTTCATAGAATTGTTCCCTCGATTGTTGTGTAAAACCTAGAATGATGAGCCTTGCATCACTTGTTCTTTGAGAAGTATAATATTCATCTAAGAATAGTTATTGCATTTGAACCCATGTGTGAATAGTCACAGAAGGCAAGGATAAAAGCCATTTCTTGGCTTTGTCTTTGAGTGTAAATTGGAAAAGTACCAACTTAACTTCATCCGTTGAAAAACCTTGGCCACCTATGGTACTACATCATGCCTCAAATTCGGATATGTGCAAATATGTTTTGCGATTGCCATTCCATGGAAGTGAGGAAGAATTCCTAAGCATTATGGTCTAACCTCAAAAGCTCTCCCTCGTTGTGTTGGTGGACCCATGGGAGATGAGTTGATAGCAATGGCAAGACGGAAGTGACTGTCCACGCCATGTGCAGGTACATAATGGAGAGCCGCTCCTAAATTTGTTGGTATGCCATTTGACCTCCCACATTGTGAAAATCAAGGGGTTGGGCATAACCATCACGCTCTTGGTTCGGCTGACGGTTTTGATAACCTGGTTGATTTCCATAGTGTTTAAAGTTATGTTGCATTGGTCCTTCCATATCTTCCTGATCTTCAATCCAGTCATCCACATAATTAGTATGATGACTTCCTTCCACTGAAAACCGTTCCTCATTGTCATGATGACTACCTTCTCCATTATGCTAAAAACTTGGATTTCGAACCTAGAAATTTAGCATTGGTTGGAAATATACGGGAGGAGGTTGGTGTTGCACACCTTGATTTACAGGGATCGGACCCTGAGGTTGAGGTTGCAGAGGTTGTGGTTGAGGTGGAGGATCATCAGGTTGAGGGAATACGGGTAATGGGATATCTCCCAAGGGTTGGTTGTGTTGTGGCCCTCCTTGATTTTCTAGATTATTCATCATTCTTGATTGGTTACTTTCAGGTGTTCTTGAAAGTCTACTTAAAATCCGATGAGCTGTTGCTAATGATGTACCTTCCTCCGATCTTGTTCGACTATGAATTTGAGAAGTCCTTGAAGTTGATGCTTTGTGAAACCAATGATTCTTTCTTGAAGTCTTCTCGATTTCTGGATCAAATTACAATAGTGAGGTCCTTCCTGAAAATTTTGTATACCTTAACGTAATGGTTACCTGCAAACAAGAAAACACAAAATATCTCGCGTAATACTGAACAAGAAAACAAATCAAAAGAAAAGCAGAAAAATAAAATCTTTTTGGGTTTTTTTTAAAAAAAAAATCTAAGAAAAACAAATAAAAATAATTAAACACTAAGCGCACTAAATCCCCGACAACAACGCCATTTTGATCTGGTTGTCAAGACTCGATCAAAAACAAGTTAATATCGGTCTTAGCTACCTTTATTGTGTAAGGGTAAGTAAGGTCGTCTCCATAGGGAATACGTGGAAATTGTTTAACAATATGACTCAGTTAACTTAAAGACACGAACTTTGTAATTAAAAATTGAAACTTTGAATGAATTAGTGAACACAATTGCATAAAGTAAGAATCTTTGAAACCAATTTAACTAAATAATAAGAAACAATTACTTCCGGGTTTTAAGTTCTACAAGATTAATGGGTTATCAAGTGTACTTTAGGGTTGCATAACACGACTCAAGATCTTAGCTTTTGATTGAAATGATAACCAAGGAACAATCTTTTAAGACTCGTTCATTCACAAAGTTACCAATTCATCTATATCAAGTTATCTACTTGTTTCAATGAGCTAACGATGCAAGGAAACCGAAAACTGATGATAAAGCAAATAACTTTCTTTATAGTCAAATTGTTTAACTCAATCAAAACCTTCAATTACATTTAATCACAAAGTGTTCAACATAAAAAAACTAAACATGACTAACCATCTCACTTGAAAAGAGCTATCCACCCGAAAGCAATCACGAACGAACTAGCCATTCATGGTCTTCATTGAATCTTCAATCGTGTTTTGATGATGATGATAGATTCTTTGAGATGAATGTGAAGGCTTGGAATCACCACAAATCAGCTTATAATCATCAAGAATTAAGCTTGGAAAGTTGTTCTTCGAATTAGGGTTGGATTGTGTTTAAATAACTTGAAGATCCACAAAATCCTAAAAGTTGTTCAGATATTGGCGTATGATATGCCCAGGGTCGGCGTATCATACCCTCTCTCAACATCCATATGCCCAACTTTTTGTATTTTTTGTCAAATACGCCCACAAATATTTCGCCAATACGCCGACCGACGTATTATACGCCCATACCCGGCGTATGGTACGCCGATACACCTAAATTTGTTCCTTTTTGTAACTTTTTATATTTACATCTTTAGTCCTTGTACTTTCATTTTTGGCTCCTTATTCTCCAAAATAAGCCTCCTTTAGCTCCAAACACCTACAAATGAAAACACAAACAACTTGAACTATTCCACCGTAATCATGATGTAAAATCATACATTTAGATCAATTAAATACTGAATTATTGACTTGTGATCAATAATCTTACCACACTCTTTATTTATTTCATCCGTTGATCCTAAAAAGTCTAAAACATTTCCTTTATTTAATGAATCATCAATTTCACATAACCACAAAATGGTTGTCCTTGATTCAATAATTTCTTGAAAAGCCTCATAGAAGAACCTAATCTAAGTCGGTATTCATATCTTTTCTTTGAGTCTTCTTTCTTAAAGATGACTCGTATCAATTAATTTTCATTAAGCAAATCATCACACTTTTTCAAGCATTTGTTATGCAAACTATTAACCTCACCCACATGTTTAACAAGTCTTTATTGTTTTTCCAACGATTAAAACCTTCGAAGATAAATATGTCTTTTGAATCTCCACAGTACCCCTTGAACAAGTAGCAACATAAGCAATATACATATTTTATACTATACACTAACCATCTTAGATAAGCATCATATCAACTTTCGTTATAACATCTTAACTCTATACCAACCTTTGTTTGTGGGAATACTATACCATTTGCTTGGCATGGATGTATAAATAAGTATGCCCATTGTTGATTAGTTTTATATGATGAAAGTGATTTCCGATCAGCAGGATCCAAAAGAAGAGTACCCATGTTAACATATTTAGGAGTTTTAAACGGTGATTCTCCAACTTTATTTTTAGGAATCATTCCATTATGTGACTGATAGTTATTATTTTAAACCAAGTTAAATAAACATAATTATATAATCATACACCATTATCCTATTTCAATTTTTAAACCTTTTTCCCTAATCAATAAGTTAAAATAACAAAATTTAAGCAATAAAGTTGAGAACCTTTACGTGACTGGAACTAAAGGTCGGCCAAGAGAGTAGGTCATCGACGAGGAGTAGGTCGCCGGCAAGGAGGCAACACCCGTTTGAAGCATGTCAGCACTCGGTAGGGGCGGTTGACTTTTGAAACCCTTTGTGGTTTTGTTTGATTTAATAATTCTTTCTAACCTCCCTGACTACCTTTCTGAAATGAATATTTTTTAATGAATTTATTAAAAATATTGAAATAAATATATAAACATTGAGCTAAATTTTAAAATATTTGACTTCAAAAATTTAGCCTGTATTTAAAAGTTTGAGTTTCAAAGGAGGACAAATAGACGATTGAAAAATATAATACACTCTATTTTAGGGTGGGTGCCCACCCCCCAAAAGATCTATCAAAATCCTTTTAGGTGCTGTTTGTTTTTTCTACAGCAAAATGACCGCAGTCTGCGGATCACATCTGTAGACATCTGCGGGAGAAGAGGTGGACCAAACCTCTACAGTCTGCAACAAGAAGAGTGCCTATTTTTTAACGTCTACATACTGTTAAAATCAACCAGTGGTGGTATGCGGCGGTGCTAGACGGTGGTGATGATGGTAGATGATAGGTGGTGGACGATGGTGGGTGGTGATGGTGGCGGACAGTGGGTGGAGGCGGACGGTGGTGGAGGCGGACGGTGGTGGTGGCGGACGGTGGTGGTGGAGGACGGTGGTGGTGGACATGGGTGGTGGTGGGTGATGGTGTTTAATCTTCTGCAGACTTTAGAAGACTTTAAAAATGGTTATGCCAAGTCTGCACCATACAGACCTCACGCAGACATTTTTTTAATGAAAAGTCTTGGAAAAAACAAACACTCTGCAGACCTCAACATCTACGTGTGGTCTGAGCGGCGCAGACAAAAAAGATCAGAAAGAGTTTTTCTGAAAAAACAAACACCCCCTTAGTTATTTTTCTTTAATCTAAGCCTAATAAAAGGTATGGTTAATTTATGAATGAAGATTTTGCATACACTACAAAAAACAACATTTTGACCAAGTATAAATTTCTGAAAAATAAAGTCGTTAAAAGATTTCAGACAGACTTCCTACGAATTTTGTCCATAAACCTACCTGATAACTAACAATATTAGCCTAAGAGAGAGCCAAAACCAATTAATACCCAAATCTAGTTTGAGTGTAAAGTAGTAATTTCATAACATCTCACCTTCTAGCTATTTCTAAGCTTAAAAGAAGGTAGTAGGCTTAGAAGTGGGTCTAGAAGAGGCGTGAAAAAATAGATGATCAGTAAAATGTTTGGGTCGATGAGTGTTGTCACTAGAATAGATCAAGTGAGAAGGTGTAGGTATGGTGAGGATGGGAACAAAGTAATAGAGGTAGGTGGTAGGTCTGAGAATGGGGGTATGGTGATAGTAGGAAGTTATGACAGTTGACTTACACCTACTTTCGTCCGGCAGATAGGAGTTCGGCATTTTCTCCGGTATAAAGCTTCATAAGGTGCAATCTTGATGTTGGCATGATAGCTATTGTTGTAAGCGAATTCAATGAGTGGTGAATGAGTATCCCAACTTGTGACAACTCGTATTTTCAGGTTAACACTGTTACCATTATCCAACCTCTCTCCGATATTTATTTTAAAAATAAACCAATTTTATTATGATTATAAATAATAAACTCTAAACTAACTAAAACTTAGTTTACTCGAAATACAATCTATGTAAACTTGAGGGACTAAACTTGACTACTTGCAAAATATGGATTCTTTTTAAAATCCTCTCCCGTAACCGACTCACCCCCTCACATCGTTCACTTCTGCCGCCCTAGAAATCCCGACGGCAATACTTCCTCTCGGCAACACCCATACGCAGCCCCACGGCGGTTACTCGACTGCGTTGGCGGTCAAGCTGTACCACAGCCATATAACTTTCCCCGCCTCCGACCGCGAACGTTTGTAGAACTAATTGTATCGGCAGCCGCAAACGGTGGTCGAAGCAGCGTCATATCATGTTCGGTGTATGAGTTGTGTGTGTGTGTGCTTTCTGCATACATGTGTGCTCTTTGCATACATGGTTATGTGAGTATCCATACCTTGTATATGTATGTGCGATTATGTATACTGATGTGTGGGTGTGCATTGGTTTATGGATTCTTGCATGTGAATGTATCACAAAAGCATGGATTGTTGTGTACTTGGGGCTGTTCTGCGTATGTATAATATATATATACTACTAGGTTGGTATTGATTTCAAAGGATTATTGGTTGGCGAACCCGTGTGCTATGTTGGGTGTTGGAAGCGTTGTTGTTCATAGTGTGTGTGCATTTGGATATAGGTTATGAGTTATATACATTTGTGCATGTGTATAAAGAGTGCTTTGATTATCAATGGGTTAGTATAGGTTAGGGGTGGTTGTGTATGAAATAGATATATATGCGAGTATGGTGGTTGCATAAGGGCAATAAAGTGTGAGTATATAGTTCTGCAGGTGATTTACTTGGTTTGAGCATGCTTATTTTATATATAAATACGTGTATATGTATATTTAATTGTGTGCGGGTATGTGATTGGTGGGTACTAAGCGAACATGTGAAGGTTAGTGGTGTTGGTGCATGGTTGTGCATGTGTATGTAATATATATATTATTATGTGGTGTGTGTGTATATATATATATATATATATATATATATATATTATGTGTAGGTAGTATATATTGTATGGATGTTGTGTTTGGTGGGTGAAGTGTATGGAACATGCGGGCTTTGTAACAAAATAGCCATTTAATAAAATGTATAAAGAGTGTTTTATTACGTGATCGAGTATAAACAAGTGTAGTTGGGTTGCATGCATTTAAGGTGATTTAGTGGTTGAGTGTGCTTGCATGTAAATGGGGAACAATCGATAGTTGCATCGTAACCAAACCGTGTGCGCGAAACCGTACGACCACATTGTTAATCTTTACTACTTTAATATTAAATATACATTAAATGAAAATTCAGGTGAACCGGAAACTTAATCTTGTGCTTTCGTTTACCCGTTGTTGTGCATTTAAGGTGAGTTTTCACGGCCCCGTTTTACATTCTTTCCTTTTTGGGGGAGAAAATATGCAAATACTATTTCTTGTTATGGTTGCTAGTATTATTGATATCGTCTGTTACGTAGTGTAGACACATTTGAAAGTCCTTGCAGTATTAAACCGTTAGTAATGGGATTAGCGAGGTGATTCTGAGTAGTACTACTGGGTTTGACAACCCCCACCTGGGCTAGTCGCGCTAGCTTGATTGGAGGTTAAACGGGTGCATAATTGACCTAACAATTGCCACGGTCTGTGATAGACGTGGTGGAAAGGCATGAAACACACACAGTCAGCTTCGGTTTGAAACACTAAGTAACTTGTTTATAGGCTAGCTACCTATCGATATGTTCTATATACTAAACCATATGAAATGCTTTCTGATACATTAATTGTCGTTTAAACCTGTGGACTCACCAACTCTATGTTGACATATTTTAGCATGTTTTCTCAGGTCACAGGAATGCACAAAGTTAGGGACTCTGCTAGGGATGCATTCATGGCATACACTACAACTCATTCCGTTCATTTTATCAAGCATTATTAACTTTTATCGTTTAAATGCATATTGACACACTTTATTGTTGACTTACTGTTCTCAAAACGCTTCCGCAAGTATGAAGTATTTATGGTTGATTTAAAAGTCTGATTTTAATGTGACGTTTTGCAAATTACCGAGTCTGGTGTAACTGGTGCTATCTGAGATCCTGGTGTGTCACACGCCTGACGGTAAAACCCCGTTAGCGGATTTTGAGGGTGTGACAGATTGGTATCAGAGCCATTGGTTATAGCGAACTAAATTGACATTGCATTTCATTTGCATTGCACATAGACTATAGCCTGATGCCTTAGTTACACGCATATAGACACGTTTAGCTTTGTTGGCTGGCCTTGTTTACTTTGCCTTGCTGGATTGCTTGCCTTTGCTCATTCTAGTGAGCGTTTGACTACCAGGATGGTGTCTTCAACTTCTCATGTTAAGTCTATGGGGAAAGGCCAGTTCGTCCTAATTCCCCGGTGTTACCGCCTGTTCCTTAGCGTGGGTGACTCCGAGTTACTGTGAGTCACGAGAAGGTTGATTATGATTAATGATTTACCATACCTTTTACATCATACCTTTCGGAATCGGATACAATACTATCGGTACCTGACTTGGATGGTTCATCGGAAGCTTCTGCCTCCTGTTGAATGCTTTCTCACACGAGAGCTACTTCTATCATACTTTCTTTATCTACATTGCCACTTTTCTTCCCTGCCCTGTGGAACAGGAAATAGCTGCACTAACGGTTACCATAGACATTGGGAGATAACTTATCAGGGTTTACTTACGATAATACTATCATACCCATCTAACCTGATTACATCGATGGTTTCTTGTCCAAGTGAATATTTTCCTTACTGATTTCTTCATACAAACTTGATTAACTAACCTTTAGTTTATCTTATTTGATAAGGCCAGTGGAGTTTTATTCAGTCGTAGTATGTTTATCTTCGTTCCGGAGTGTAATTTCTTCATCTATTTTTTGTATTTTTGGGATCAATTAATAGGGTTGAGAAGATAATATTAATGTTTTTAGAACTAGACCGGACAGTAAATCGGACGTTTTACCGGTACGTTTGCTGAACTAGTATAAAAACTAGATAAAATTATAATTATCTTCATAAATATACGTAAAGATATACTAAAAAATCAAAAGATATATATTAAAAACCGGTTCAACTGGTACGACCTCCGATTTAACTGGTCCGGTTCGACCGCTAGTTCGACCGGTTTAACCGGTCCGACCACCATTTAAACATCAAAACTGTTTCAAGCACCGAACAAGGCCGGATTAAAATCCGATTTCCGGTTCAACCAGCCAGACCGGCGGGTACGGTTTTAAAAACAATGGATAATATAAAGTTGTTGAAGGCGACGTGAAGTGTTAAACAAAATAATATATGTTTAGTTTGAGTGGACAAATCATATCCCTTTCGAAGATAAATTGCGATTTCTGCATAAACAACCCTGCAAATGGCGACCTTTGACTTCATTGGTGAAGCATGCCAAATTCCTCCTTTCCCTGATGATATCACCAGTGCCGATTTCGACTCTGATTTCGTCTGGGGTGCTGCAACTTCTGCGTATCAGGTATCTCTTACTGTTCTTCATCTTCTTCATCATTATCATGAAATGCTGCTCAGCTACTGTCTTTGAGTGTCAGTTCGATCACTTTTTGCCATTAAAATGATGAACTTTGCAGTTTTAGAACATATAGATGCAGTTCGGATGTGATATAGGACGCTAATTTGAGTGATTTTCAAGTTTGCGGTATGTTTGATTTCCTGAAATTAGAGGACCGATGGTGTTTGTGTAATTTATTTTTTGGTATTAGTTTGTTGATAAGTAGCCTACGATCAGTTTGTTGGTTCACGATCTTAAAATTCATATCCTAGATCTTATTTGTTCGTTAATTTCTCATTTGATTGATGGTTCATATTTTGTTAGTCACGATTTTCATGCTCTTTCGGTTTGTATGTTGAGAAATTCTAGGGTTTTTAATTGTTGACTGTTGATGATTCATCCCTGTTGGTCAATTATTGGAAAACTAGCTTTTTATAATTTCAACGCAGTTGAATCCTTCAAACATCTTTATCTTCTGTAACCTTAGTCCTTAGACCACAACTCTTGCTATAACGCTCTACGTAGTGTATAGGTTATTTGTGGTTATTTGGTTGTACCATTTAGATACCGACTTTTTTGCTCTTTTTTCTTTTTTTTTTTATAACTTTACTTCTATATTTTCTTATTTTTTATTTATTTTTTATAAAAATAAATAGTGGATCTTTATGTAATCCTAATAAAAGATACACTATAAAACACGTGTCACTCTCATTTAAAGTGGGTCTTTTGACACCTATTTTCAAGTTGAGTTAGGATTTTTCTAATTACGCCTTACACTATTTTCTAGTTATACCCTACTCATTATATATATTAATTATGTTTGAACATAAATTTATTGTTTTTCCATTAATTTTAATCATAACAAATGTGGAATCTTTAATAGGAGGTGGGTATTTTAATCTAATTCTATGTTAAAAAAATAATTAATTTCATAATTTATTTTAAATTTTCGTTAGTAAACATGAGATTCAGTTATAATTGATTTATTACTAGCAACTGGTTTATATTTTTTCTACAAGTTTCAATTCATTAAATACCTATTAATTAACCCATTTTAGCTATTAAAAAAATAAAACATAATAGTTTATCCGAGATAACTTATGAATGCTTTAAGAGTAAATAAAATATAATTTTATATATCAAACATTTTATTGAACTAATATGTTCATTTATTCTTTGTTTTAAAAGTATTGATACCGGATAATAAGCTGAAAACATTAAAAGTATTTTAATTTCTTATTAAAACTGAAAGATAGTAGTTAACATATGACCAAAAGCTTCATCGAATGTTGATAAAAATACATATTAGTTAGTGTATATGTATATAAATGCACATTTGAACATGTAAAACTTTTTAGTTTTTTTTTTGAGCAATTATGTAATTTTGATTGTTCGGCATAACCATTAATTGCCAATCATGTTACTTTATGTTAGTTGCATAATCAAGTTACATTATATTTGTGCTTAAAGTTGGCAGTTCTATCTAACTACTTATTAGAGTATCTTTATTCCATAATTGGAATAGTGCTTGTCAAAAGCTTAGTTTTAAGCTCCTTAAAACTCTGGTATGTTTTGTTTGAACATGTTTTAATTATTGTGAGATTTGTTTTGCCATGACGGCTAAAAACCAACTAGCATAAAAAATATTTGTTGGTTTACATTTGTTGATTTTATTTTTTACTTGCTATACTTTTTTTGGTTGATAATTTCGTAAGTTTTTGTTTTTGTTATTGGATTAAAAGTCCTAGATTATGAACGGTATAATAATTTAGGCCGTGTAATACACGGGCCTATAACCTAGTTTTAGCCATAAAAAAGTAGGATCTAGTGCTATTTAAGCTATTTTGGTGGGGTTAATGTTTATTTTTTTTGTTTCTACTAGTGTATCGTTAAACATGAAATAACAATCGTTTTTTTTCTTTTTTGAACGGAAAATTTACGACCCTGCTTAGGAGGATAGATGTTATCTTAATTGGGCCCACCTATCCGTTTCCCAGGCGTGACCACACCCCCAACCCATTTAGAAGAAAACCTATTACTAAGAAATCCCCTTGTTCAACCCAAAGCATATTTAACCCACCCGCTCTACCCAAAGCATATTTAACCCCTTGGCTTAACCCAAAGCATATTTAACCCCCTGGCTCAACCAGAAGCATATTTGCTCTGAGTGAGACTTAAACTCAAGACCTTCCCATTTTAATTGTTTTGGGTACCTCACCTTAACCACTTGGGCTAAGGATCTGATAGGAACCGAGAATCGATAAAACAGTCAGCTTGATTAACAGAATTAATTCGAGATGGGCAAAGTCTCCAAATACAAAAGAAATCAACACTTTTGATAATCTAGACTGAAACTACAAATGCAGAAAATAAAATACTTAAACTAAAGTTAAGGAACAGTTATAGTTTTCCCTCCATCCAATTTCCCTCCATGTAGTAGCAGATGGGTCACTACATGTAGTAGCAGATGGGTCTTCCCTGACCCATGCCCAGACCCGTTATGACCCATTTCCATTCTCGGGTTCTTATCAAGATCATTAGTGAAATAGCGGTTGCTATTTACTGCTATTCGCTACGTAGCATATAGGTAGCTTGTCGTTATCAACCGCTATTGGCTATTGACAACTATGACCTTGACCTGATTTTCATGTCAAATTCTTCAATCGAACTGTTTTTGGTGAGTGAAAGGACTGAAGGAGTTGAATGAATAGAGTTTCTTATGAAACAATTTACTAACTGCAATGCAATTAGTGGAAATATGCTTGGGATGATAACAAAGCGATCCTAGGTGTGCGCCTAGGCGAGGCCTGGTCACCTTGGAGCTTCTGCAACGCAGGGTCCTGCACCCAACGGAGGCTGAAGTGGCTCCGTCGTGGTAGGGAAGGCTCCACACAACTTACCATAGCAAATGCCCATGGCCACAGACTACCACAGATGGGAAAAGGAAAAATATAAGATGGAAAGGAGAGAGAGCCCATCTGTGGAGGTTTTTGCTGCTATCTGACATGGATGTCTATGGGGCCAGTTGAGTCGCGAATGCTCTTAGCTAAACAAGGGGTTTCCCTTCCTTATAAATGTTTTTCCTTTGTTAACTTTATTTAGTTTACTCTTGTTCTATTTTCCTTGATTGGGTTTTTAACATTTAACCTGTATGAATTATTATGACTTTAAAGGTTTAATATATATATATTGATTTTATTGCTAATTATATTAGGTTTTATAAGTCTTTTAACCCTATTATTTATTTTTTGTTAATATGCATTTTTCTGTCTGGCGTGTGCTTTTTTTTCCCTTACCTTTGACTACCTAGGATTCGCCCTCTTCTACCATGCTCTTTCTTTATCACAGATTGAAGGTGCTGCTTCTGAAGGTGGTAGGGGCCCAAGCGTTTGGGATGTTTTCTGCCTCACAAACCCAGGTTTGTCTTCTTCACCACCCTATCAAATAGGGGGAGGAATTTATTTAATAAGATAATTTACAGACAACAGATTTGTGTCTAGTCCTCATTCATGAATATGTATTATTAAACTGTACTGCAGGCCGCATCGTTAATGGCGATAATGGAAACATTGCTGTTGATGCTTACTATAAAACAAAGGTCAACCTGCATAACCGTTGCATGCTATCATCTATTGGTTTACATAAACTCAACTTATTTCGTATTAATCTTCTTTAATATCCGTAATCAGGAAGATGTACAGATAATGAAGAAAATGGGTCTAAAAGCCTACCGATTCTCATTTTCATGGAGTAGAATATTACCAGGTGAAGTTTTAGTTTTAAGCTTTTAATGAAGTTTGAAAAATAAGTAAAAAATGATATAAAAAATTAGCGTTTTAACATTTAGGAGGAAAACTGAAATTGGGCATCAACAAAGAAGGGGTTGATTACTACAATAACCTGATCGATGAACTTCTAGCGAATGACATTGAGCCATATGTCACTCTGTGGCACTGGGACACTCCCAATGTCTTGGAAGGTGAATACATGGGCTTCTTATCTGAGAAAATTGTGTAAGTAGAAAATGAATGACTTTATATCTATTTTAAATGCTATTATCTTAATTTATGTGTTTGTGACACACAAACAACAGATACGATTTTGTAAATTATTGTGAATTTTGCTTCTGGGAGTTTGGTGATCGTGTTAAACACTGGACAACATTGAACGAACCACATTCTTACGTTGAGAAAGGATATGCAATGGGTACGTTTGCACCGGGCAGGGGAGGGGAAGGTGAGCCTGGGAATCCTGCCACCGAGCCATATATTGTGGGACACAACCTACTTCTTGCACATGCACATGCAGTTAACTTATACCGCCTGAGATTTCAAGTAATGTATTCTGTTTATCTGTTATATGGATGTTACCCTCACGAGAAGCACATTAAATTTGTTATAATCTGCTGGTACTTGAAATTTCAGGCAAGTCAAGGGGGTACTATTGGAATTACACTCAATACAAAGTTTTATGAACCACTTAATTCAGAACTCCAGGATGACATTGATGCAGCCCTAAGAGGGATAGACTTCATGCTTGGATGGTGAGTTCATGTGCATTATAAGCAACTCATGAAAGTCAGCATAATATTCATAAGTAAAATGAATATATGATAAACATGAGTTATATAAGCTTGTTTTTCAATTTAAAAAACACATAGTATAGCATCTCCTTGCTTCTTTTCTATGACTTACGCCGGATGTATGACCCATTATTTGTAGGTTCATGGAACCATTGTTTAGCGGTAAATACCCGAGCACTATGATCGAGAATGTTAGTGATGATCGTCTACCTAAATTTACTAAAGAGCAATCAAAGTTATTAAAGGGCTCGTATGATTTTCTCGGATTGAACTATTACACTTCTCAATATGCCACCACTGCACCAGCAACAAATATTGTTTCACTCCTCACAGACAGCAAGGTCCTTGAGCAACCAGGTATCTTAAATTTTTTGCAAAATAATTAAAAAAATGAGTCTGATGCTAATTTTTGGTTATCTTTTTGGCCAGACAATTTAAATGGCATACCTATTGGAATACAAGTAAGATTTGTTTAGTTATCATAATGTGCAACCTTGTGCGCTACTTGATTGCTTATTTTTCTCGGTTGATTTAGGGTGGTCTCGACTGGCTTTACTCGTATCCACTTGGACTGTACAAACTGCTTGTGTATATAAAAGATACTTATGGAGATCCCTTAATTTACATAACTGAAAATGGTAAAGAAATATCTTCCCTTGATATAAGTAATCCTTTTGCATTTATTTGTTTAAAAATGCTAACTGGGTACTGTATTTCTCATAGGATGGGTTGATAAAACTGATAATACCAAAACAATTGAACAAGCTCGTGTTGATCCTGAGCGGATAGATTATCACATTCAACATCTTCAATCTCTTCGAAATGCAATCAGGCAAGTCAATCTGAGTATAATTTAAAAAAAAATGTTTCACATATATGACCAATATGTTTGATCTTAAATACCACCGGTATGTTTTGAGTGCAATTGATTGAGAACTCTACAGTTAAGCCTGTTTGAGTGTGAGTAATTTAGGACGTGTGACGTCATGTGAAATCTCCACTCAAGCAACTAAAAAACAAAGCCGCGAGCTTCTTGTTGACAAAACGGAAAATATTGGTTGGTATGAGGTACCAAGTGGTACATCCTAATTCTTTTTCTTTGACATTTTTGAAAATCATGTTATATTTTGCAGTGATGGTGTTAGAGTGAAGGGATACTTTGTTTGGTCTTTAATGGATAATTTTGAATGGGATGAAGGTTATTCTGCTCGTTTCGGTCTAATTTATATAGATTTCAAAAGCGGGAAATATACAAGGTACCCGAAAAACTCAGCAATATGGTACAAATACTTTCTCAGTTTTAGCAAGAAACCAAAGGATGAAATGAAAAATAATCTTGTGGGTGACCGAACATTTAGATCATCAGAGAAAACAACAAAGTAAGATATTCATTTTTCAGCTTTGTTCTTTTCCCATTTGATAATGCTGATTTGCTATTCTGTTTAATATTGGTCAAGAATTGAGTTCGAGCTCAACAACGACTGTTACTGCCTGGATCTGCTTTTGCTTCTGCTGCCGAGGTTCGATCTGATTTTGCTTTGATCTGTTTGTGTGTTGTGTGTGTGTTTAGAAATATAAAGCATTATTTCAACCATGGACATGTTTATTTATTCAGTGTAAAATTTTATATTAGTGATTGTGTTAATTGTAGGAGAAATATGATATTTAATTACAAAATTGGTGGGATGAAGTTGAAGGATGAACAAAGGTGGGAATAGGACTGCATCTCAGGGTTACATATTCTTGGAGATTACTGAAACAGTATTGGCTGTAGTTGGTGATTGAAGTGAAAGATGTAAATGTATATTAATTGCTGTTTCTAAAGGAATAAGAGAGAAATGAAAGAGACGTTTTATTTTATTACATCCATCTATCTGTAGTTTACAAGCTAATATATACATGTACACGAACCGAAACCTACTACATAAATAAGAGTAATGATGATATATAATGTCTGAATCTATAATGATGATATATGTTTGAATCTATAATCATATACAACACTAAACTCAGGCATATTACTATTTGTTATACGTTATTAACAAGATCCTTCGAGATGTTCTTAAATAGGTACTTCTGGATTTAGAATTTTAGAAAAAAAAATATGATATATTGGATCAGTTATGTTGTCTCAGATCTTATTAAAAACCAAATGAGACAAAATTTAGGTAAAAAAATGGTGTGCAATACTTACCTCAATTTGACCCATATCTTTTGTGAAGTCTTTAATTTTAATGGTTCATGTTGTATTGTTTTTGTAAATTGTAATTAGATTTCTGTTGATTGGCTTAGTTTAAATCTTCTTGAATATGTTGACTATACCCATTCATACACGAAGGCTTAAAAAGGCCATTCATACATAGCTAGAGTAGCAAAAAAAAACAAAAATAAAAGGTTTGTGGAGGAACTTGAAAGAACATATTATTGTTTTACCAAAGTTTTTAGTTTCACTACAAATGCTCAATCTAGGATTTTTGTTAATTGGTGCATTTCTAGACAAGCTGATGTAGCTCGCATGGAATTGTGGTTTATGGCCATTTGCCTTGTCTATTAAGGGATTTTAGTATCATCGACTTATGATTACCTTTAATACAACACACTTATATGAAAAGAGCAGAGATAAGATGATGATTGGATGGAAGCTGAATGCAACAATCAGATATTACCATTTGTATTTGCTAACGTTGAAAATGATTATTATGTAGCCCGTATTGGTTTCTTTATGGTATCAAGAAACATATGATGAAAGACTCTAAAGAGATTTGTTTAATATTAGATTTTTATATTAGAACCTAAAGATAGTTGATGAGAAATGATCTTCTTAAGTGGAGGAATGTGGTTTTGAGAAGTGTTAGTTATGATCTTTTCTTCAATAACATTTAAAAGTTAATTATATGATTGGTGGTATCTTTATATTGCAAGATTGGCTCAAACTCTTGAAAATTTATATTTTTGCTTCCAACTGTTTGTTAATTCGTAACATGATTGGTTCCTGGAATGGATGACCATTAGTTTTGGTTGTTAACTGGATATGAAATGACCATTTTGCCCCATAATGTATAAAAACAAAAATATTAGCTATGGGTTACACTTTTTTGAAATCTATAATCTGTAACATATAATAAAAGACTAACTTTATCTACATGGTATTTAATTAGGTTGTACATATCACATTCACTTTGCCAATCATGATTTTTAATTTTTAATTATATTATAGCATAACCTTAAAAACATTTCTATATATTTCATACCTTTTAAAGATTTTGATTTTAATTATAACCTATATATTATTTTGGGTAAATTTCATATATATCTCTACAAACTTGATAAATATCATATATATCCAAACAAAATTTTAAATATCTCATATATCCCTCTAAAATAGTTAAAATATCATATATATCCATTTTAATATATTTAACTCGTAATATGACCATTTTACCCTTAAAACTTTTTATAAACTTTAAGCTTTTATTTTTACCTATCTTCTACTTCATTTTTTACATTTATTTTGCATTTGTTACGATGTTTGTTCTTGCTGCTTTTCTAAGTAATCTAAACAATAAATCATCATATAATAAATAATGAATCAAAAGTATGAACTTTCATAATAAAAAAATGAAGCAGGTATCATTATGGGAATGATGAATAACCCTTTGTGATATTATTACGTTAAACTTGCTGGGTTTTTTTTAATTTTGTTCGGATTTATGTTTATTGTTAGGTTTTTTCAGATTCTTTGACGATTCAAGCAAGCACCCATTATAAAAATATTAAATCAATAATAACCACAATAAAATAATTAGAGGCAATTTAAAAGCATCCTATATTATATTAATATTTGAAATAGAAAACAACTAAGAGTAATACCCGCGCTACTTGGCAGCATAACTCTGTTTTTTAGTAAAACTAAATGCAGCAATATGTTAACTAACATTAACAGATGAAGTACAATTAGCTTTAGATGCATGTATAAACATGAATAAAAAGAACTATGTAACAATATATTAGAAATATAGAGAAACATCACGTTATTACGTAGACATTTCAAATCAAAAACTACAATCACCACGTAGAATCGAACATGGGTCTTGGGCATCAATGATATGACGCCGCACTGCACATTGCAGCTTTGGTGTTTTAGTTCCATATCTATTTATATAAGGTGACTATAGAAATAAAATAATAAAAAATTTTCAATCGTCATGTGGACTGGTAAAAGCAAATATTTAGGCGGTTGTGTCGGATTAGTTTTAATAAAATGTATATAGAAAAGTAGATAAAATAAGCTTAGGAAAACATAGAATCTAAATATAAAATGTATATGAGTCGTTTTTTTTAAATAAAATTTATATTAAAAGTAGTTAAAATGAAACACATTACAAAAGTAGATTCAAGATTTATACAACCATTATATTTTAAGAGTCCTAAAAGAAAATTAAATTTTATTAAGTTAATTACTATTGTTAAATAGTATAATTAAAATAATTAAAAACGGAAAAAGCAAATTGTTAAATATATTTAATTATTATTGAATTTGCATGAATGAAAAATGATGCAATTGGTTATTTGAAAACGTGCCAAAAAACAAAGGCATGCATATGTATTTAACACAACAATAAGTGGGAAAGCTCACGTGTTAACCATGTGCGGTTGAACTAAGTTTGATAATTTTGGATGCTAAATGCTATTTCAAGACGAAGAAAAAGAGTAAAAAACTAGGGGTCGGTTACTATACAAAACGTATAATTCCTGCGAAGCGTACGAAGCAATCTCGACCGTTCATTTTAAAATCTCAGCGTCTGACATGCAAAGCGTGATAATTGTACCTCGTTTTCATTAAAAAGGGTAGTAGGATAATTTCAACCCATTAGCGTGATAAATAACACAATTGTAAAAACAATTGTGTGGTTTCACAACCCTAAATTTTAGGGCTTTTTTAACGACCTGCAACTGCGTGATAACAAAGAGGTTATTTAACTGCTATTATGTGATTATTGACTATAAAATACTCAAGTAAAATAACTACAGGTATCGAACACCCAAAAACCTAACATTTAAAAAAAAAAAACCATCACGATAATCATTAAGAAAGTTTAAAACAAAGTAGATGCAGGTATGTTCAATCTCATTATAGGAGGAATTTATCAGTGCTCGATCATATACTTACAATCTCGGATATTTTCTTTATTACAGTTGTTTATCATGAAAGGCGAACTAAAAACAGGAAGAATACGCAAGTTAGGGTCGAAAGAAACCCAGGTATTATGCATGCCTATAGTGATTGATTATTGATATAATTTTGTACGTTGTTAACACACTATTCAAACAGATGTTCAAAAGGAAAAGCGAACAAAAAACAAAAACGATACCATGGTGAAAAGGACGCAAAAAACGGTTAGTTTGACTATAGACTTTGCGTAACTTCTTGTATGTTTTGATTGCTTGCGTAATTTATTTGTCAAACTTTTTAAATGATCTGCATATTTCCTAATTGTATTTGCTTAATTTCTAAAATAAGTTGCGTAATTATTAAGTATAAATAAAATATACAAACATTTCAAATAGAAAAATGCAATCACCGCGTAGAATCGGACATGGGTCTTGGACATCAGTACCGCGTAGAATCGGACATGGGTCTTGGGCATGATGATTGTTGTTTTAGTTCCAATCATCATGTGGACCGGTAAAAGCAAACATTTAGGCGGTTGTGTCTAATTAGGTTTAATAAAACGTATATCGAAAAGTAGATAAAATAAGCTTACAATAATATAGAATCTAAAAATAGAATATATATGAGTATGTTTGTTTCTAAATAAAGTTTATATCAAAAGTATTTAAAAAGAAACACAATAGTATATTCAGAATTCATAAAACCTTCATCCTATATATATATATGTGCCTTTTTTATGTGTTACACGCTTCATTTCTTCACTCTATGGCGGTGGGGTGCCGAGGCGGTGGTCGTTCGGCCGTCGCTGTCATTTCGTTTTCGCCTATCTTCATCCTATATATATATGTGCCTTTTTTAGTTCCATATCTATTTATATAAGGTGACTATAGAAATAAAATAATAAAAAATTTTCAATCGTCATGTGGACTGGTAAAAGCAAATATTTAGGCGGTTGTGTCGGATTAGTTTTAATAAAATGTATATAGAAAAGTAGATAAAATAAGCTTAGGAAAACATAGAATCTAAATATAAAATGTATATGAGTCGTTTTTTTTAAATAAAATTTATATTAAAAGTAGTTAAAATGAAACACATTACAAAAGTAGATTCAAGATTTATACAACCATTATATTTTAAGAGTCCTAAAAGAAAATTAAATTTTATTAAGTTAATTACTATTGTTAAATAGTATAATTAAAATAATTAAAAACGGAAAAAGCAAATTGTTAAATATATTTAATTATTATTGAATTTGCATGAATGAAAAATGATGCAAATGGTTATTTGAAAACCTGGCCAAAAACAAAGGCATGTATATGTATCTAACACAACAATAAGTGGGAAAGCTCACGTGTTAACCATGTGCGGTGGAACTACGTTTGATAATTTTAGATGCTAAATACTATTTATGCATATGGCTGTTCAAATCGCTCGACGCTCGCTCTACGTTCGTTCGGAATTTGCTCTAAAAATGCTCGTTCAAATTTTTATTCGGTTGTAAACGACCCAATCGCCTCGGATCCGTTTGTAAAAGAGCCAAGCACGAGCAAAGATTTGCTCGTTCGGTTCGGCTCGAATTAATATACATATATAGTTTATATATTGCACTCTAGTAGATTTGACCCATTATATACAAATATATAATGATATTTATGCATACTTGATCAATCAGTTTAATAAAGAATTCTACGTTAAACATAAAAATGAAATCTTAAGCCGTTACGAAATATATTTTTGATCATCTCCTGCTCTCACCGTTATCATTCTCTGCAATATGCTCTCCGCCTTATCGTCAACTGTAACGTATTGTCATCCATGATTATGTAATGAAATATGGCTGATTTTTAAGTCATTAAACATTTTCCTTTCAGTATAAATCGTATGACACACTAGATAGATGGTTGTATAAATCGTTTGCCGCTCGTTTGCGCTCGCTCGACGCTCGCTCAAAAATTTAACGCTCGAAAAATGCTCGTTCGATTTTCCGCTCGGTTGTAATCGAGCCGATCTGCTCGGTTCGGTTTGGAAATGAGCCAAGCACGAGCAAAGGTTCGACGACGACGACGACGATGATGATGATGATGACGCTGACAACGCTGACGATGACGATGATGACGATGATGATGACGATGGTGAAGACGATGATGACAATGACGAGGATGACGATGATGAGGACGACGAGGAAGAGGACAACGAGGACGAGGACGACGAGGAGGACGAGGACGAGGAGGACGAGGACGACTACGAAGACGAGGACGACGAGGACGACGATGACGACGATGATGACGATCATAACAACAACAATAATAACAACAATAAGAACCACAATAAGAAGAACAATAAGAAGAACAACAACAATAACAACAATAATAGTAACAATAATAGTAACAATAGTAGTAACAATAGTAGTAATAGTAGTAATAATAATAGTAATAATAATAATAGTAATAATTATAATAATAAGGATACTTTCCTAAGTAGAGTAATGGAACTCCCTGAGTCTAATAGCTCACATTGGAAGTCAAAATTCGTAGATGGCCTTCCTTATCTATTTGCAGAAAGAGTAGTAACAATAGTAGTAATAGTAGTAATAATAATAATAATAATAATAATAATAATAATAAGACATAATTACCCCTATATAATCTCTCATGCCCCCTTAGGCGAAAGGGCTCTGCAACTTGAAGCTTAAGAGTGTCAAATCGTGTGGATGACAACCCGTTAGTAAAAATAATAGCAAGTTAGGAGGTTGTAGAGACATATGTGACAGTGAGAGTATGTGCTAGAACCATATCTCTAATAAAGTGCGGATCGGTCTCAAGATGATTCGTGCACTAATGAAACACCAAATTGACCGTTAAAAATATGGCGTATAGATTGCTACACCAAATTAAGAGTAGGTGGACAAGAGATACGAAGTTGCAGCTCATGCATGACAGTCATAATCCAGATAATATCAGCAGCAGTTTGTGCCAATACATAATACCAGGACTTAATACTATATTGGAACGAGCAACTATGTGTAGATAATGGTCTATGGTCCAAAAGGCCAGTATGATGTAACAAATCATGCAAATAACACTACTGTGATAAATGGTAATAATGTGTCTCAAAAATTGTAGTATGTACTCCTAGAAAGAAAGATAATATGCCCAAATCCTTGAGCGCAAATTGTGAATTTAAGTTTGCAATCAGATCCACAACAAACTATGAAGAGCTTCCGGTGATAATGATGTCATCAACATATACCAAAACATAACAAACATCTGAACCATTATTATAGACAAATAGAAAGGTATCAAATACACAGTGAGATAATCTAGAAACATTAAATGCATAAGATAGTTTGGAAAACCAAGCATGAGTAGCATGTGAGACCATATATGGCCTTATGTAGTAAGCAAATATGATGCGCTCGAGTAAAGTCAACAAAGCTTGGAGGTTGAGATATATACACGGTCTTAGATAAATTATTGTGATGAAAGGAATTATTAACATCCACTTGGTGAATCTCCTGACCTATAGAAAATACAATTGATATAACAATCAAAATAGTAGTGTGTATGATAACATGGCTAAATGTCGTAGTGTAGTCGATCCCCATTGTCCGATGAAAGCCCTTGGTAACAAGATGGGATTTATATCGACCGATAATATCATCAGGATTACATGCTTAATCCTGTAAACCCACTTGCAGCCAAGAATGTTGGAATCAATAAGGGTGTGAAACCAATACCCAAGTCTGATCATAAGGCAAAGCGAAAAACCTCAATACATATCGTATCCCCCAATAGTGGCTATTTTCAAGCCTAAGAAAAATGATAGGTTAGTAGTAGGAGAAATGGAGATATGAATAAGAACATGATCTAAAAGCTAGCGATGCTGAAAAGTATGATCACGAGAACGAGTGATCATAGGATGTAGAGGAGGGGGTGGGGTTGGGGTTAGGGTGGGGGTAGGGCAGGTGGGGTTGGAAAAGGTGATGGAGTTGAAGGGAAGGATGTGGATGGAATTAATGGTAAGGATGGTAATAATGTTTATAATGGAGTTGAAGGGAAGGTGTTAGTGGAAGTCACCGATGACGGTGGTAGTGTTGGTGGAAGATGTCGACTACCGGTTCTCATGGAGATCGTTGGAGTGATGTTTGTTACTAGAAGGAAGCAAATGTGATGGGGTAATGTGTATTATTATAATGAATGCTTGTATATATATTTTCTACAATGTGATTTTATTTGTTTATTTATTTATCGGGGTATTTATGTCATTTCATACCATCTTAACGGAAAAATTTAACGTCAACTTAGGGACCATAAGTGTTATATTTAAAAGCAAACAGTTGGACCAAATCCTTAATTCTCTAAGTTTGGGACAAAACCTATAATTAGTAAAAATCATAGGAAGGACTTTTGTAATTAATTCTAAAATTAAAATACAAAAACTTTTTGCTATAAGTAAAATTTGAACTCATGAACCTGTCTTTATAGATTAAGAGCTTTAACAACTCAAGGTGCCATTTTGTTGATGCTAAGTATGCATCTAGAAAATTATAGATATACTCTAATGTAATTGATCATATTGTATTGAGTTATATTTGTTATTGATTGTTTATACAATATTTATATTTTGTTTTTAGTTATATTTTTATATAATTTTAACTTTTATATTATTTATGATTTCATCCGGTTTTTAAGTCCAGTCAAACCGATTCAACCGTCTACCTAGTAGAACTACTAGTTCGTTTCTAAAAACATATTCTATCGGTATGCTCTTGAGTATTAATCACCCCGATTACATCAAAGTCACATTACACAATATATTCGGTTTGGTAATTTCCCCCTTTCTTTTACATGAAAGCCAAATCTATTTTATGAAAACTACCTAATAATAATAGATATAATCACTCATATAATTAATAGGTTTAGTTATAGGGTGTTATGCAATAGTGAAAGAAAAATAATTATAACTTATAACATAAGTATTTAGTTCATACAATCTATATTTACATATATGTTAAAACTTAAACAAATGAATGGTGTTTGAAATTTTGTTGTCAAGTGGGCTTTTATTTGTTGTCGGTCTTTGTTACATGGGTCTTAATTTGTCCTTTTTATAGCCTTCGGTTTCTTTCACAAATGTTTGGTTTGTTTGTTGTCTTTTTCTATGGGTTTGGTTTTTTTTTAAAACGTGTTGGCTCATGCATCATCTCTTGTCGACATGTTGCATTTTGCTACTTTGTTTCAGCTTTTTCATCTACCAATTCCAACTTCCGTTGTACCTTCTCCTTCGTTCATCTCTTCTGCTTCTTTGTTCTACAAGGCCAATTCTACATATACTGTTTTAAGGTTTTATTGGTTTTTTCCTTCTTCTCTTCTAATACCTTGACTCTTGAAGTGCGATTATGATGTATCACGCTTTTTTTTAACTTTTATTTAAGAATCTGATTTAGCAAGAACAATTGTATATCTTCTCACTTAAAAGTGTTGGTGGGGTTTCTCAGCGGCACGCCACGTATCATATTCTGATTCGTCCATGAGTTTACTTTTTTTTTGTTTTCACGAGATTGAGCGTTGGTTACATATTTCTTTTTTAGACAATGACACTAAAAGTCTATAAAGCAAGGGGTCTTTGTTGGTGTCAGTGTGCTTTTTAAACTACTCGATCGCAAGTTAAACCCTGCGCCAACTTTTTTTTTTTGTGTTTTTCCATACTTTTCTTATATATTTGTTTACTTTAAGTTGTTTTATTATAAATAACGAGTTTTTATAACCGGTGCGTGTAAGCGTAGACATAAACCCATACAAAAGCCTTATGTTGAAACATCATCGTCAACCCTCCATAAACCATGAAAAGAATTAACATTTTTGTCTATTTATATAAACGAAGAAAAATCTTTATGTAACAATAAACTTTGTTGATGCTTTATATTAAGAAAAAAACAAATCCTATACATGTGTTGAACGAAATCACTAAATTTAACGTCAAAAAGTTGAAATATTAGGGTGGAAGGGGTGCTCACATCACACCACATACCCACCAATCATATAATGTCACACCACACAACACCATCTTTTGGGGACCACACCACACCACAAAAAAAACTAAAATTATATCATAAAAAATAAAAATATTATAAATTAAAATTAAAAACTACATTAAAATAAAAAATATAAATATTACAAACTAAAATTAAAAAGCACAAAAAAAACCAATAACCAAAACTACTATTCGTTATCCGAAACCGTGATTTCCACATTCTCCGCAACGTGTTCCACGAGATCGAATATAAGTCTAAAATGTGTGTTCTTATCGCGCAACTCCTAAATTCTATTTTCGTTCTTAACTAGATCGGTGGGTGGATCTTGAATATACATGGGAGAAATAGCGTTGTCATCATTTTTTATAATCATATTGTGGATATAATGCACGCATGCATTTGACTTCTCTTTTTTGATCTTCATCATTTTATCCGGTCAAGCAATTATCTGCCATCTGGCTTTTAAAACACCGGAAGCTCGGTCCACATCTTTTCTTGCGGACTCTTGCATCTTTTTAAATTTTTTATCTTTGTACTCAACATGATAAGAATATGATTTCATAAAAGTTGACCAATAATGATATATACCATTGGCTAGATAGTAATCACGTTTATATTGATGCCCATCAACATGAAACGGATATATGGGGGCGGTTCCATTTAATTTTGACGTAAATAGTGGAGATTGATTGAGAACATTAATGTCGTTGTTAGAACCGGCTACACCAAAATAAGCATGCCCAAACCACAAATGTAGTAACGCAACGACTTCAAGAATCACTGTTGGACCATCATGATCATCTCGATGATATTGTCCTCGCAAACGCGTAGGACAATTTATTTATTTCCAATGAGTGCAATCAATGCTACTGAGCATTCTCTGAAAGTCATGTCTATATTGATGTACAACGTACAATAATGCAATGTTATGGCTAATGGCCTTCGTATAAATTCATCACCGTATAAAGTAATAACAGCGTTGCAAAAATATTCAAGACACTCACATGAAATCCTAGCAGACATAGCTAAATATTCGTCGTATGTGTGGGGTGAATTACCTGTTGCGAGTTGACGTATTGCTGAAGTGCATTCTTGTATTGGCGTGAAACTTTGTTTCCAACTCTCATCAAACCCTTCTGTAAACCATAAAAATTTGTTGCGTATATCTTCAATAATACGTAGAAATAACCCTCAAGGTAACCAGAACATATTTCTAAACATCTCGTCTTTGTATTTTGGGTTCTCCATAGATTAATCGTTTATAAGAACGCTATTAGCCCCAACACGATCACGTTTCAAGATCTTTTTTCTCTAACTTTAAGCCTCGTCAACGTGTTTGGCAAGAAGACTAATAAATTCCAACCCGTTGAACTGGGAACTATTCGAAGAGGATGAAAAGGAAAAAAATAAAAGTCACAGAATATTTTTGTAAAGTTAATAATGAGTAGAAGATATTTTTATGAATTGGTGTGTAAAATTGAAGTATTAGTTTATAGTGTCATGAATTTTTTTTTTCTTATAAATATAAAATATAGCCTTTAGGGTAGGGGTGGGGGGAGCCAAAGGCTCTTAACGGTCAAATAGGGGGCAGTGTGGCTTGGCGTGGGGATATTCTGTTTTACTTGTGGGGTGCGGCGTGGAGGACCGACGACGGTGTTGCCGCGAGACGCTGATCTCCGCTGTGGGCTTTCGGCGTGGGCACCCTCCGCCCTTAAGAATTATAATTACAGAATTCATTATGCGTATTGTGGTGGTAACATTAACATGATTAAGTACATAGAAGAAACATATAAAGTAACGGTGACACATTTTTGGAGTCCAAAGCATAGATATAAAAAAAAAGTATTATGTCTCGCACGTTGCAAATTATTAATTAGAAAATAGTAATTTAAACTAGATTTAAAAGAGGTAAAAGGGAAAAATATCAAAAAAGAAAAAAGAAAAAAAAAGAAAGAAAGAATCGCAACACACAAAGCAGACGTTAAAATGAATGGCACACCTTACCTGCATTGCTCTACCAATTGTTGTATTTGGTGTACTCACAACTGACGTTACTAAATCAGACATAGTATTAATGATGCCCGTGCGGGTAAAAAATATCAAATTCGTGAACTCCAAAACTCTCTCATTACTTTTGATGTGTTTTTTTTTCAGACGTTCACTTCCGTAAGCAACACATATTCAGCTTCATATGCTTATCTTTATATACTTAACCACGTCGATTTAACAGTCGTACCGCGTTCGCCACAACGTTTGACGTTGGTTATGTTATACAATTGAGTACAAGAATGGCCAATTCAACAACAACAAGAATAAAGAAGACGAACTTGAAGAATACAAGAAACAACTTTATTCAAATTGATTACAAGTGATTGTGAATTTTGTATATTTGTGATGTTTTCTCACCGATTACAAAGGATCCCTATTTATACCGCTAATTGACCAACTAATTATAACGGTCAAATTATACGCTCAACATATAATTGAGAATTTATATTTAGGACCCTAGACTAAATCTTCCGAAGCAGGAAGTACCCTTGTGAAAACTTCCAATACTCACCAAAACTTTCGAAGCCAAATAACCTTCGAAAGATTTTGATAAGCTTCGAAAGAAACCAGATTAAGCTTCAGAACTCTTCCGAAGCAAACATAACCTTTGGAAGATTTAGCCAAACTTCGGAAGAAATATGTTAAGTTTCGGAAGATTTATTAATTTCGGAAGAAACACTTGTTTTGGCTTTTATATCTCACAGGTTAGAACCTTTCCAAGCTCCCTTTCTCGCTTACTTTATGTAATTAACCATGTCATGTTATTGTGACATTTCATGAAATGAAGTTTGCGGACACGCCACAACTCGGCATTGTCCATGTTGCACTGCCGATAACGAATTTCACAAACACATCGTTAAGCGTGGTCAAGCCGCAATGCGTGGGCATCTTTGCTCATAATGTTTGTAGAAATACATCTCCTATATATATTTTTCAGGCTCGACTTGTTTTAAATTTGAGTTCGAATTGAGAATAAAAGCTCAAGGCTGTCTCGAATTAGTTTGGAGTGGTTTGAAAAAAATTAACTAGGCTTGGTTTGGCTTAATTAAATAGCTAGAACATCAAAGAAAGAAAAAGATCATGATGTAATTTGTACCAAACTAGTTAAAAGTGTTGCGGCAAGAATTCTGTCGGTTATTGTTCAGTTAATTACAGTATTTTTACACTACTAAAACTCGGTATAGCAACTAATAAAGAAAACCAAAAACAAATAAAATCATGATATACCAAAAAAAATATCGACACATGTTTCACATCGATCGAGAACTATCAAAAACGAATATTAATAATGATTCTGATAATATCGGTATCGATGTTCAGTTGAAAGTGGTTCGATTCTTCATGGCACCGGTACATTACCGGCAATCGATATAGCCTACGATTGTTCGGATGGAATTTTTTGTCATAAAAATTCATATTTTGAATAAGAGTCTATTTACAACATTGTTTGAATAAAGTTGGTCGGCCTCCCTACATCGTGTGAGGTCAACGGTTTTGGGTTGATTTGTTGTGGTACCAATTCTCGCTATAGAAAATAAAAGAGAAAACAAAAGGCGAATAATGATATCAGTTTGATTTGTTAAGTACTCGTACAATGCCGACACTTGATATAACAACAGAAGGAGAAAAAAAGAATATCAGTGCTAGTATCGATATTGATTTGGGACGATATTGTATAGTCAAAATTCTGTAAAGCATCCCACTTCCAATACTTACCAAAACTTCCGAAGCAAAATAACCTTTGAAAGATTCTGACTAAGCTTCGGAAGAAATCAGATTAAGCTTCAAAACTCTTCCGAAGCAAACATAACCTTCAGAAGATTTAGCCAAGCTTCGGAATAAATATGTTAAGATTCGGAAGATTTATTAACTTTAGAAGAAACACTTGTTTTGGCTTTTATATCTCATAATCTCCACCTTAAAACCAAAATAAGATTTTAACCAACTCCCAATGCATCCAAGCAAAAGTTGAACTTGACACCAGATAGAGATTTAGTAAACACATCTGCTGGATTCTTCAAAGTAGATACACTCTCCACTTTCACCTCCCCAACATTCACCACATCCCTTATGAAGTGCAACTTCACATTGATATGCTTTGTCCTCTCATAAAACATGCTATTTTTTGACAACTGGACTGCATCCTGGTTATCACAATACACCACTGAGTCTACAACATTAATTCCTAACTCAGAAACAAAACCATGCAGCCATATAGCTTCCTTAATTGCCTCAGTCAAAGCTATATACTCAGCTTCTGTGGTAGATAATGCCACTACATCCTGCAACTAGGCTTTCCAACTAACCAAGTTACCCAGCACTTGAAATACATACCCTGTAATAGATCTACCTCTATCAAGGTCCTTGGAAAAATCTGAATCAACATAACCAACAATCCGTTTACTCCCTACATGTTCATGACACCAAACACTAAACTATAGTGTTTAGTACCCTTGAGATATCTCAAGATCCATTTCACAGCATCCCAATGAGCTTTACCTGGATTAGACAAGTACATGCTGACTAAACTCATAGCATAACCAATATTCGGCCTTGTACACACCATCAAGTACATCAAGCTCCCAACCACATTGGCATAAGGCACCTTCTTTATATACTCAACCTCAGCATCCGACTTAGGACAATCAGAGCTTGACAGTTTAAAATGAGCACCAATAGGAACATTTACTGGCTTCCCCTCATTCATTCTATAGTTATTTAGTACCTTCTCCAAGTAAGAGCTTTGAGACAGTTTCAACACCCTGTGTTCCCTATCTCTCTTCATTTCCATGCCCAATATCTTCTTTGCTTGACCTAGATCTTTCATCTCAAACTCAGACATCAACATCTTCTTAGTAGCTTCAACTTCTTCCAAGTCTTGACAAGCCACCAACATGTCATCAACATACAATAACAAATACACAAATTTGTTTAAGCTGTACTCCTTGAAATAGACACAACTATCATAACTGCTCCTCTTAAACCCATTAGTCACCATATGTTCATCAAACCTTTTACACCACTATCTAAGGGATTGCTTCAGTCCATACAAGGAATTCTTAAGGAGACACACCTTATCTTCCTGCTCCTTAACCTCAAACCCCTCCGACTGCTTCATATAGATTGTTTCATCTAACTTCTCATGTAAAAATACAGTTTTCACATCCAACTGATGTAACTCCATATCCATAGAAGCAGTCAATGACAACATAACCCTGATAGATGAATGTTTCACCATAGGTGAGAATATTTTATTATAATCCACCCTTGGCTTCTGTGTAAACCCCTTAGCTACTAATCTAGCCTTGTACCTAGGAGGTTCACCTTCAGAAATCCCATCTTTCAGTTTGAACAACCACTTACATGATACAGGCTTGTGACCCTCAGGTTTATCAACCAGCTCCCATGTGCTATTCTTATACAGAGATTCCATCTCTTCCTCCATGGCCTTACACCACTTTGAGCTTTCTTTTAAAGAAATTGCCTCAAAGTATGTCAACGGTTCATAGATGCTTTCTTCTTCAACAGCAACAAAGGCTAATGCTGACAAATCAATCCCCTCTCTATACCTGAGTGGAGGTACCACTTGTCTCCTCTGTCTATCCCTAGCCAATTGGTAATCATCCAAACCATCCCCTTGGCTATCAGAAGTGCCATGATCAACACCTTTATCACTCACACCCTGCTGCTCCACCTCAATCTGAACCCCACTCTGCTTTCCAATTTTTGAATTCCTTTTTCCTTCAATGTCTTTATACAAAGCATCTTCTTGGAAAATCACATCTCTGCTCACTATCACCCTGGGTCTGCCACCATCTAGCCTCCACAACCTATACCCTTTTACTCCATTAGGGTATCCTAAAAATACACATTTGCATGCCCTGGGTTCTAGTTTTCCTTGGCTAACATGAGCATAAGCCAATGATCCAAATACTCTAAGATCACTATAGTCATGTTTTCTACCTGACCATGCCTCCATAGGAGTCTTCATGTCTAATGCAGCTGATGGAGACCTGTTGACTAGATAGGCTGTAGTGGTCACAGCTTCAGCCCAGAAATGCTCGGGTAAACCAGAACTAGCCAATATACACCTTACCTTTTCAAGTAAGGTCCTGTTCATCCTTTTAGCCAAACCATTCTGCTGTGGATTACCAGGTATAGTTTTGTGTCTTGCAACACCTTAAGCTTTATAATACTGATTAAACTCATGGTTACAAAACTTCAACCCATTATCAGTTCTTAGCTTCTTGACTTTTCTTTCAGTTTGGTTTCCATAAGGACTTTCCATTTCTTGAAATTACTAAAGGCATCACTCTTATTCTTTAAGATGATCACCCAAACTCTTCTTGAAAAATCATCTATCAAAGTCATAAAATATCTAGCACCACCCAAAGAATCAACCTTAGCAGGACCCCATAAATCAGAGTGAATTTAGTCTAATACCCCACTTGTGATATGCCTAGCCCTTGTGAATTTAACCCTTTTGTGTTTCCCAAGAATACAAGTTTCACAAAAACCAAAATCATAATTCTTCAACTCAGTCACCACCTGTTGCTTCTGCAACTCCATCAGTCCTTGATGACTGATATGACTAAGCCTCTGGTGCCACAACATGGCCTTAAAACTACTATAACTTGAGGCAGTTGCCACATGGGACTCTACTACACCAGCACTATCTAGTACATAGATATTATTATCTCTTCTATTACCAGATAGTACCACCATTGATCCTTTAATCACCTTTGCCTTACCATCCTTAAGACTAACATGGTAACCAGATCTCTCCAACAACCCTAAAGACAACAAACTTCTTTTAAGATTAGGGATATACCTTACATCATGAAGATCTACTTCCATTCCATTCTTCATCTTTAAAGTCACTGTACCATGACCCACAATCTTGCAAGGTCTATCATCCCCTAACCTTACAGAACCAAGATCTTCAAACTTCAAATCTTTGAAGAACTCCTTCGCAGGTGTCATATGGTATGAATAACCTGAATCCATCACCCACTCATCCTCATTACCACTGCTTGTGACAGCCAACACATCTGTACTCTAATATCCATCAGATACATCATCTCGTGCATTGTGACTAGAATGAGATTTTGACCCACTTGGTTCACCCTTCTTTCTCTTCCAGTCGGGACAATCCTTCTTGAAGTGCTTCTTTGACCCACACACATAACACCTCCTCTTGAACTTAGATCTTGACTTTGAGACACTGCTCGGCTTGAAGCTTCTTTGTTTAGATCTTCCCCTGACCACCAAGCCCTTTCCACCATCTTCTTTATAATCAGTTCTCTTCTTCAATTCCTTTGAATTGAGAGCTGCTAGCACTTCCTCCATGGTAAGAGTATCCCTACCATACATCAAAGTATCCACAAAGTGCTCATAAGATGATGGGAAAGAGATCAAGAATATGATCGCTTGGTCTTCATTATCCAATTAAACTTCAATGTTTTCAAGATCTAACACCAATTTGTTGAATTCGCCAGTATGATTGTCAATTGACTTCCCAGGCACCATTTGGAAAGTGTACAAACGCTTCTTGAGATACAACCTATTCGCAAAAGACTTCGTCATGTATAGGCTTTCCAATTTTGACCAGACCCCTATCGCCATCTTCTCCTTCAATACTTCTCTCAGTACCCGATCACCCAAGTTCAAGATGCTTGAACAGACCATGATTGAACTGTGTGCCTGTTCAAGCATCTTATACTTCTCTTTGTCTGACATCGTGTTCGGCAACTTAGATTCTCCAGCCAAGGCATCCACTCGTCGTTGATGAACGAGCAATGCCTTCATCTTCAATCGCCATAACGCAAAGTCATTCTTCCTGTCGAATTTCTCAATCTCAAACTTCATTGACACCATCGTTACCACTGAATGATCTTTGATTGAATCTCATTCCTCAATTGAGCCTCTAACCAGGCTCTGATACCAATTGTTATACAATTGAGTACAAGAATACCCAATTCAACAACAACAAGAACGAAGAAGATGAACTTGAAGAATACAAGAAACAACTTTATTCAAATTGATTACAAGTGATTGTGATTTTGTATATTTGTGATGTTTTCTCACCGATTACAAAGGATCCCTATTTATACCGCTAATTGACCAACTAACTATAACGGTCAAATTATACGCTCAACATATAATTGAGAATTTACATTTAGGACCCTAGACTAAAACTTCCAAAGCAGGAAGTACCCTTGTGAAAACTTCCAATACTCACCAAAACTTCAGAAGCCAAATAACCTTTGAAAGATTTTGATAAGCTTCAGAAGAAATCAGATTAAGCTTCAGAACTCTTCCGAAGCAAACATAACCTTTGGAAGATTTAGCCAAGCTTCGGAAGAAATTTGTTAAGTTTCGGAAGATTTATTAATTTCGGAAGAAACACTTGTTTTGGCTTTTATATCTCACAGGTTAGAACCTTTTTAAGCTCCCTTTCTCACTTACTTTATGTAATTAACCATGTCATGTTATTGTGACATTTTATGAAATGAAGTTTGCGGACACGCCACAACTCAGCATTGTCCATGTTGCACTGCCGATAACGAATTTCACAAACACATCGTTAAGCGTGGTCAAGTCGCAATGCGTGAGCATCTTTGCTCATAATGTTTGTAGAAATACATCTCATATATATATTTTTAAGGCTAGACTTGTTTTAAATTTGAGACCGAATTGAGAATAAAAGCTCAAGGCTGTCTCGATTTAGTTTGGAGTGGTTTGAAAAAAGTTAACTAGGCTTGGTTTGGCTTAATTAAATAGCTAGAACATCAAAGAAAGAAAAAGATCATGATGTAATTTGTACCAAACTAGTGAAATTCCCTCGAGTGTTGAGGCGAGAATTCTGTCAGTTATTGTTAAGTTAATTACAGTATTTTTACACTACTAAAATTCGGTTTAGCAACTAATAAAGAAAACCAAAAACAAATAAAATCATGATATACCAAAAAAAAATATCGACACATGTTTCACATCGATCGAAAACTATCAAAAAACGAATATTAATAATGATTCTGACAATATCGGTACCGATGTTCGGTTGAAAGTGGTTCGATTCTTCATGGCACCGGTACGTTACCGGCAATCGATATAGCCTACGATTGTTCGGATGGAATTTTTTGTGACAAAAATTCATATTTTGAAAAAGTCCGTTTGCAACATTGTTCGAATGAAGTTGGTCGGCCTCCCTACACCGTGTGAAGTCAACGGTTTTGGGTTGATTTGTTGTGGTACCAATTCTTGCTATAGAAAATAAAAGAGAAAACAAAAGGCGAATAATGATATCAGTTTGATTCGTTAAGTACTCGTACAATGCCGACACTTGATATAACAACCGAAGGAGAAAAAAAGAATATCAGTGCTAGTATCGATATTGTTTTGGGACGATATTGTATAGTCAGAATTCTGTAACGCATCCCACTTATATTATTAGAATAACGAAAAGAGTAAACGATGTCAATTTATACAATAAAAACTAAATATGGGGTTGTTTTGATAACATATACGTTTGTACTTCAATTATTTGTACATTGCCACTCACAACTCGGTTTTGAAAAAAAGTTAAATCCAAAGCATAGATAAAAATAGACATGTCCTAAAAGTATATTCGAAATTTTATAAACCTTCTTATATTAAATGTTATAATAGAAAAACCAATTAATTATAATAATAAAATTAGCAAAAGTTTTACATTAAAAATGTAGACTCGTTTGCATTTACTAATTATTATATACTAAAATAATCACATTTATCCATCAATTACATAAGTGGACCAATAGGATGAATTTAGTGTTTGTATAGTTATAAAATCATAAATGTAATGGTATATAATAATAATAATGAATACTTGAGTTTAAAAATTAAATACATTTTAATTGAGCTATGCGATATTAGAACTTAGATAATTAAGCGAGTCAACATTGATTTGGGTTCGACTTGTTTACAAATCAACCAAACTTGGCTTAGTGCATTTACAGACCAAGCAAATTCAAGCTAACATTTTGGCAAATACAAAGTTGCCGAAGAGATAGGATACTTATTACACCTAAGAAAATAAATAAATAAAAAAATAAAATTTAAAATAAAAAAAAAATAAAAAAAAAATCTCTTTCACCAAACACCTACAAAATATTGGTCGATGAAAACGATAAGGCGACTACTGCAGGTATACACTACACCGAATCCGACGGCCGAGAATCCACCGCCACCGCAAGATGAAGGCGTCTCTGAAGGCAAAGTACGACGCCGACAAAGCCACCGCCGCATCGGCCGTCACCCTCGCCTTCAACGCCGGCGATGTCAAACTCCGAGCTTCCATGACCGACGCCACTGTCGTTAACGGCCCTAGCTTGAACGGTTTAGCTATTGCTGTTGATAAGCCTGGTGCTTTCACCATCGACTACAATGTCCCCAAGAAGGTAGTACATATTAGGTCTATTACTACGTGTGCTGGTTACATGTGTGGATGAATTGTTAGTTGTGAATAATTGATTGTGTAAGATTGTGTGTGTTTGGATGTTTTTGTGGATTCAGTCAGGCGTGTGTAAGTTTTGGTTTTAGCAGTTTGTGTTGTGCTGATGAACCTAGGTTTTGATTTGGGGAAAATCGTCGAAATGAACATTTGACCACATAAATAGCTTAAAATAAACATTTATCTGGGTAAACTCTAACCGGGTTTAGCCGGGCAAAAGTCTCTCTTGGCTACAATTTAGCTTGGCTTAGCCGGGTTTAGTCAGGACATGTCAGCTCCCTGTTGGTTTTACGGGGGACCAAGTCAATGATTGGGTCGGTTAGGGAGTAGCCGGGTTTAGCCGTGACACCTGTGGCTACTTGTTTAATTTCACTTGAGACCAAGTCCATGACTGGGTTGGCTAGGGAGTAGCTTTCTCTTTTACTATAGGTTGAAAATGGATAAAAGTAGGCTAAAAGTCAAATGGTTCATTTTAGTAGCTTTCTCTTCAATTTGAGCAAAATTATATGTTTATACACATAATTAGGGGTTTCTTTATATGTATATATGTGTGCTGTAAAAGTATTTTTTAATTGCATTCTATTGACACCATAGGACTTCAATCTTGTTTACAAATGCAATTAGGGATCACATGTGGCTAGTGATTGCAGTCAATTTTACTGAATGTATGTGAAGTACTGTGGATTTAAGATGTCAATTATGAACATACTTAAGCCAGGGGGACGTATGCGTATATAGTGCTAATTGTAGATATACCATGAGCAATGTTGTAATTTGTAATACATATTTTTGTTTCTTAACTAAGCTTTGTGCGTTTTGCTGGAGGTATAGGACTTCAGATTTCAGTTCATGAACACGATTAAGGTTTCAGACAAGCCATTAAACTTGGTATACAGTCACAATTTGGGAGATCAGAAGACTATGCTTGATGGAACACTGGTAATTGATTCAGCCAACAAGGTATCTGTTAATCATGTCCTTGGTTCAGGAAATTGTAAGTTAAAGTACACTTATGTTCATGGAGGGGATACTACATTCGAGCCCAGCTATGATTTGGCCAAAGATTCATGGGATTTTGCGGTGTCCAGGAAGGTTTATGCAGATCATGTGTTAAGGGCTGCATATCAGACGTCTAGTCAAAATTTGGCAGTAGATTGGTCAACCAAGTCGAAGTTGATTGGATCGTACAAGGTATTACATCATGGTTCTTTAATTTTGTTGATTGATTTTTATCCATTTACTTTGCTCGTCTATAATGGACCGCTCACTGCTTTATACTCTGAGTGTTTGAAGTCAACCTGATTATGAACAGGAGGGGTGTAAAATGGATGTTATATCTGGTTCTATAATTCTATTCATTTGAACATCCAACTTTAGTGTAGTGTCAGGATATCCATATGCGTTTTTCAACAAAAAACTATGATATTAAAAAAATGACATAATAGCAAATTTCTGAACAAAAGTTCAAATTACAAATGAAAGCAAACTATAAAGATATATATCGATGTATAAGGTTTTGTTCTGGTGCCCAGAAAACACATATCATAACAGTGATGTACAAAAGTTTTTCTCCTATGAATGGCTAAAAAATTATATCCTCTAATCCTATTGACATCTTACATAAGAAGCATATCCAATCTAAATGCAGTAATAATCTCTGCCACTAAAAAAATTAATTAATAAATTAAAAAAATACACCATTTGAATTTTATATGATTATATCAACTGTCACACTAAGCAAAGTTGATCCACCACTTCACCATATTGCTTGCCTGTCACCCCGTTGGACCCCATGAATGTGGGAGCCTGTTTAATAATAGATAGCTTCCATTAAGTGTGTTATTATCAACAACTATATACCTTCTTTATCTACTCTACTCTAGTTGAATGATTGAATCAGCTTAAATATTAATTCTTGAGAATTAAAATATATCTTCTTACCGGAAGTGATTTAATGGGTGAGATACATCAAAATGTTAATTCTTGAGAACTAAAATACTTTTTTTTTTCGTTCGTAAAGAAGATATATATGTTAAATGATTTTTCTTGAAAACTAAACACTCATTGGATAGTTATTGAAATTTAAATGCATTAAATATTTCTTCAAATTAAAATACCGTAAAGATTGATTTCTTAAAAATCAAAATACATTAATTGTGGCAACGATGCAACTAACAGGCAATTACTTGGAATACTTAATGCTACAATTGGCATTGTTAATATGTACCGGTCATGGTAAATTGAGTTGCAGCCTTTTGATGTATTGCTTAATGAATCAGCTGCTTAATTTGATTAGCTGTTAAATTTTAATCACGTGTGCTTGTTGGAATATTAGCTGTTAAACTTGATTTAGCTGTCACTTGTTGAATTATACTATTATCAGTAGTTATATAGTTTATTCACAGTTGCCTATTGGGTTAATCAGCTGTCCTATTGCCTGTTTAATTAAATTATTTGTCAATAGTTTCCTGGTAAATTGATGTATAAGTATTTCTTCTAATATTGAGGTCTCAACTCTCATGTAATTGGGTTAATCAGCTGTCCTATTGCCTTGGGTTAATCATGGTTTTTGGGACGCTAGCGCCCCACACCTTTTAAAATTAAGCTACACCTGGTTGAAATTCTACTTTGCAGAGATCCGTTAAATAAGAAGACGACTAGAAGTTACTTCAATTTAAATCCCAGTTGAATCAACTAAAAGGGTACTCTAAATTTAAAGTTGTCTGCCATGATCTTTCTTCTTGGCTTTCTCTTTTGTTTAACATTTCTTTTATTTAATTCATACAAGGCCCTTAGAGTTAATAGAGCCGAAAAATCTCATGTGAAACAAAAGAATCTTTGTATGTAGTGCTGTTTGTGAGCGAGTGCTAATTGAATGTTAAAACTCCTTATGCTTTTATAATAATTTGATAAGCAGTTTGGGATAAGCAACATGGGAGTAGATTATCAAACATTGTTTTCTTCACTAGCAAACAATCAAATATGCAGTCCTAATAAGCATTCCCAAACACGCTCAAAACCGCTTAACTGCTGTTTTAAAATCCAACAAGCAAATAAACAGTTTTGATAAGCAATCCCAAGTTACCCTTGCAGAATTTTCCTTGTGTTTCGCTAAGAGGCTTTTTTATTTATCATTGTGCCCCAAGGCTTTTTTATGTATGTACTGAAACTTATGTATTAGGTGTAGAGGTGGCGAGATAGGCTGATCCAGTAACAGATCAAACTGGGTTCAGTTGAAACAAGTCGTTTTGTAGGGGTGGGGTTGGATTGGTGCACAAACACTTTTTTTTTGGGTGAAAGGTCTTACTTTTGACACTCTCCTAAACACAACATGATAATAATCAGGTTTTGGGTCAATTTCAGGTTGACCTGTGTGATCAAATGGATGTCCAGCAACCTGTTTGCGGCCCGTTTAATCCATTCATTACATCATAACATGATTATAACTTGATTACAACCCATAAATATGTTTCATCGTTTAGATAAATAGGTTAAATGGGTTGCGTATTGGTTACATGATCTTAATTGTGTGTGGGTTAGGGTTGATGTCTTTGACAAACAAATAACCCCAACCTTTGAGTAGCTCTAGAATAGTTAACGCACAACTTACACACTTTAGATCTGCACGACAAGTTTATGATTTTTTTTTTTTTGTTTGAAACATCATCATTAATCATGATCTTGCATACTTACCGGGTACTAATCTATTTAAAAACATATACACTAATCAAATTATGATCCTTTACTTTTGTCAGGTTTCAGCGCTTTTCAACTTGGAGAGTGGATTAAAGGTCCCCAAAGTTACTGCTGAGAGCACTTGGGATTTCGAAATGTGAATCTTTGTAGCGATTTCTTTGAACTCGCACGAAGCTATTCCCATTGATCGATATTTGTTTAGTTAACATATGATCTTGTCCATTTAATGATGTGAACACTATACAAATCATCATAAGCGTCGATGTCTAAACTAGTGGTTTTATATTGAGCCATAAGACAGTTTATACTTAGCTAAATTTCTTGATTTGGTTTTGATCTTGAGGTCTTAAGGAATGTTTTGAAAATTGGACAGACGATGGAATAGTCAACTATACCAGTTCACTGGTTGGACTATATCCGCTTTAAAAAACTACATCTTTTTAACATGAAGAATTAAATGTTCATTAATTTTACAACATTTATTTATTGTGTTTCATAATTACTAAATTAGTTGTGTTGCTTTAATCATAATTGGAAGCAATAGTGGTCACATATTTCGTGCTCTTTAGTCTTTACTAATGTCTAAAGCGTAGGGGCGTCATCTAGTCGAGCTGAAATTCGTGTATTTCGTTGGCCTAATCAAAACAACTCTCGGTATGTTATGTTTTGAGCTTTTTATTTATAGTTTGTTTGTGGTACGCTCTTTTAACTATTTTTAACTATTTTTTAACATATACAGTTATTTTATATAATTTGTAATTATAATTTGATAAATAAAAATTATTTTTTAAACATCCTTGCACTTCTACGTAACCTTCAGAGTTAAGTATCTATACTTATTAATAAAACAATAACTTTAGTGCCACGTATCATTTTCTTAAAGCTCTATTTTTATCAATTTCCGCCTAAATATGTATATGTTTTCAATGTTAATCTAGATTCATTTAGAAATATTTGGGGAAAATTTGGAAATTTAACCTTATATTAGAGTGCATCTTTTTTTGGAAATGAAATCAAATCTGATGATTCTTCTTTTTTCAAATAATAAATCTACAAAAACTGTAGATCACCTTCAAATCCATTAAATGCTCGGTTTATATTCGAATGTGACAAAAATTACGGGATTTCTTTATCGATTCCTCTCCAATTCGAAGGAATTCATGGGTATCTTTCTTTGGAAACGAAATCATACCGATTTTGTAACACATATATTGAATAAATAAAATATCAAATAGTTTGTATAAAAATTTAGAAAATATAAAACAATATTTTCATATAAAATATGATTAAATTAAATATGTAAATATTTCAAGTAAAACAACAATAATATCAATTTTAAACTTTCGTTTATGAAATTGTTTTTTAATTGTTTCTTAAACATCTTGTTTCTTAAAAAATAATTTCATTTTGTTTAAAAAATCATGCTTGAAAAATTTTTAAAAATGGTATCTGTTTGGAACACTCGCGATTTGTCTTTATAAACTCTGATAATAGCGCTTTCGAGAGACTTTATCAACGTTATCATTTTGGTTTTGGTTTCTTCAAGTTTTCTTCTAGAAAATATATTTATTTTTTTGTTATATTTGAGTTTTTCATCTTCTACGATTGTAATTTTGGATTGATATTATTTTCTTTCATTTTTTTGATTTGAAGGTGATCTGCTTTGACAATCCATCTTTGAAGATTTATTACATGCTTCTGATTTTTAAACTTTTTTATTTCTTTTTATGTATACTACCATATTATATTATGTTTGATTGGAATTCTTTTGATATGCGCAAATTGTTTTGATGTATCTGCAGTTGGGCAAATGATGATGAATTTGTTTTGAAACTCTATCTTAGCTTTCTAAATAATCTATTTAATATGTTTTGAAACTCTATATCTTGAAACGATTATAAGATGTTGTTTTGTTCATCACTTAATCTTTGATTATGTGATATTAAGCTTTAAAAGAATTGAATAAATAGTGTCATTTGTTTACTCTTCTTGGGGTTAAAACGTTATCTTATATGTTCCCTAACGTTTACATTAAATTATTGTGGTTTTTTATTGTGTTTGTATCATTTTACCTTACTATGAACATCAATGAAGCACCTTCTTTGACTTTCCACTTACTCATATACAACAGGTTGTTTTAGATGCTTACTTTATCTGATTAGTATTGTAATTGTTTAGTTATGTGCAAGTGTTAAGTTATCATTCTTTTAGCTATATATTACTTTAGATGGTTTAATTATATGAGCAAACTGTTGTTTTAAATGCTTATTTTATTTGAGTTGTATTGTAATTATTTAATGATACACAACTTTCATTGTTATTTTATCTGTTGTTTGATATTCTACTTGCAAATTGAAAAAATCATATAATATATACTTGCAAGTTTAAACTTATTATGTACCTGCAAAGATTGTTTGATGCATAGTGCAACTTGCGACCTGTTTATGTACGAGCAAAAGCATTGTATATCAATTTAGATCTTTAGTTACTTTGTTGTTTGATTGAATCAATACATCTAAATACATCTACTAATAATATTTTCACAAAAGTCGATATACAAAGTATTATCAACAACATTATAACTTACGAAGCTTTTTAAACAGCAACAATATATTTTGTTTAAACCTGTGTGTAACACGGGTCTTTAGCCTAGTTTATGATAAATAAAGCGTTTAAAGCATAAAAAATGAGCACAATATAATAGTACAAATAAATAATTTTAGAAAGTGCTACTTAGAGAGAGTTGGAAGCTGAGCGAAATGTGTTCCAAAGATTCTCATTGAAATTCCTTTTGCATAAATTCTCAGCTAAGTGGTCCGATCAAAAGGCACCAATCGATTTAAGAAATACTCGAGTGATAGCGACTCCTCCACAGAGACGGTTCGAAGATTTGGCCTTTTCGCATCGACTGGTTGGAGTTTCTAACTCATTTTTCGATTCAGATCGATGTGTATGAAGATTTTTAGTTTTTTATGTCCTTGGATCTCTAGTTAATTTCAGTTTAAACTTGTGATTTAATATCAAAGATTGAGCTTATGGTTGGTTTTAGATGAATGTACGTGGGATCCTGAGTGGTAATGTTCAAAACTAATACAATACGTCAAGTTGAAAAGATTTGTTGTTAAAATTACCTTATTTAAGACGGAGAAAAGGTAACGGTATAGGTGGGCATAAAAACCGGGCTCGGATCCGACCAGGTGGACCCGACTCGGACCCGGGCACGGGTAGTACCCGATGGCAGGTGTACCCGGGTTGGACCCGTTTAAATCCGTAGGGTTGGAAACGATTTTAGATTTTGAGTTTTTTAGCAAACCCGACCCGACCCGAACCCGAACCGGTTGAACCCAGTATTGAACCCGGTGTTGTACACACGCACAAGAGAAAAAAAGAAGGGAAAAAAAAACTAAACCCGGTATTAAACCCGGTTTCAGACCCTACCCTACCCTACCGGGTATACCGGGTAGGGTTTTGACGACGGTGAACCCGACCCAGGTTCACCAATACCCGGGTACAAAAAAACCCGACTGGGCCCAACCCGATTTGTACCCGGTTTTGGGTACGACCCAATACCCGGTTCGTGCACCTCTAGGTAGAGATAGAGTTGAAAAAATTGATCAACCGAACCAATGACCAAACCGGTTAATAACCAATAAAGTAGAAACCAGTTAGGATATACGAACCGATAATGACTACTGGTTAGGAACCAGCTAATGTTCTCATTGCACGAACTAGCAGTCATTTTTAACCAGCAATAAACCAACGGTTTTTTAATGGTTAACCATTTAACATCTGAAACAAGTTTTATTGAAATAAATGAATTTTATACCCTTTTAAACCGGTTAATAACCAAAACCAGTTCTTGAAATAATCGATTTTGAACATTTTGACAAATTAATTGAACCGGTTTTTGTTTTAAATAACCAATTTGTATGCCTCTAGTAAGGAAACTCGTTAGAAAGTGATCAAGCCTACAAAAGCTTTTTTTTAATCTTTACATAGAGGTTGGCCCATTTATAGGGTGCTAGGATTTAGTTTAGGCTCTTTTGATGGGCTGAAGTCTAAAACTTACTTAGCATAATCCTAACCTTGAGCCTAATTGTGGAACAATTACAATAAAGATGAAGTTATTATATAAAGTGTATTTTTGCTACAAAGTGTGAGAAGACATAATGAGACTAGAAAAGTCACAAAAAAATTATATTTCACAATCTAAATCGAATTTCAAAAAAGTACTTCGTAGTCTCTGTTCTCTCGTCGTGCTCTTTCAGAGAAAAAATAAAAATAAATAAAAAAAATTTCATTGTGTCTTTTATGACACAATGACGTCATTTCATAATGACACAGTGACGTCGTTGTGTCTTTCATAATGACACAATGACGTTATTATGTCTTTCATAAATGAGACAATAAAAAACGTTAATTTTTTTATTTTTCGTTTTTTTTTTTCTTAGACGGCTAGGGGAACAAAAGCTCGGAATTACTTTTTTGAAATTCGATTTAGATTGTGAGATATAATTTTTTTGTGACTTTTTTTGACTCTTGTGCCTTCTCACACGTTGTAGCAAAAATACACTTTGTATTTAAACATTTTTCTTATGATAATCCCATATTTTAGAGCATTTAAATCGGTTTTTTCATCTTTATTCTTATAACTTATATAAAAGTTACATTTAAAATTTTGTTTATGTTAAAATTTTTCAACATGTCATTTCTTAATTTTATCTATATTTAGTTAAGTAATACTTATTCAATTTATATAATTATTTTTTCTCTTTTTCACACCATCAAAGTATAAGGAAAAAATGATGGGAAGTGAAAAACGAATTATAAATATGACAAATGAAAAGCAAGTACCAAAATCTCATCCTTACTTTGACGAATGATGGAGCGTCAAATTAGGTGAAAATCTTAAGCCTTAACTTAAACTATATTACTTTGGATGTTGTAACACCCTGATTTCCGGGCACGGCTAGTTATATCATCACAATTATACACACAGCGAAAGTCTTATCATTCAAGACCACAAAACTAAACTAAATTTAAACCTTAACAGTACTCAGATATCCACACGTACATCGCATCTACATCACAAACATAAATACATATACAACTGCCATAGACAGGTTGAATACAGTCTCTATCTTCTACGAGAAGATCTTATTCATGCTTATATTGCTAAGTCTCCTTGACCTAGCTTATTGCCTTCCAGCATTCTCAGCTCTTGCATCACGAGTTAAAACACATAAACGACAACATTGTTGGTGAGTCTACGGATGACTCTAAAACAGTTAGACAATCATGACAAGTGTACAAGTAAATATCAATAAATCGAATATATACCAAGTCATCACAGTGAGCATTAGTTTTAAACCACATATGTGACCACTCTAGGCTTAATATTATTTACACAATGGGATGGTAGGTTATAGACACACTGACCGTTGTATCCCTTGCCATCAAATCCGCTCAAACCCTATCCACATTCTCCATTGTGGCCTCAGGGCGTGCCCTAGTCCTATCCATAGATCTCTCTATGGCTTTAGACTATCACTATTCCGTAATCCTATCCATAATCTTCATTGTGGCCTGAACTAGTCCAGTCCTATTCACAGTTTTCACAGTGGCCTAAGATTAAGTATTCATCATAGAGTATTGCTTACTACCTAATTGGATCCCACTAAGAGCACATATGCCCTGAGGTTTGAGCTAGGCACTAGATTCTCGTATCCCTCTCTTTACCTTAATGATTTGTTCGTGCCTGTGCTCACCATCTGTCTGGACGTACCTACCTGACAATGGCTACTTAGGTCTCTATATTGTTTTACTTCTCCACACACTTCAAAACATTTATATCAAATCATTGTAAGCTTGGATGCACCCCCAAACACTTAATCAAAAGGGCTCCACACACTTTCAAAACATTTAGATCAAATCCATTTGTAATCTCGATGCAACCACAAAACTTTTAATCAAAAGGGGAGTGGTTAAAATCATAGATATGAGCTTCCCAGCACGTCCTACACATTGGCTGATAAGCATTTACAACCTGTATCATACAGACACACACGTCAAGTCGTCATAACTTCCAAGTATAAACCCTCG